>CAMXCT020001248.1:30000-167104 GCA_947184155.2 Cladocopium goreaui | reverse complement strand
CCTTGCAAAACACAATGAACAAGTACATTAAACTCCCACTTGCACACCTGCAACCACAAGGCCCAAAATGATATCATAAAGTCACTCAATGGCTTTAACCCCCCGTTCACAAGGAAACTATTGTGAATCCAACCTACACCAATGATCATCACCGAAAAGGCAGGGCTCCCAAAACAACTGGGCTCAGACAAGGCAACCGTACGACCTAAGGGTGCTATCGGATCCCCCTTTTCGCCCCTGCATGTTGACCCGCGGGATCCTACCGCCGCACAGTGATCCTAGCAAGCCTGGCACAGGTATTCCCAGTCCAAGTTACAACCAATAAGTCCATAAGTAAAAACGTTTCATTCAGATTCTCTGAACCAAGGGATCCATCATCACTGGAATGTTGTCCTAACCCGGCAAACCCTAGTGAACAATCCGGAGCTCGCCCTCTGTTTTCATTCGGAGGTGTGCTGGAAGAATTACTGCAACTGTAAACCATGCAGATCAAATCACTGCACCATCAAACCATGCAGTTCAACACAACCGCCAACCACGGTCAAACGTTATCTGCCACGCTGCTGTCCCTAAAACTCCCATGTTGAAAACCCAGCGACGTGGTTCCAATCCTGCACGCCCTCCCCCGTGCCTTCTTTTTTCAACCTCATGGCTGCGCTACCCGGAGGGCGTCCGACTTCCTGCCACGTTGTCCATGGCGTTCTGTTTTGCGCGGCTGCGCTGCCCTGATCTCCTCACACAGCTCTGTTCCACATGCCAGCATATCTGACAGTATCAAGCCCTTGAAGGTTGACAAGTCAAACCTCATGCGCAGCCGTTCATCAGCGCGTCAGCTTCTTGGTTCTGAAGTCGCGGTAGCCAGTATAGTTCCAGATCTGCGCCTACGCACTGTAGCTGCATTGCAAGTTCGCTCAGGAAGGCTGCAAGGGGAAACTTTGTTGTTAGAAGCCGTGCCACTACATGACTGTTCCCTTTGTTGTCAGTACCCGCTGAGCAATGCATCTTGCTGCGCATGTTTACAGGCACCACAAACACAAGGACTGCGGCCAAGGTAGCTAGCAACTCAAGCGATGCGATCTGTCTGTAACCTTCACCACCTGTAAAAAGCCACGGGGCGTTAGCATGACACAGCTTTTCAGAAAACCACCTACACTGCTTCGTGTCAGAACTGTCCAAAGCCCAGCCTCCAATCCAGATCTCATGCCTTCGGCGCGTGCATCTGTCCGGAAAAGCTCGACTCGCTTTTGTGGCGCCGGTGGCATTGAAACCAGTCGCCCACTGCCCGCCAACGCCTTTGCCAAAAACTTGAAGATGAGGATGATCGCCTTTGGCAGCTGCCCCCTTCCCACTCATAGCTGCTGTCCAAGCGTACACCGGCCCAAGAAACGGCCTCAAGTGGCCGGCCCAACACTGCCGACATATCAGCCACGCGCGCGCGATCTGTATCAGCTGTTTCACTGAGCCACTTGACCAACCATTGTGACCGCGCCACTGACAGGCCCAGCTTACTGCCTTTCAAGCTGATTTCAAACCCGACCCATGCCAGGTCCACACCACCTTTGATTTTTTTCCAAGCAAAAGGCCAACCCAGTACCGTCATGAAGTAGATGATCAAGATAATCTTTTCAATGCCCAGTTTGTCACGCCTGATCCAGAGCAAATCGTCTACATACACTAGCATGAACAACTCGCTCTGACCTAACATGTAAAATGCAGCACGCCCGATACCCGCGTAAAACTTTGACACACAAAGTTAGATCGCGAAAACCGCTTTCAAACCTCTCGTGCACAAAGTAAACCCAAACCAAAACACAAACAAACGGTGATCGTTTCGCGTTTCTGCTGCGTCAGCTTTCCCAGGCCGTCTCACGGCAACACACACACCCTTTTCGAGCTCGCGGGTCTTGAGCCAACGTTTACGTTGGGTCATAGCAGTTCCAAAAACGATTCTACAAATCTAGACACCTGCAAAAACCAGCTTCTCCGTTCCTAAAAACCTAAGATTGGTTTCGTGCAGTTTGGTTCTCGTGTGAAATAACCTACAACGTGCAGAAAACCTAAAAACGGCTAACTACAAACGAAAAATGGCAAATCCGTCACAACTCTTTGTGACGGAATGAGATGAGATCGATTAACTACATCACAATCACCTGCTAACTACGAAACAAAGTCCAAACTACGCAAGTCCACAAACTACAACTACAAAGCAACTAACAACTACCTAAGTTCAAGCACAAGATCGCTACGCTAGCTATACATAGGATGATTTTTCACACCCCCTTTCGAACTTGTGCGACTCAAATCCAAAACGAATTCAGTCACTCGGCCTTGACATTCCCCATGCCATAGCAGATAGGGCATGCTAACAGCGTCATCTGCTTTGACTTCTCCGTTGTACGGCAACCTGAACAGTGATACTTCGATCCTGTTGAAGTCACAACCAACATTAAGGGTCCAGTCTCCGGTTGGCAAACCTGGCAATTGTCTCAGCATCGAATATGTCCATTTTGACCAGCGGCGGCAATCAAAACCTTGAACTTCTCACTGCAGTGATACATCTCTCGGCAAAAACTCCAATAGATACGAGTACTTGGGCCTTCACCGTCAGAATCACAAGACAAAGCTGTAGAACTCTTCATAGCTGTACTTGAATTTCTTGCAGTTGTATTGCGGCTTTTGCACCATTTCGTAATGCAGTAAGCTGAAAGAATACCAGATAGAAAACCCAGTGTATATACAAAGAATAAGAGCCAGTAGAGCTCTTCCATCTCTCCAGTGGCCATGGCTTGCGCGACCTGCCCACACACACAAATGGCTGCGGAAATCCAATCAAGCTCAAGCTGAAATCCATTCCAAGCAGTCCACAAACATTCCAAAGACAGTCCATCAAGGAAAGTCCACAAACAATCCCAGAAAGTCCAAAGATCATCCTCTCGATGTCTTCTAAAGACTTCTGTACCTACGAAAGTCCAAAGATCATCCTCTCGATGTCTTCTAAAGACTTCTGCAACTCTTGCAATTCAAATTGGATTCAGAACTATATCATGCAATCGTCAGACCTCAAAGTCTCGATAATTAGATCCGACTACCCAAGCAACGCACAGGGCAACCATCAAAGAGAGTTTTCAGCCTCATGTCTTAGACATTTAAAGACCTTTCTCTATCCAGATGACTTCACAAGTCGTTCAAGTTATCTAAACTCTCACAAGTCCACTCTCGCAGCAGACTCTTCCTTTTCCTCAGGGAAGATCAGGCGATAAAATCAGCGTAGCTTCGACGCCGTCGATCACCTGAGGGCAAGTAATGCGAGCATTCGCACAAAGAATCTGGCAAACTTCCTGGAGTATTTTTCTGACAACTGAAAGTCAGAAAAGTTGAATGATGCGTGGAAATCACAAGCACAATGAAAACGTTTCTCAAGACGTTGACTAAGCTCCTCAGAACTTGACATGATCCTGAACGCTTTCTTGATGGGTAATCCTGGCAGTCCTTCAATTCCCATTGCACAAGCATGGACAACAGACCTGAATGGAATTCTGGCCTGAACAAAGGCTTGCAGCTTCGGATGAGTCCAATACCTGTTGGAATTTGGCAATTCAAAAGACATAGACAACTCGGGATGTCTTTCTACTAACCGATCCAATAACTTTTCACAAGCAGCTAGAAGTTCGAAAAACTTTCGCTCATGCTCTGGGACTCTTTTCCCACCCAAAAAATTCTGCAATGGAGATCCACCTGTGCACGGCAATGACATGTGAACGTGACAGAACAAATGCACCTCTCCCAGCTCTCGATCAGAGGCTGATCTGGTCATCTTCAAGTCCTCCATCACCTGGTTCACAAGATCTGCAACATGATTCTGTGTAGCTATCTTCTCAAGATTTCCATGAACTCCAGCATAACAAGCACGGCTCTCAGCGCATGCAGCTGACAAGACACTGGCTTTGCTGCAGGCTAGCTCAACAAAAAGACCTACCCCCCTTTCACTCTTGAAATGGGTCACATCAGCTTCTGAAGAACTCGAACCTGAAATTGCAGACAAAACACTGGCCGTTGCTCCACCTCGAGCAGCTGCATTCGCAGTTGCTGCTGACGCTGTTGACGATGTCAACAACCTGAACAACCTCCGATTCGCTCGCATCGGAAGCTCTCCACTGCCATGACATGCTATGCAGGCTTCCATACGACGCTGGGGCGGTCTCCCTGATGTCTCAGAAGGCTCTGGCGGGGCCTCACTGGCCGGTGCCTTTGCAGCTGGGGCTCTTGAAATCATAGACATACTGTACCCCGATGAAGGGGCAATTGTCTCAGCTTCCAGTGCTCCTCCTGGGCCAACTCTGAATGGCCTATGGGGCAACTCACCCACAAGCGACGCTGCTTTCGCTTCAGGGCTCTTTGGAGTAATCAAATCCACAGTTGGTGCTGCCTTTGCACCTGGGCTCGCCTTAGGCGATGTGGGCTCTCCAGATTTCGCCTTTGGAGGCGTCTTGGGTGGCGTCTTTGGCGCACTTGAAACTCTTCTTGGAGCTGGCGGCGGCGGTGGTACCTGAGGTGGCGCCGGGGGCGCTGGCGGTGGTGGTAGTGGGCCCTGGGCTGGAGAAGGCTTCGCTGGAGGGGCCTTCCCAGAGATGGGCGGTGCCGGTGGTTGCTGTGGCCCTTGCGGAACCCACCCCTTCGGCGGGTGTGCAGGCGGCTTTGGACCCATCGCCACTGCCGCATTGCTGCTGGCCGGAAACTGGCCGCTCCTCTTCGGTGGCGTCTGAGGGGGACCCATCCCAGTCCTCTGACGGGCTCTCGGAGGGCTATCTGCGGCTGGTGGGGCCTCCTCGGACCAACCATGGCCTCTCAGCCTCTTGTTGTGTATGCGTAGTGACTCCTGGGTTAGTCCAACCTGTGAAATTGAATCACCCGGGGCAACCTCATCGCCCACAGTGGAGTCTGGCTGGTGCTGTCCTCTTGGCGTCAAAGTCACACGCCCATGAGTAAGGCTCACCCTTCGCTCCATCTCAGGGCACTGAGAGATAATGTGGCCTCTCTGACCACTGGCCACTGGCCACACTTCAGACCCTTCGGATTCTTCCAGCTGAATCCACTGAAAGACCTCACAAAGGCGGGTCCTTTGTCCTCCTCAGATTTCAGGTTCCTTGTTTCGATCTGCAACTCCTCTCTCTTGTTTAACTGAGGGTTGTACATCCTTCGCATGACCCTTCTCTGACCAGGCAGTCTCGACCCTGTCACAACCTCATATGTAGGTGTTGGCCTTGACTCCTCTTCTCTCCTTTGTGCAGCGAAGAATGTCAGTGCCTCCTTCTGCCTGTTCTTCCAGGCCTGACGCTTGGCCTTACGACGACCAGCCTCGCGTCGCCTCTTCAGCAAACCAGTGGCCTCCCAGGCCTCTTTCTTCACCTGAATCACAAAGCGACCAGGCGTCCAGGGGCTTGAGACCTTCCTGATGGTCTAGCTTTCTCCACAGGTCTGCCTCGAGTAGTAGGCATGGCTTTCTCCTTGGGTCTCGGCGGCTGAGCTTTCTTTGGAGTGACCTCCACAACGTCCTCTGCCTCGGCAACTACAGCCTCTGCCCTGGTGCCGCTTCAGTAGCGGCAGGGGGAGCTGCAGCCTCTGCTGCCTTCGGCACTGCCTCAGCAGCTGGCACCACTGCCTCTGCAGATGTCACCGCAACAGTCGCAGTATTGGCTTCACCACCTATGATGGTAACCGTATCATCAGACTCAGGTGCCGCACCGACACCTTCAGCTGTTGGATGCCCAAGGAGCGCATGGCTGTCCGGCGCTCTGGGCTCTTCTCGTTCTGCAGGGATACGTCCAGCCATAGGGGAACCGATTCCCTCGCCTTGAAACCTTTCGCAAACAGCTACAAGTGCATTGATCATCTGAGTGCATGAACGTGGAAATGGCGACAATTCACAAGTTGTTGGATTTGCAGGTTCTTCACAAATCAACTCTCCACAAAACATGCAGTTTCTGGTTGAAAACGCACACAAAATACCTGAAAAACTGTTGTCGCAGATTTCAAAATCGAGCAAACAGTCCAAAAGAATACCTTCAAACGACGAAAAACCAAGTATATCCATGTACTGCAACGCTTTGATCGTCGGCAAACATTTGGTAAAATGGTCAGCGACGTTTCCAGTTCCTCGGACATGCCCAATTTGCAAAATCTCTTTTCCCAAAAGTTCCCTCAACCAGTTCACTTTGATGTCGATATGTCTTGACCTACGCTGGAGGTCGGAACCTTCCAAAAGCATCTTCCCACTCAGGGAGTCGGTCCACAAGAGGATCGGACAGACAAAATCCAAACTGTCGTCCTCTGATGAAGACGGTGGATATACCTGAATGCGACGCAGGACAAAACTCAGACTTCTCAGCAAACCAATGGCTTCTTGGACAGCTGCCTGAACGGCAACGAGCTCTGCCTCGCATGAACTCAAAGTCACAGATGCCTGATGTCGAGAGAAACACTTCAAGACAACACGTCGGAAAACAATAACACATCCAGTGATGCTTCTCCTCTGAGTAGCTTGCATAGGGGCAAACCCAGCATCACTATAAACTTCCAGACCGATGTCCTTCTCAGAAAGGTCCTCAAGTCCAGGTGAGGGAAATTTCTGGGACATCTTCATGTGCAACAACATAAATCGAAGCACGGCTCGCAGAGCTTTCTCATGGCCTGGCTTTGGACAAGATTGTCCAGTCGACAGCATTGCAATCAGGATCAGGATATCCTGTCGGGTCTGTGCCAGCCATGACAGACGTCCAAGAACTCTCCTGAACTTGGAGTGCGCCTCAGCGCTGATAGGCTCTTCTTGCAGTGTCTGCTCCAAAAATGGACGAAGATCAGGAAATGCAGTGGAACCTTTGGAGATTCCATACTCTTCGAATGCACTGTTCAGGTAATCCTGGTCGACAAACAACTGCAAATCTGAGCTTCCCTTCTCTCTGAGGATGGTACGGCCTAGAAACTTCAATGAACCACCAGACATGGTCACTCTGCCAGTCTCTCGGATCTTGACCTGCTTCTCAAGAGCTTCAAACAGAACACGATACGCAGCCTCGCTGGGCGTGGCAACCAACAGGTCATCCACATAACAGATGACAAGGATGGGGGCACCGCGTACCATCCCACCGTACAAGCATGGCTCCACAAGTCCAGATCGGATGCCAACGCTTTTGACAATCCCATCAAAGAACAGAACCCAAGTCAAACTTGCGATACGAAGTCCATTCAAACCCTTGTAAGCCTCAAGAAAAACCGGTTCATTGTCAAGTGTGCTGATTGATGATGGAAGCCGGACACAAACCTTCACAGTGAGCGGTGAATTCATGAACGCCTGACTGACGTCAATCGCATAAAGGTTGAAACCTTTTCCACCAGTCCACATACCCGTTGCCGCTCCCAACAGAAGTCGTAGCGACTCAATCGAGGGTGTGGGGGAAGAAATACCTTCCTGCCTGGCGGTCTTCTGACCTTTAGCGAAATCTTTCACGACTATCCGAGCACGAACTCCTTCGTCGGCTTCAGGCTTACTGTTCGTAACCCACCTGCAGGAGATTACTTTGATGTTGTGCTTCTTGCAAAACTGCAAGGCTTCCTTCTCCTTCATGATACGACCTGCATTCACATGAGTCAATCCCTTGAGCTCTTTGACCATCGCAAGAAAAGTTCCTTGGGGGTCCAGTTCTTCAAGAGTGGTATCCGAAACAGCTCCTGTTGGCTTCCACAATCGAACCTTGGATCCACATAGCTCAACAACTTCAGAGTCATGAGCTCCACCTGAAAAACTGATAGACTCAACAGAGAACCGCTCCTCGGAGAGCAGATCGGGAGAAGTCAAACATCCAATCCTGACTCTCTCAGAGCAAAGACACACATCGATCATCGGGATCGTCTGTGGCTGTTCAACTTCCATCAACATCTTCGGATTGAAATTCTGGAGCGTCTCGCTCCGAAAAGGATGCAGCCTCAGCTGGTGCAGAACTCGCCTCAAGTGGTAAGTCCATGTCCACATCGGCAAGATCAGCATGTTCGGGACCCAGAGATGGTGAGTAGGGGACGTCTCCACCTTCACCTGTTTGCTCCAAAGCTTGCTCCACATCCTCAAGCGACGGCTTGATAGGAGTAGACAAGAACTCACCTTGCCTTTTGCGGCACTCAGCCGAATGGCGGGTGCCAGGAGCATTCATACCTGATTCACAACTCGGACAGTGCCTTGTAGGCAACATTCCAGATGGCAAACCTGGAATCTTTGGTAGTGGCTGTGATGGTACTGGCACCGCCACTTCTTGGTCATTGGGCTCGGCAAGTGGGAGTTGTTTCTCAGGCACAACGACTTCTTTGGATCTCTGGTTCCGAAGCCATGTCCAATAGCGCTCACAGCACTTCTTGGAGTGTCGACCTTGACGAGTAGCACAAGAACTACAACCTTCGGTCCGTCCATGGGCATCAATCCAATGCCGTGGAGGTTGCACCTTGTCGGGCAGACGTGCAAAGTCCTCTGGAACGATCTCAATCGGTTCCTGGTCCAAGATGGCGGGTGCAGGTCCAGCAGAGTCCACTGCACGCAAGAACCTCCCAACCAATTCCAGAGGATACACAATTGGAAAAACGAGCTTCAGGCTCTTCGCTTGGAAAAATTTAAGTTCACCTTCAATTGACGCAACTACAAAGTGTGCAAACGAGTTCCTCACAGGATACATGTATCCAGCAGTCACAAACCTTCCGATGCTGTTCACACTGTCAGGTGTCTCCGCAAGAACCCTAGAACAGAACATCGCTGTGACAGCATTCTTCTGATCAACCTGGTTTCTCAGGACCTCTCGTCCACTCAATCCTGTGCCATCCAACTTCGAATGCAAGTTGTGCATCGCAATCACGTACCTTGAACTGGCTTCCCAGCCAACCAAACTGTTGACCACGTCAACACCTGCTTTCCCCAATTCGAGTCTCAGTACCGCAAGACCTTCTTTCAGCTCACGGACTCCACGCTCCACTGAACCAACAGTATCATGGTTCTGGGGACCTGCTTTGCTGACGGTAAATTCTCTTGGAATACCAGCTCTTCTCAACGTCGTCCCGAGTTCATCGGACGCATCTGACCTGAAGTCAATCGGCTTTGGATCTCCAGACAACAGTCCAAACTCTGCCAAGATCTGGCGGACATGTTGGCCGGTGGTGTCAAGACTCTCGCTCACAGCGCAGACACCCAACAAACCACTGAAACAGTGACGAAACAACAAAAACTTGTACTGCGATCCAACTGTTCCCAAGAACATGAAGTCAACCTGTACCTCAAGCAAGCGCTCTTTCAAATCTCGCCTGGGTGCTCTGGAAACACCACGGCCCTGTTGACATTCCAAACAATGAGGGTCATACGGATAATGGCCTCTCAAGATGTGTTGACGCAGTCTCTCCTGGGTTGACAACTCAACCGCACCTACCATACCAACAGTCAAGCCTTGCCCGGTCCTCACTGACTCTATTGGCACATCAACTTCCATCGGCATGTAGGTATCCTTCACAGCAGGAACCTGAGATGTTGTCTTCTTGGCTCTCAGCCAGGGACATCCTCCCCACAACACCACATCAGTAATCACGGTACTCGACTCTTCATGCCAAAGATAGGTTTCACCTGGCGACTGAACAACTGTCCATCCACGCTTCACAAGCTGGGTTGTGCTCACAATGTTGTGGCTGGTGGAGCCTACGCAGCACTTCAAACGAAAGTTCTGAGACCTCTTGGAACCAGATCCCGTCTCATACGCAACTGTCACCTGAACTTCACCTCTCATGGTGACTGCAGACCCATTGGCTGCATAGTAGGTGTCCATCACCTGCTCTTCTGCGCTGCACTTGTAGTAGGCCTTGAACTGCTCAGACAACACTGAGACAGCTGCTCCACTGTCAATCAACCACCATCGCCACTCATCATCCGAATGTTCAACTGAAGAAATCAATGGCATCAGCACCTCACCTTGTGCTGGAGCAGCTTCCTGCCCATTCTCCTCTGCCAACTCGTGCATCTTTCCCTTACCTTTGCTCTTTCCAGCTTTCGGCTGGGGCTTCTTTTGCTGCTTTCCCTTGTCACCTTTGGGCTTGTCAGGACATTGTGCCCCAATGTGACCAAACTTCGAGCAATGAAAACACTTCACCTTGCTCAGATCGGCCTTGCATTGCTTGGCCATGTGGCCTCGCTTCCCACACAGATGACACTTCACCGTGCTCTTGGGACTTCCCTTTCCTTTGGCAACAGTAGCACTGATCCAAACCTGTGCATCTTCGTCCCATTCCCATTGATCATCAGGATCTTCTTCCTGGGCATACTCGGAATTGTCATAACCTTCCTGATCGTATCCCCACCACTCTTCAGCGGTCTCAGCACTTTCAAGTGCATGCACACCTCGTGCACCTGATGAAGATGGGCCACTCAACTCAGCAAACATGCGTTGCTGCGTCTCAAAACGCAACGCAGCAGTGCGAAGGTCGGTGTATGCATCACCTGCTGCATGTAACGTGGTGTACGAACGAACATCATGTGGCAGCGAACGTAAAAGCATGATGGTAAGATCACTTGTTCGCACCTCAAGTCCAACTCTGGACACAGTTGCAGGTAGAGTTTCAATCATCTTGCGAAACCTTGACAGTCCGACGTCAATCTGGCGGATGATGTCACTAACCTGAGTGACACCAGCAGACGCTTTGAACGTCTTTGCCAAAAACTCAGTGCGAAAGAAAGACGCTTCTGCCCTTGAACGCAAAGAAAACTCTCTTGCCAACAAACGCAAACCCTCAAAACCACTCGTACCTCTAGTTGCCAAGAACGCTCCATCAACACCAACTCCTTCAACATAAGCTTGCAGCATGGTGTTCCCCCTTGGGAAATCCTTGAACGTCTGAATGAGGATTGCAAGAAGACGCGCACTTCGAGTCTGTTGAGCGGGCTTCAGCACAGACATATGAATCTCTTGTTCCCAACCAATGCACTGGGCAATCTCCCAGGCAAAGATGTCACTTCCTAAGGAAACCCAAGCACGTAAAGCCTGAACCCAGTCCGAAAATCCAAGGACTTCATCTGCACGGGTTCTCCAGTTCCTGAAATCCACAGTGGGCATAGGAGGTAACCATTTTTCAGATTTACTGAAGATGTCACGACCATCTCTCTCGTCATCTTGATTCGGATTTCTCTCCCCCCTCTGGGGTGTCACTTGTGCTATACCTGGCGGCGACCCCACAGGTCGGAACGCAGGTCCTGGACTCGTGGGTGGCTGTTCACCAAACCGTGAAGGTCCACTGCTTAAACCTGAAGACAAGGATGCATCAGCCGGTCTCGCACCGTGCAAGGCTGCAGTTCCCTCTGGAACGCGAGTCACCTGAGCTTGCAAACCATCAAGTCTCGTACTCATTTCCCTTACGACAGGCTCAATTCCCATGCGGAAGATCTGTGCGATCTGGGTCAACTGATCTGGCGTGAACAAAGGACCTTGCGGACCTGGACTTCCTGGCATACTAGGCTGCTCTTGGTGCGTCGGTGACGCAGGTTGCGGACTCACCGGTCCAACTTCTCCAACAGGGTACGGTCCAGTCGGTCCACCTGCCTGAAAACCCTTACCATATCCTTTCTCTCCGCTCTGGGTACCTTGGCCGTCCATGCGAAAATGCTGTGGTTGTCCTGATTGAGACATTTTTGACACCTCGGAGTCAAACACACAACAGTCAAACGCAACTCACACCAACTTCCCTGGAACCAGGCACACACAAGACGCACACAGGCGTGCCAGATCCTCACAGGATCTCTTGTGGAGGGAGCACACAAGCTCCGCTACCACGTAAAACTTTGACACAAAGTTAGATCGCGAAAACCGCTTTCAAACCTCTCGTGCACAAAGTAAACCCAAACCCAAACACAAACAAACGGTGGTCGTTTCGCGTTTCTGCTGTGTCAGCTTTCCCAGGCCGTCTCACGGCGACACACTCACACCCTTTTCGAGCTCGCGGTCTTGAGCCAACGTTTACGTTGGGTCATAGCAGTTCCAAAAACGATTCTACTAATCTAGACACGTGCAAAAACAAGCTTCTCCGTTCCTAAAAACCTAAGATTGGTTTCGTGCAGTTTGGTTCTCGTGTGAAATAACCTACAACGTGCAGAAAACCTAAAAACGGCTAACTACAAACGAAAAATGGCAACTCCGTCACAACTCTTTGTGACGGAATGAGATGAGATCGATTAACTACATCACAATCACCTGCTAACTACAAAACAAAGTCCAAACTACGCAAGTCCACAAACTACAACTACAAAGCCACTAACAACTACCTAAGTTCAAGCACAAGATCGCTACGCTAGCTATACATAGGATGATTTTTCACATTTTTTGCTGATACGAACACATTTTATCCCGCACCCAATGTCAATTTGGGAATAGACCGAGAGGCTGGGAACGGCACTGGGCGATCTTCAGTCGGAGACGGTCCTGTGGCTGCGGGCTTTTGCACATAGCCCCTGGCTGCTTGCAAAAAGAAGTGGAAAGGTTTGACAAGAGCAACTTTGATTTTCGGGGTATTACAAAGTGCTGGATGGCTCTGTGATATTCCATGAGTGCTAACTTTATCAATGAAGACACCCGACGCTTCCAATCGACTGGACTTTCATTATCAGTTCATCCCCAAAAGGAACATTGGCCCATGTAAAGCGTAAAGTTGCAACAGCTCAATAAAGGTGAAACCTGTTTAAAAATATAGACATTCATGCGCACTTGCTCCAATTTCAGCCGTCGAGGCTTGCCTCGAAAATTCTCCCTCATCCTTACATTTTTTGTTTTGTTGCAATTTCTATAGCCTCATCCTGAAAGATTGTTTGTTTTGCTCCAAGTTCGCATGGTCGAGAACCGGAGTTGTAGCAGAGGATGCAAATGCCTTTTCCCGTCTTGCAGAAAGCGCGCTGTTTTGCGCTAACTTTGCTGCCGCCCCTGCGGGTTTGATTTGCTTGGCATGTGCAATACTTCTGGCAGTCACGGTGTGAAAACTAACAGCGTTCAGTGCAGATTTTGGTGGCAGGTGCGGTATTTACGCGTGTGTGACACTGAACCTGCAGAGGAGAGCGTTTAGTACGACAGTTGTGGCACTACACGCGTTTTACCGTGGAGAAAAAAAAAGGCGACCTGATGGCTCAGTTGGTATGGCGTTGGTCTTGCCAGCGCTGACAGACTGCCGGTGGTAGTTCGAATCCCTGGTGGTCCACTCAGGAGTCTCAAGTGCGACCCGCCGAAAGGCAACGGGCGAAAAAAAAAAGCCTTTTACCGTGGAAAAAATCAGCAAAACAGGTCCAGCATGTGGCATGTAGTGAGAGATGGTCTTAGATAATCAAAGCAGTCAGGGGATCGGAAACAGTGAGTATGATACAAAGGGTGTACTCCAGTGCGTATGCTATCGGGATGAGCAGCTCCGAGCTGGTTACTGACATTAAGGAGGTCACCCAACACTATGCAGTGTGCAGCGCTTTGTTAGAGAACCTGCAGAGCGCTCATTACAGTTTGCTCAAAGCCAAGCAGCAGGTCAGGCAATTTCCCTGGATGACTAGGACTATACGACAAAAGCTTGACGAGATCAACCAAGAGCAAGTAGACCTCCTGCATATGATCACAGACTATAAAGTACACCTCATAAAGGTACTTGACAATGCGCAAAGAGAGAGCTGTATCCCGGTCTCCTACCCACAAGAAATCGACCTAGCTCCTGATGAAGATGAAGAACTACGAGACATTCGAGAGAATGTGTTCCCTCCTTCAGATTAATCCATATGACTTATACACAGACCATATGTGGGGACGATGCCCCTATGCGAATCGACATTGACATCAGGCAAGGCAATTATCATTAGACGTAGTTGCTCACTTGCATTCCTACAGCACTGAAGATGAATGCCTCCAATTGCTAGTACTTGAAATTCTGGGTCTAGGTTTTTGATGTGTGTGTTTTTTAAAACGACGCGTGTCAAGTGATAAAAGGACTCCATGCACCGTGCTCTGTCAAAGCAAACACTCTCGCTGTTATGTTTTATTTCTTACCAAGACAACCTTTGTAGGGTTTATGCAACTCCGTAGTCAGTCAACGGAATTTGTCAACGGAACAGCACCATCTTGACAAGATGAGTTTAGAGACGAGCTGTTGTTTCTTGACTCGCCCCGCGTACTTTTTGTGTACTCCCAGCATGCTGTCAGGCTCAAACATTGATGAGATGGCTTTCACAGATTTCTACAATGCACAACCCGCTGTTAGATGTTGTACACGGAACTTATCAAACCGCTATGTTGCCTGTACACGGTGTCTTTCCGGCCGCAGACGTTGTCGGGACTTCACCTGTCAGGTTAACACACTATTTCCTTCATGCTATCTTCATTACTTTCTCCTATGCTGACGGTTTCCTCCTGTTGTTCTCCTGCTTGTCTGTTTTCCGGCTCCCAATTAGAATACCAACCTGCCATTGCCAGAGCTGAAGCCATGGAGGAGGCCAAACTGATCCGAATGGCAGCAGCAATCAGTGAGTACACTGTGAGCAGTATGCTTCGAGAAACTGTTCACAGCGCAGCCGAGTCGATCAATCAAGCTGTCCTATCAGTGGAAACCCTCCCGTGGATCCCCGAACACCCACGGAGCGAGCTTGCTAAAGCTCAGCAGGGATGTACTTGCATCGCGGAAATTTTCCCATGCATCGCTGCTGCAAGAATACGGAAATTGGAGGTGTGCTCTTTAATCTTCTAGAAGCATGGGCATGGATTCACATGGAAAAGTGGAATATCCTATGGGCTGATGACGAGACATGGCTCCTGCCGGACGCGAATGTTCTGACACGGGATCGGTTTCCTCATGGTTTCCACAAAGTCATCATCCATGACACTGACGAGGACTACCTACAGGAATAGGTGAAAGCAGCAGGGCGAGGATTCTACCCCTTCGCAGCAGAGATTCGTCACTATGGCGGTGCTTGTTGGGCGAATTCACGCCGTTTTGCGATTGCAGCACGAAGCGTCCAACAATGTGCCATTACCGCAGAAGTTATGCAAGCTTACAATTTGCTGAGGAATCGCATTGAAGTACACGTTTTCAGCCAGAAGGAATCGCACTCAGAGACCGTGACAGGATTAATAATGCTATACATGAAGACAACGGCCCTGTTTTGACTTCCGTACATCCCAAACCTGCGTGATGCGATCGCTGGAAGGTTCTCCAACATCACTAGCGAAGAGAAATTCACCTTCTGCAGAAGCAACATTTAATGATTTAGTCCATGAAGCAAACTAGGCTCTCTACCGTGTGCCAGAGAGCTGGCACATGCTCAGTGAAGCCTATGCGGCTCTCGCCAGCAGCTAATCTGCAGCCTCACAGTTATCTGCAGTCCCTGAAGACGGGAGTAGGTAATCGCTGCATTGATTGGGATGTTTGCCAGGCTCTGCAATGTTACAGTCTTTCGAGAACTGTAATGTGCACTTTGCACTGCAGAGGAGGCCCGCACATGCGAAGCCTTATTTCAATTGACTTTCCGGCCCCAGAAATGGAACCTGAAAGCGCACATGTGGTATCAGCTGTCTCCGTTCCCTAGCTCCAATGTGGCGATTTGCGCTGCAGCACCACCCAGGCAACATTCACCAATCCTTCGCTACTCCCGCTACTCCGCTACTCCGTGCTGTGTTTTCATTCAATTACCCAATGTAATTGACACGATATCGAAACGATGGCGGAGTAAGAAACCCTTCAATACTTCACCTTCCCACATCTTTTCCTAAGCAGATTCCTACTCCATCCCGTTTTAAATTAATACTATTAATTAATAACGGGATTGACTGAGAAGATCATGATTCATGTTCTTTCTCGGCGGAAAACTTCGGTAGGAGTCTAGAGGGGCAAGGGGGGCCAACAAGGGGCAGTACAGTATTCAATACAATCATTCAAATGGAAGCCGGCCACCTGCGCGAAAACCCACAAACTCCGCAACAGCAAGAAACACCTCAAGCAATCACCTAAGGGTTGCAAAAGGCTGATGGGCCTTCTTGTAGCGGCAAACAATCAAGCCACCAGACGCAACGAAATCATAAGAAGCTAACTTCAAGTGGGTTCAAGCAGCAACCGATATGCACCCCGCTTGCTCCAACAAGAAACAAAATCATCTACAAAACAGCTTCCTCCGACGGACCCAATTCTGGGTCCGGAAAACCTTCTCAAAACCGGCTTCGCTCAAAAGGGCCTCCCTAGTGATTACAGTGTTTCGAGAACTGTAATGTGCACTTTGCACTGATTACAGTTCACTTGACAACTCTGACATGTTTCTGCAGTGTTGGCTGACGAAGGTACTGGAGAGGCCCGTATTTGCGTGTCTAATTTTTCTTGACTTTTTCGGGCCCAAAAATAGACCCTTCTGAATGACAGGCAGAAGTAAAAGCCGTCCAAACGAGCACCTCTTGGACTCCTGAGCTGGCACAAGTGCATGTGACAGGCCCGACATCCCCCCTTCCCCCCCGAAACAAAGATCAAAGTGCAGATGCTGCAAGAATCATTATCTTATTTTTCTCAATCATTGTTTGGAGGGGTGCGGGAGAACGTGCCCAAATTTGAGAAATTGTGGCGGATAAGGTTCCAGTCTAACCACTTCGGATGGAATAACAGCGCGGTCAATTTCTGTTATTTCGCGTCTAAAAATAGATAGAGAAAAACCAGGGTGCAAAGGTGCAACTTTCGGAAGTGTGAATCAGAAACTATACAGGTTCTATTTCCTACACTGAAAAAGTTGCACCTTTGCACCCTTCAAAATTTGGCAATGTACAGGGAAAGTATTTCCACATTTGCTGATCTTTGTGTCACTTTAGGAGCAGCACCTCGCCATGTCCAGAGGGTTCGTTTTTAGCACCTGAAATCAGCAGACTTTTTGGAGACACGGTGGAGGCCTCCCTTGTTCGAGGCCCTGGTTGCCAACTCGTAGTTGCTATGATGTGTGTCGCTGATGTTTGTGGCCTGATTCCAACAACGCGCCTCAAGAAAGCATTTGAATGGGGCGTCAAACAAGCCCCCAGGGAGGCACCAGATTCAGAATGCTGAGGGCCCAGTTTTGGACCCTTGCGCAAAGCAAATATATTTCAGAAGGGACCCAAAAGTGGACCCTCTTAGGATCAAAAGTGGTCCCTCCTGGCAGGCCTGTTTTTGGTCCCTTCATTTTGTCAGATGTGCTGAAGCTTTGCAAGCTGCTATGTGCGCAAAATGTCAAGCTTGAAGCTACTTTAACACAAACAGCATCCGTGGCAGGAATCTTGAACTGGGGAGGCCCGTATTTGCGTGTCTAATTTTTCTTGACTTTTCGGGCCCAAAAATAGACTCTTCTGAATGACAGGCAGAAGTAAAAGCCGTCCAAACGACCACCTCTTGGACTCCTGAGCTGGCACAAGTGCATGTGACAGGCCCGGCATCCCCCCTTCCCCCCCGAAACAAAGATCAAAGTGCAGATGCTGCAAAGAATCATTATCTGATTTTTCTCAATCATTGTTTGGAGGGGGTGCGGGGGAACGTGCCCAAATTTGAGAAATTGTGGCGGATAAGGTTCCAGTCTAACCACTTCGGATGGAATAACTTTTCTGTTATTTTGCGTCTAAAAAATAGATAGAGAAAAACCAGGGTGCAAAGGTGCAACTTTCGGAAGTGTGAATAAGAAACTATACAGGTTCTGTTTCCTACACTGAAAAAGTTGCACCTTTGCACCCTTCAAAATTTGGCAATGTACAGGGAAAGTATTTCCACATTTGCTGATCTTTCTGTCACTTTAGGAGCAGCACCTCGCCATGTCCAGAGGGTTCGTTTTTAGCACCTGAAATCAGCAGACTTTTTCGAGACACGGTGGGGATCTCCCTTGTTCGAGGCCCTGGTTGCCAACTCGTAGTTGCTATGATGTGTGTCGCTGATGTTTGTGGCCTGATTCCAACAACGCGCCTCAAGAAAGCATTTGAATGGGGCGTCAAACAAGCCCCCAGGGAGGCACCAGATTCAGAATGCTGAGAGCTCAGTTTTGGACCCTTGCGCAAAGCAAATATATTTCAGAAGGGACCCAAAAGTGGACCCTCTTAGGATCGAAAGTGGTTCCTCCTGGCAGGCCTGTTTTTGGTCCCTTCATTTTGTCAGATGTGCTGAAGCTTTGCAAGCTGCTATGTGCGCAAAATGTCAAGCTTGAAGCTACTTTAACACAAACAGCATCCGTGGCAGGAATCTTGAACTGGGGAGACCCGTATTTGCGTGTCTAATTTTCTTGACTTTTTCGGACCCAAAAATAGACCCTTCTGAATCACAGGCAGAAGTAAAAGCCGTCCAAACGACCACCTCTTGGACTCCTGAGCTGGCACAAGTGCATGTGACAGGCCCGGCATCCCCCCTTCCCCCCCGAAACAAAGATCAAAGTGCAGATGCTGCAAAGAATCATTATCTTATTTTTCTCAATCATTGTTTGGAGGGGTGCGGGGGAACGTGCCCAAATTTGAGAAATTGTGGCGGATAAGGTTCCAGTCTAACCACTTCGGATGGAATAACAGCGCGGTCAATTTCTGTTATTTTGCGTCTAAAAAATAGATAGAGAAAAACCAGGGTGCAAAGGTGCAACTTTCGAAAGTGTGAATAAGAAACTATACAGGTTCTGTTTCCTACACTGAAAAAGTTGCACCTTTGCACCCTTCAAAATTTGGCAATGTACAGGGAAAGTGTTTCCACATTTGCTGATCTTTCTGTCCCTTTAGGAGCAGCACCTCGCCATGTCCAGAGGGTTCGTTTTTAGCACCTGAAATCAGCAGACTTTTTGGAGACACGGTGGGGGCCTCCCTTGTTCGAGGCCCTGGTTGCCAACTCGTAGTTGCTATGATGTGTGACGCTGATGTTTGTGGCCTGATTCCAACAACGCGCCTCAAGAAAGCATTTGAATGGGGCGTCAAACAAGCCCCAGGGAAGCACCAGATTCAGAATGCTGAGGGCCCAGTTTTGGACCCTTGCGCAAAGCAAATATATTTCAGAAGGGACCCAAAAGTGGACCCTCTTAGGATCGAAACTGGCAGGCCTGTTTTTGGTCCCTTCATTTTGTCAGATGTGCTGAAGCTTTGCAAGCTGCTATGTGCGCAAAATGTCAAGCTTGAAGCTACTTTAACACAAACAGCATCCGTGGCAGGAATCTTTAACTGGGGAGGCCCGTATTTGCGTGTCTAATTTTTCTTGACTTTTTCGGGCCCAAAAATAGACCCTTCTGAATGACAGGCAGAAGTAAAAGCCGTCCAAACGACCACCTCTTGGACTCCTGAGCTGGCACAAGCATCCCCCCTTCCCCCCAGAAACAAAAATCAAAGTGCAGATGCTGCAAAGAATCATTATCTCATTTTTCTCAATCATTGTTTGGAGGGGTGCAAGGGAACGTGCCCTAATTTGAGAAATTGTGGCGGATAAGGTTCCAGTTTTCTATTCTAACCCTTCGGATGTGGGACATAACTTTTCTTGTTATTTTGCGTCTCAAAAAATAGATAGAGAAAAACCAGGGTGCAAAGGTGCAAATCGGGACAAGTGAATAAGAAACTATTACAGGTTCTGTTTCTACACTGAAAAGTGCACCTTTGCACCCTTCAAAATTTGGCAATGTACAGGGACAAAGTGTTTTACCAACATTTGCTGATTATTTCTGTCAATTAGGAGCAGCACCTCGCCATGTCCGAGGGTTTCGTTTTTAGCACCTGAAATCGGCAGACTTTTTGGAGACGCTGTGGGGGCCTCCCTTGTTCGAGGCCCTTGTTGCTGACCTAGTTGCTATGATGTGTGACGCTGATGTTTGTAGCTAGATTCCAACAACGCACCTTAAGAGAGTATTTAAATGGCACGTCAAACAGGCCCCCAGGGAGGCACCGGATTCAGAATGCTGAGGGCCCAGTTTTGGACCCCTGCGCAAAGCAAATATATTTCAGAAGGGACCCAAAAGTGGACCCTCTCAGGATCGAAAGTGGTCCCTCCTGGCGGGCCTGTTTTTGGTCCCTTCATTTTGTCAGATGTGCTGACTGCTATGTGCGCAAAATGTCAAGCTTGAAGCTGCTTTAACATAAACAGCATCCGTGGCAGGAATCTTGAACCTGGGGAGGCCCGTATTTGCGTGTCTAATTTTTCTTGCCTTTTTCGGGCCCAAAAATAGACCCTTCTGAATGACAGGCAGAAGTAAAAGATGTCCAAACGACCACCTCTTGGATCCTAGCTGGCACAAGTGCATGTGACAGGCCCGGCATCCCCCCTTCCCCCCCGAAACAAAGATCAAAGTGCAGATGCTGCAAAGAATCATTATCTTATTTTTCTCATCATTGTTTGGAGGGGTGCAGGGGAACGTGCCCAAAATTTGAGAAATTGTGGAGGATAAGGTGCCAGTCTAACCACTTTCGGATGGAATAATTTTCTGTTATTTTTGAGTCTAAAAAATAGATAGAGAAAAACCAGGGTGCAAAGGTGCAACTTTTGGAAGTGGGAATAAGAAACTATACAGGTTCTGTTTCCTACCCTGAAAAAGTTGCACCTTTGCACCCTTCAAAATTTGGCAATGTACAGGGAAAGTGTTTCCACATTTTCTGATCTTTCTGTCACTTTAGGAGCAGCACCTCGCCATGTCCAGAGGGTTCGTTTTTAGCACCTGAAATCAGCAGACTTTTTGGAGACACGGTGGGGGCCTCCCTTGTTCGAGGCCCTGGTTGCCAACTCGTAGTTGCTATGATGTGTGACGCTGATGTTTGTGGCCTGATTCCAACAACGCGCCTCAAGAAAGCATTTGAATGGGGCGTCAAACAAGCCCCCAGGGAAGCACCAGATTCAGAATGCTGAGGGCCCAGTTTTGGACCCTTGCGCAAAGCAAATATATTTCAGAAGGGACCCAAAAGTGGACCCTCTTAGGATCGAAAGTGGTCCCTCCTGGCAGGCCTGGTTTTGGTCCCTTCATTTTGTCAGATGTGCTGAAGCTTTGCAAGCTGCTATGTGCGCAAAATGGCAAGCTTGAAGCTACTTTAACACAAACAGCATCCGTGGCAGGAATCTTGAACTGGGGAGGCCCGTATTTGCGTGTCTAATTTTTCTTGACTTTTTCGGGCCCAAAAATAGACTCTTCTGAATGACAGGCAGAAGTAAAAGCCGTCCAAACGACCTCCTCTTGGACTCCTGAGCTGGCACAAGTGCATGTGACAGGCCCGGCATCCCCCCTTCCCCCCCGAAACAAAGATCAAAGTGCAGATGCTGCAAAGAATCATTATCTTATTTTTCTCAATCATTGTTTGGAGGGGTGCAGGGGAACGTGCCCAAATTTGAGAAATTGTGGCGGATAAGGTTCCAGTCTAACCACTTCGGATGGAATAACAGCGCGGTCAATTTCTGTTATTTTGCGTCTAAAAAATAGATAGAGAAAAACCAGGGTGCAAAGGTGCAACTTTCGGAAGTGTGAATAAGAAACTATACAGGTTCTGTTTCCTACCCTGAAAAAGTTGCACCTTTGCACCCTTCAAAATTTGGCAATGTACAGGGAAAGTGTTTCTACATTTATTGATCTTCTTGTCACTTTAGGAGCAGCACCTTGCCATGTCCAGAGGGTTCGTTTTTAGCACCTGAAATCAGCAGACTTTTTGGAGACACGGTGGGGGCCTCCCTTGTTCGAGGCCCTGGTTGCCAACTCGTAGTTGCTATGGTGTGACGCTGATGTTTGTGGCCTGATTCCAACAATGCGCCTCAAGAGTATTTGAATGGGGCGTCAAACAAGCCCCCAGGGAGGCACCAGATTCAGAATGCTGAGGGCCCAGTTTTGGACCCTTGCGCAAAGCAAATATATTTCAGAAGGGACCCAAAAGTGGACCCTCTTAGGATCGAAAGTGGTCCCTCCTGGCGGGCCTGTTTTTGGTCCCTTCATTTTGTCAGATGTGCTGAAGCTTTGCAAGCTGCTATGTGCGCAAAATGTCAAGCTTGAAGCTACTTTAACACAAACAGCATCCGTGGCAGGAATCTTGAACTGTTCGACCCTGGTTGCCAACTCGTAGTTGCTATGATGTGTGACGCTGATGTTTGTGGCCTGCTTCCAACAACGCGCCTCAAGAGAGTATTTGAATGGGGCGTCAAACAAGCCCCCATGGAGGCACCAGATTCAGAATGCTGAGGGCCCAGTTTTGGACCCTTGCGCTAAGCAAATATATTTCAGAAGGGACCCAAAAGTGGACCCTCTTAGGATCGAAAGTGGTCCCTCCTGGCGGGCCTGTTTTTGGTCCCTTCATTTTGTCAGATGTGCTGACTGCTATGTGCGCAAAATGTCAAGCTTGAAGCTGCTTTAACATAAACAGCATCCGTGGCAGGAATCTTGAACTGGGGAGGCCCGTATTTGCGTGTCTAATTTTTCTTGCCTTTTTCGGGCCCAAAAATAGACCCTTCTGAATGACAGGCAGAAGTAAAAGATGTCCAAACGACCACCTCTTGGACTCCTGAGCTGGCACAAGTGCATGTGACAGGCCCGGCATCCCCCCTTCCCCCCCGAAACAAAGATCAAAGTGCAGATGCTGCAAAGAATCATTATCTTATTTTTCTCAATCATTGTTTGGAGGGGGTGCGGGGGAACGTGCCCAAATTTGAGAAACTGTGGCGGATAAGGTTCCAGTCTAACCACTTCGGATGGAATAACAGCGCGGTCAATTTCTGTTATTTTGCGTCTAAAAATAGATAGAGAAAAACCAGGGTGCAAAGGTGCAACTTTCGGAAGTGTGAATAAGAAACTATACAGGTTCTGTTTCCTACACTGAAAAAGTTGCACCTTTGCACCCTTCAAAATTTGGCAATGTACAGGGAAAGTGTTTTCCACATTTGCTGATCTTTCTGTCACTTTAGGAGCAGCACCTCGCCATGTCCAGAGAGTTCGTTTTTAGCACCTGAAATCAGCAGACTTTTTGGAGACACGGTGGGGACCTCCCTTGTTCGAGGCCCTGGTTGCCAACTCGTAGTTGCTATGATGTGTGACGCTGATGTTTGTGGCCTGATTCCAACAACGCGCCTCAAGAGAGTATTTGACATCAAACAAGCCCCCAGGGAGGCACCAGATTCAGAATGCTGAGGGCCCAGTTTTGGACCCTTGCGCAAAGCAAATATATTTCAGAAGGGACCCAAAAGTGGACCCTCTTAGGATCGAAAGTGGTCCCTCCTGGCGGGCCTGTTTTTGGTCCCTTCATTTTGTCAGATGTGCTGAAGCTTTGCAAGCTGCTATGTGCGCAAAATGTCAAGCTTGAAGCTACTTTAACACAAACAGCATCCGTGGCAGGAATCTTGAACTGGGGAGGCCCGTATTTGCGTGTCTAATTTTTCTTGACTTTTTCGGGCCCAAAAATAGACCCTTCTGAATGACAGGCAGAAGTAAAAGCCGTCCAAACGACCACCTCTTGGACTCCTGAGCTGGCACAAGTGCATGTGACAGGCCCGGCATCCCCCCTTCCCCCCCGAAACAAAGATCAAAGTGCAGATGCTGCAAAGAATCATTATCTTATTTTTCTCAATCATTGTTTGGAGGGGTGCAGGGGAACGTGCCCAAATTTGAGAAATTGTGGCGGATAAGGTTCCAGTCTAACCACTTCGGATGGAATAACAGCGCGGTCAATTTCTGTTATTTTTTTGCGTCTAAAAAATAGATAGAGAAAAACCAGGGTGCAAAGGTGCAACTTTCGGAAGTGTGAATAAGAAACTATACAGGTTCTGTTTCCTACCCTGAAAAAGTTGCACCTTTGCACCCTTCAAAATTTGGCAATGTACAGGGAAAGTGTTTCCACATTTGCTGATCTTTCTGTCACTTTAGGAGCAGCACCTCGCCATGTCCAGAGGGTTCGTTTTTAGCACCTGAAATCAGCAGACTTTTTGGAGACACGGTGGGGGCCTCCCATGTTCGACCCTGGTTGCCAACTCGTAGTTGCTATGATGTGTGACGCTGATGTTTGTGGCCTGCTTCCAACGCGCCTCAAGAGAGTATTTGAATGGGGCGTCAAACAAGCCCCCATGGAGGCACCAGATTCAGAATGCTGAGGGCCCAGTTTTGGACCCTTGCGCTAAGCAAATATATTTCAGAAGGGACCCAAAAGTGGACCCTCTTAGGATCGAAAGTGGTCCCTCCTGGCGGGCCTGTTTTTGGTCCCTTCATTTTGTCAGATGTGCTGAAGCTTTGCAAGCTGCTATGTGCGCAAAATGTCAAGCTTGAAGCTACTTTAACACAAACAGCATCCGTGGCAGGAATCTTGAACTGGGGAGGCCCGTATTTGCGTGTCTAATTTTTCTTGACTTTTTCGGGCCCAAAAATAGACCCTTCTGAATGACAGGCAGAAGTAAAAGCCGTCCAAACGACCACCTCTTGGACTCCTGAGCTGGCACAAGTGCATGTGACAGGCCCGGCATCCCCCCTTCCCCCCCGAAACAAAGATCAAAGTGCAGATGCTGCAAAGAATCATTATCTTATTTTTCTCAATCATTGTTTGGAGGGGTGCAGGGGAACGTGCCCAAATTTGAGAAATTGTGGCAGATAAGGTTCCAGTCTAACCACTTCGGATGGAATAACAGCGCGGTCAATTTCTGTTATTTTTTTGCGCCTTAAAAATAGATAGAGAAAAACCAGGGTGCAGAGGTGCAACTTTCGGAAGTGTGAATAAGAAACTATATAAGTTCTGTTTCCTACCCTGAAAAAGTTGCACCTTTGCACCCTTCAAAATTTGGCAATGTACAGGGAAAGTGTCTCCACATTTCCTGATCTTTCTGTCACTTTAGGAGCAGCACCTCGCCACGTCCAGAGGGTTCGTTTTTAGCACCTGAAATCAGCAGACTTTTTGGAGACACGGTGGGGGCCTCCCATGTAGTTTTGGCAACAGTGCAACTGGTTTCACTTGCCCAACAGCTGAGGCATGGAATTCGGTTGATTTCTCTTCACGTATTAGTTTGATTTTTCGCAGTGGGTTTTTTCCCACTGTGAAGGCAGCATTTCCACTTCGGTTGTGGGTGTTTTTGTTGGGCTCCTGCCCCTTTTTGTTTGCTTGTTGCTGTGTCTGGTTTGCTTTCTGACGAAACGCAAATCTGGGGGATTTGCGGGTCGTCTGTTGTGGTGCTTTTTGTTCTGTGTTGTTTTGTGGATTGCTGCCTTGTATATGACCACAGTGTCATGTACGTAGTCTATTTTTGACAACGCTTCTCTTTCTGTCAGGACCGAGCCTTCGAGCGACATCGGCCAAGCTGGAGAAAAAAAAAGGGGGGCCAACAAGGGGCAGTAAAGTATTCAATGCAATCATTCAAATGGAAGCCGACCACCTGCGCGAAAACCCACAAACTCCGCAACAGCAAGAAACACTTCAAGCAATCACCTATGGCTGCAAAAGGCTGATGCGCCTTCTTTTAGCAGCAAACTGGGTTCAAGCAGCAACCGATATGCACCCCACTTGCCCTAACAAGAAACAAAATCATCTACAAAACAGCTTGCTCCGACCAATTCCGGAAAACCTTCTCAAAACCGGCTTCGCTCAAAAGGGCCTCCCTAGTTGCCCTTCCGGTCGCCATAAGCCACAAAGCTTTATTGAAACCAAAAGGTTGCGCTTCTGCAACCTTGATACAAAAAACTTCAAAAAATGAACCTAAACACGGTCCCAAAAATGGGACCGCCTGGCGGTCCCATTTTTGGGACCGCATGCACAGCTTAGTAAAAGAACAAAAGAAAAGCACTTTCACGGTCCCATTTTTGGAGAAGAGTTTAAAGGTAGCTGGAAATATCTGATGGAGAGAATCTACTACACTTAGAGTTTTGGGACAACAAGATGTATTGGCATTGTGAGGACAATAACCATATTGACACATCTTATTTGTCTGAAGATTTTATGTGATGAGATGTTTCGGTATTGTGAGGACAATACCTACATCATCGTCATCGTGACCTACAGATCGCACAATATGAGGTCCCATCTTATCATTCCTGAGGTAACTTTGGTTATCTCTGTGAGGACGACATTGTGCGAGACGACTTTGCTTTACATTGGGGATTGGCTATTACAGTGGGTCGAAAGACTTCAGCGATACAACTGTATTTGGCTGACCTACATTGACAACGTCGAACAGAACATTCTATTCTACATTGAGGTTTGAAGCTGTGAGATGTTATCTCTATGTGGAAAGCTGATTTGGAGATGGAACGTTGTGTTCTGACTATGTTTTGTATTCAGAAGAAGGTTGTACAGATACCTTGTGTGAATCACTTCGTTCTTGAGAAGTTAGCCAGCTAGCTAACTAACGAACTGGTTATTCACGTTTGGATGAGAGCCAGTTTGCTTTGAGAACTTTTGGAAGTGTTTCGATCTTTTTGAATTCACCTAGTGAAAAGTGGATTTGTAGATTTGTAGCAGCTGGAATTGTTTCAACAAACCTTTATTTGAAGAACTTGAGGTTTGTTAACTGGAAACCTAGAATCGAGTTTACCAGTTGAGACATCGGCTCAAGGGAGTTATGTCAGAAGTTCATTTTATGAACAGAAGCTGCTGTGTCACTTAACTTGACATCAGACCAACAGAGGGAACATCTTTCCTTGTTCCTCTTCCTTTGGTTTCTTGTTTTGTTTTGGTTGTTTGTTGTGTTTGTGTTTCCCTGTGACTGATCATGTTGCGTCTGGAGCGAAAAGAAGGAGTTCGACGTCAGCATGTGGGAGTCGAGGGTGAAACAGTTTTCTTGACATGACAGTGATCCAGTTTTAATTAGGTTTGCGACTACACGCGCTGCGCTTGTGTTTGGTGTGCGTGGTTGACGTACGCGTCTGCCTGCGTAGTTCTGTAGGAATTTTGATGAAGCGTTGGATCTGAATGCAGATCTGTGCACGGCGCTTTTTCACATGGTAGCGGAGCTCTACGGAGCTACCCACACCATTCTCCGCTGACCCTTGTTGCAGTGTACTAAGGACACCATCTAAGGTGAAGCTGAGATCGTTTGTATTGAGCTCCAAGGTTTTCGCGAGATCTGTGTTGAGCTTGTACTAAGGATTTGCAGACGACACTAGGTTGGTACATTGCTGTTGTAAAGCAAAGGGCATCGAAGAGCTTGAGTATTCTTGATTCAGGTGACATGTGTTTTTGTTTCACTTCCTGTGGGCATGTTGGCTGTAAGGTCATTTGATGAAAGTGACTTGTCAATTGTTTGCCTGAGACGACACGTTTTTGATATGCTTGAGAATATCTCGACAGGCTGAGGTTGGGAGTAAGTCCTGGAGACACAAGAGAGGTGTTTGGACAAGTGAGAACTCCGACAACTTGCCTGGAGATAAGCGAAGAGAAGTATGTAAGTTGACTTGAGTGACAGGCTGAGGTTGGGAGTAGGTCCTGGAGACACAAGTGAGGTGTTTGGACAAGTGAGAACTCCGACAACTTGCCTGGGGATAAGCGAAGAGAAGTATGTAAGTTGACTTGAGTGACAGGCTGAGGTTGGGAGTAGGTCCTGGAGACACAAGTGAGGTTTTGGACAATGAGGACTCCGACAACTTGCCTGGGAATGTTTGAATGTGAGTTGTTGTCTAGGAAACCATTTTTCCTTGTTTGGAACTGAAGTGTTTGTGATCAAGGAATTTCGTTATCTTTGTTTAAAATAGACAATCGCACCAGCACCCGTGATGCTGAAAGAGACAATGCCATGGATGAGGCAGTGAACGACCAACTACTTGGCCGACTTATGGACCTAGAGAGGTTGACAAGTATCTTACGTTTGTTACAGACAATAATCGTGCTTCTGGAGTGGATGATGCCGCTATTGGAAGACATTCGGATTAGTCGCAACAGTCGGGATATCCTTGCGATGTTGAAAGACAACCTCATGAGCTTGGAGACTGAGTTGCACTACCAATCTTGGGAATTACGAGAGCATATGCTTGATAGGTACCATAGAGCCCTGAGAGCTTGGCGCGAACAGTGAGATAAGGTTGCACCTCTACAGGCATCCGAGATATGTTACAGATGTAGTGCGATGTAGTTTTCTACAGGAGTGGTGAATGTGAGAAAAATAAGTGTCAACGACTGAGCTGCATGTGAAATGGTTTGCAGTTGCGTTGCATGTGAGAGTTGTAGTTTTGTGAAGGGTTACAGTGACTTTGGCAAAGAGAGCCTGGAGAGCCACTAGAGAGAGAGAGAGAGAGTGTTGTGGTGACTTTGGCAAAGAGAGAGTGCCTGGAGAGTCACTAGGAAGCTTGGTGATTTTGGCAGAGAGAGAGAGAGTGCCTGGAGAATCACTAGAAAGCATTGAAAAGAAATAGAACGAAATGGGCTGGATGGCAGAGGCGCTGCATAGGTCCATACTAGAAAAGTAGTAAGAAAGAGTTACATCTCGACAGGTTGGTCAGGTTGTAGCTGAGAGCCTGGACGCACAGAGTGAATAGTGCATGGTGCTACTGAGTCTGGCGTCATGCCTGGAGGTGGTAGTGAGAAAGAGATACTGTGGCATGAGAGCCTGGAGGGTCAGATTTGCTTCGTCAGTGACCTTGGTTCATGAAAGAATGAATTGCCACATGTGTGAGATAAGATGTGAGTAGTTGAACACCTGAGGTTCGGTAGTGTGCAGGAACAGTGGAGCTTGACGGACATTTGCACTTGTGACCTTGAGACTGAAGCCTGAAGCATTGTGGTTTTGCCTGGCAGTGTAGGTACTGGAGTGCTGAGAGAGAGAGATAGGAACCGTCATGGCACTGAAGGCACAGTGGAACTTGGTGTTGAGACTGTTGGTTGACAACGGACTGTGAGAGAGAGATGACATGTAGGTACCGTCTGTTTGGGAATGTCGGTTTCGATTTCTCAGATGCATCAGGTATCCGTGTTGTTTTGAGCTGCAGTTGTGGATGTGTTTGATTGGAGCATGTTGAGTCATTAGAGATGGCCTGAACTGTGTAGGAAGTGGAAACTGTTTTGATCGGAACTTGAAACGAGACAGGAGACTTTTGTTGTGAGTTTGTTTTCATTTTTTTACTGGAATTTGGACAGTTGCTTAGTGTCACAGGCAGGTCAGGTATGACTTCTATTGCTTGGATTGTTGCAGTTGTTTGAAACTTGAAACGGATGTAGTCGTGAAGACTGGGACAGATGCAGAGAAGGTGAAGTGAACCCTGAGACAGGTAGGTACTCTGAAGTTGTTGTCAGACTAACTGAACTTTGTGTGAAGATAGTTTGAATGCAAGTATTCCCCTTTTGGCTTGGAGCAACTATACCGTGTTGTACCTCTCGAGATGGATAGATGAACATGGAGATATCTGCAAGCTAATTTTGCTGTGAGACGAGCTTTATGGTCTTCGTAGCGATGGTTGCCAGTGTAGTTTGTGAACAAGATGTTTGTGGTGTTATTTGACCCTGGAGGGTTCCTTTGTGAACCTTGGGCCGCGTTGGTTACATCTTGTACTACCAGAAAGCTGGCATGGAGTTCAACGAGATTTGCAGCATTGGAACTTTGCAGAGTATCCTGAGAGAGTAGAGCGGTAGCGTAGTTAGTGCGTTGGTTGTGGCTGAGAGAGAGAAGCAAAAGAGGGAATCTGGGATTTGAAATTTGCAATTTGAGTTTGAATGCTTTGATTTGAGCATGGTGAACGGAGTCATTGAGAGTGTGACGATTCGTGCCATGGAAAGAACCTGAATTGAAAGTTTTGACATACAACAAAAGAAAGAGAGAAAGAGAAAGAAATGGGCTGGATGGCAGAGGCGCTGCATAGGTCCATAGGGAACTGGATGGCAGAGGCGCTGCATAGGTTCCAAAACGAAACGAAACAGAGAGTTGTATGAAGTCAAAGCGTGGACCAGATTGCAAGACGTTGCGAGGTTCACACAGGAGCTGTTTTGCAGACGTGCATAGGCTCAGGTAACAGGTCGAATAAATAAGAAAGAAAGAAATGGGCTGGATGGCAGAGGCGCTGCATAGGTCCATAGGGAACTGGATGGCAGAAGCGCTGCATAGGTTCCAAAGATGAAACAAAGAAATGCGAATGTAATGTCAGTTGTGGCTCGACATACTGTGTAAGTGAGAGACGAAGTATGGAGCTGTGTTGTGTTGAAATTGAACTTGAACTTGACTTGACTGCGTGTCTGGACTTCTCATGTTTTTCGTACATATTTCATTCCATTGTTTTTCCTGCATTTTCCATGAGACAACTCTTGGCTCAGCATTTTGGATATCCAATCGCCCTGAAGATTGCTTCAAGATCCCGTGTATCAATGGCAATGGAGTCCATTCGTCTTTGGTTGGCCTTGACTCCTAAGCAGTTCGATGACTTGAACAATGGCAAGGAGGTCCAGCCTGACGAATATTCCAAACGTTTTGGACTACGAAAAGACCCGATTGCTGCCGTTGAACGTGCACAGTACTTCAATGATTGGACACCAGAAGGACCCAAAGGTGAGTTCTGTGCCAAGGACTATGTACTGGTTGAGGTTGAGCTGACTGCCATTGGCTATCTCCAGAAGGCCGAGGCAGGCATCCTTTTGAAGTATAAGCCCCACGAGTATCGCTGGCAAGGAACTATGAAGTCTGTGGAATTCGACGAGAACGGCAACCTTTTGTACAAGTTTGGATCGGAAGCCATGAAAATTGTTTAAAAGGGGCATATACCATAGATTGCCATGGTTGAGATCTTTTTGATCCACTTGCGAGCTGGGCTGTAATGCTAGGCTCTGACAAGGACGACCATCAGATGCAGAAAAGGCATAAAATGCTGTGCAGAGAGCTGTCAAGCTGAGACTGGAATGGATCTGTAGTTTTGAGACGTCATGGAAGTTTTTGTTGACACGCTCATTGTCAATTTGTGAATTTCAAAGGTTTTGGACGATTTCGGACTGGACTGGACTTGAACGGACAGAATTTGGATTTATGAGACCGAGTTTGATCAGTTTCGATGTCAGCTGTCATGAGTTTTGCACTGGTTTTCATTTTTGCTGCATGACATGTCTATGGGTTTTACTCGCGCGGAAACCACTGTGATCTATTTTGCAGTCATGTGAAGAGTTGTGCATGCATTGACAGTTGGTTGTGAGTTTGCATGTTTGCATCGGTCTGCATTATCTACGTTTTGTCTGAGACATTGAAGTTTGGTTGATTGCACATTACCTGTCAAGATGTGCGGCACGCATCTTGGGGTAATAAGAAGTGTGATCCTTTCGAAAGGGTGAATCATCTGTTAAGGTGTGCGTCACACACCTTAGGATGAGCAGAAGTAAGTTTATGCTTGTCATGGAATGGTTGAGTTGTAGCTTGCATGGCCAGTAAATGAATCGTCAAGTTGAACTGCAGATTATGCCCAAGTTGTACTTGGGTCCCGGCTTATCTCGCCGAGTGCATCAGGCCTTGACTAGGAGACTCGAACAATTCATGGCAGCGAACGCAGCAGCTCCAGCAACTCCAACAGCTCCAGCAGCACCGGCAGAATTCCCCGTTTCTGAAAACCCACCGCTGACATTGCAGGCGGGTGCGGTTGATACAGAGTCGGAGAAGCCAGATGATCAGGATGCTCATATGCATGGAGAAGACAATAGATCTCCGGCAGACAAGGAAGACAAGGAGGAAAGAGATGCTGGAAGAGATGACGACAGATCGAGATCTCCAAGATTGAGAATGCATGAACCATATGACCCCCATGATGCGACAGACCTACTGGCTTCCACCACAGGTTTGGCTGTGGGAATCACGTCAATGGTCGCTGCTCTGAAGGGTTCAACTGATAGGCTTGAAACCCTTATTCAGAGTACGCATACTCTGCAACAAGACCTCTGTCGTAGCCTAGAGGCCGTCGGTTCGTTGGAGCGGTTTGTGGGGAGTACACGAAGCTGAAGAAGCACTTAGAGTGGGCAATGGATGTGTCCATGGGAGATGTACTCAAGAAGAACGCCAAGAACCGCACAGAGCGAGATCAGGCCCTGAAAGAGGTCATAGATCAGCTTCTCGAAGCTATGGACAAGATGCAGGAGAATATGAAGAAGATTGCATCCCGTCTTGAGCAGGTGCCGGCAGGCCACGAAAAGACCATGGATTATGGTCCACCACAGCCTCCATTGGGGCACTTGGGTACTGCATCGGTGACACCAATGACACCACCGCCACCGGTGATGGCTATGGGATCAACAGGAATTCTACCCCCGCCGGCAGCGCCACCAAGTGTATCGCCGCCAATGGTTCCACCGAGACCCATGATTCCCCCACAGGCTCCTCTTCCCGTAGTGAAGTTTGCGGGATATAGCCCCGCCAAGATGGGAGAGCAGTGCATGACCCATCCTTTGCAGCTGGAAGTGACGGATGTTAAGACACCGCCTTGCCAAGTCCTTGAAGAGACTACGGGCCGCATTCGGTGCGTGTCACCAACTGGTCGCCATGACCCGGCGACGGGTACGGCGGCATTTGCGCCGTTGGGATACGTCTTGGTCAAGGGTACGAATGAGTACCGACGAGTATATCCCTAGGGATGGTTCACAGATGGTGCTAAGCCATGTAATTTGGAGGCATCCAGAGATCTTTCTTGCAAGAACGAGAGAATAGTCAGTTCTTGTCTGGCTCGAGGTTCACTCGTTTTCTTTGGCAAGACGTCATGCTGTAAGCATTTGTGCACATAGTGCAGTTTGAGATCGAAGTTCAAGCGCGAGTTTAAAAGGGGGCTATGCAGAGTGAGACAACTCAGGACTTGAATTGAATTGTCTTGGAACGGAAGGCTCTGAGAGCGTTGTGAGGCTTACTTTCTGTCTTGAATGGAAGCGGATGCTTTCCAAGTATGTTTACATGTTGTTAGTAGGTTGAAGGTATTTGAAGTTTTCATGATTCTCTCAATGACGATGGCGAGAGCAACGTTCATGAAGGCATTCAGAACTTGGAGTTGCTGACAGATCTGAGGGAGACATCATGAAGAAGAAGTTGATGTTGTGCTTGATTGGACTTGATGTTGTTGAACATGTTTTTGAATTGGTACGTTCATGTCTTGAAGCCTTAGTTCTTGCGTTCTGTTTTCGGAGGTTAACCATGTACATGTTGCAATAGCGTTGTCATGGCAAATGATGATAACCTGGGAAGAAACTCAGACGGAATCTGAGCCTAAGTAACTTGAAAATCTTCCAGGAAAATCTGATGCCATGATTGTAGATATATTGCACTTTCATGTCATGATAGGGACTTAAACAGGGTATATCACACCCTGGAGATCATTAGGATGGATCAGACGTTGAAAGGGGGACAGCGAACATTGTGCCGATCTTAGCTAGTCTGAATGAACCCTAGCTGTGAACGATTTTCATTCAGAGTATTTTTTGAATTCGTTATGCAGTGACTGTGAATGTTACTTTGAGAAGTTTTGAATTTGAGATGAGTTGCATGAGTGATATTATCTCACTTGCGTTTTCTTTTCACACGCCTACCTTCTTTGTGAAGGTGCGGATTAGCTGAAACAGTTGGCCTTTGTTTTCGTGTTGACTCCGATCGTGCTACGTTGGTCTTCGTCTTGGGTCTCGTGTGTGTGTGTGTTTGTTCTGTTCTGTTGTGTTGTTTTGTTTTGTTGTTGTTTTGTTTGTTGTAGGATGACAACAGTACTGTAGATATATCGTTATTGACGCCATGGTTTATCCGAAGAGCTGGATGTTGGAAGACAAATTTGGTACTGGAAAGACGCCGGAACTCTTTGAAAAAGATGATGGCCTTATTGTGTAGGGTCTGTTGATTTTTGCTGTGCAGATGTTTTCTGCACCGAGCGTGCGCCGCGTCTCCGTAATTTAATAGCACTCCTCCTCACTTCGCTGTCCTCGCTTCTTTACGCGCCAGCGTCTTAACTTGTGGTTTGTTGTTCTTTACAAACATCAAACAACTGTTTTTGGGGTAACTCATTGCAAAGCGATGATGACTCCTTTATTTGAGAACAAAACTGTGTTTCTTCAAAAAGCATGCGCTCACTTCCCAGGGAAAGTGAGCGCATCCATGTGTGAAATAACATCCTTTGTTTAAACAGAGGTTGTCGTTTTGACAAATAAGAAACAAACACATTTGCAGTGAATGTCTTTCAGTTGCAGTGATGTGTTTCCTTTTTTCTGACACAAACAGTGGTGCATGTTCTGTACCTGTTTGGTATCTCATTTAATTTTTATAATACTGAATCCACATCAATATATGTTGTGTCCGCAACATACTCTTTCAAGGTGTGGGTGGGTGGGACCTCAAACTTTTTTGAGGAAACCAAATAGCATGGGGGGCCGTTGATGGATTTTCATCGTATTTGGGCGGAGTGCCCTGCTGACGGTTCTTTGAAGTTGCCCTGGGAACATGGATTCTGGAAGACTTTTTTCGAGGGTCCTACTGATCCTATTGGTATTCAGGACTGGAAAGTAGCAGAGCCTCCACTTTTTGTTCCGTGTGCCTCCCGCGCTGAACCGGCGCCTGCCAAGAAGCTTCGTGTGTCCGAGCCCCTGTCATGGCATCACATTGTACGTTCAGGTGGTGAACAAACTTGGAAAGACAAACGTGAAGCTGATTTTCAAGTGGCATTACGTCGTTGGCATGATGTTTTGATTCTCTTGCCGTGTCGCATTGTCGTAGTTCAGCAACTTTTGCATTTGAAGACAACTGCAGAGAGATTGCGTATGTTGAGGGATGTTTTCTGGAAGAAGGCGCCTAGCACTCTTCGGAAGCGTGTGCATTCATTCCTGAGGTTTACATCAGACTTGGAAACACGCCGAATTGCTTTTCCTGGTACTGAAACAGATTTTTATGCTTTTCTGGATGAACTCAGAGTGGCCGGAGCCCCTGCATCTAGGATTCAGAGCATCATACTGTCTTTGCTTTTCGTGCAGCATGTTGTGGGAGTCCAGGAACTTGATCCCCTGACATCATCCAGGCGATGTCTTGGCGTGTCAGGTTGCCGCAACACTGGACCTAAGCGGCAGGCTGATCCGTTCAAAGTCTCAGACTTGGTAGCATTGCATGGTGTACTTGCAGACAACAGCAGAGACATATGGGATCGATGCATGGCTGGTATGATTCTATTAACAGTTTACTCACGCAGTCGTTGGAATGATTTGCAACAGGCTGAGTCCATGTTGTTGGATTGTGGCCCAGACGGAGTGGTGGCCTATGCAGAGCTGAAGATTGCAGACCATAAAACGAAACATTCAACTGCCTTTCGAAATAGTTTCTTGCATGCTTGTGCACCAGCGGCAGGTGTCGTGGATGATGGCTGGATCACCATTTGGGCGCGGGTACGCTCAGAGCTCGGGATTTCATTTGAAGCTGGACATCCAACCATGCCAGCACCATTGGAAGATGGTGGAATCAGTATGAGGCCTCTCAGCAGTGAAGAGATGAAACAGTGGACTTCCATTCTTTTGCACTCAGTTCAGATTGAGACAGATGGGCGTAGGTTGACGTCACACAGTTGCAAGTGCACGTTGTTGTCCTGGTGTTCTAAAAGAGGATTGCCCTGGGAAGATCGGCTTGTGCTTGGAGGTCACACCTCTGCAGTGCGCTCAGCTCTGGTGTATGCCCGTGATAGCCTGGGCCGTCCGTTGCGCATGCTGGAGAAGCTGCTGTTGGAGGTACGGTTGGGCCGTTTCTTGCCCGACGCTACAAGGAGTGGCAGATTTCCAACAGCCTTTGCAACGACATTTCATTGTGATGACGGAACCCAAAGTGATTTTTCATACGCCCCAAGTTTTGGTTTGGTGGAAGCTGATGACATTGCAGCCAACAACAACTCCCATGGTGACCTTGTGGAACCAGCAGAGCGACTTGAGAAGGGCACAGTGCAGCCCGTTGCAGATCAAGCATGCAAAGTCGAGGCCCCTGAATCGGTTTGGGAGTTGGCAGGTAGCAGTGAGGTGATTGACTTGGACACCTGCTCAGAGGATAGTGGATGTTCAGTTGCCACCACCTCATCTAGCTCGGATGAGGGAGCTGCTGAACTTAGCAGTGCAAGGAGACCAGTACATCCGCCAAAAGTGCCAAGTCAGTTGAAACTTATCCAACACAGAAAGCTCAAGACGTTGCACCTGATGGAATTGCAGAATCAAAGGGTGATGCTTTGTGGAAGAGTGGCTGAGACCGGCCGCTATGACAATGTTCAGGAAACAAGATTTGACACTCCGTGTTGCCACACGTGCTGGCGAAAGATTTCAGAGTATGCCTGAGGTCGTGCCCATTGCTGAAAAAGATCTTTGTCACGATCGATACGTTTTTTCATTGTGAGTGATTTGCAATGATTGTCCAGATGTCACTTGTTCACTTGCCAACGTTTCTTGGTGCAGTCATGTGAACGTAATTTTTAATTTCAGGAATTTCAGAAGCTTCTCACCAGTTTCAAACCACAAAACCAGTTGCAACCTGAACATGAGTGACGTCCTCAGGTATGAGATTCATGTCACATCATGTTGCAGTCTTTTATTTGTGACGTGTATTGTCCAAGTTGCTGCACAAGTGGATTCCAGGGTAAATTGTCAAATCTCGTTTGATCACCCTGCACTTGGATTCAGCGGCCAATCCATGGCAAATCTCTTCATGTGCGTCCTCGGCTCAATCATCCACCAAGCAGATGGTGGGCAACATGAACAGAGTCGTAGAACATCACACGAAACGGTGAGAGCTTGCATTTCAAATGACATCAGGTTCAATGCATTTTTTCAGGACAACCGTTGCTTGAAAGGGGCTAGTGACTCTTCATACATCGTAATATATGAACTTAAAACGGGTTCTCACTTCAATGAACCGTTGTCAATTTTATCCATGAACATTCTTTGGCCAATTGAGAATCTTTCAGACGACGATCTTGCAAGACGTCAACGTGAACTCCTTTTCAATTTGCGCTTGTGCAGATCCTTAAGGGACTTGCTGTGCTGCCATGTCATTGGTAGATTCGGAGGCTGCTTTTCAGAAACGATGTGATGAGTTGCTGGATGGACTTCATGACATGTTCACTCACCTTCAGATAGCAACGTTTTCGAGTTTGGCGTTTACGGTTGGTACACCTCAACAAGCAGTTTCAGAGCATGACATGCAACGATTTGCAGACCGAGTTGTTCAGGGACCTGCCTCGCTGGCTGAGGTGTCAATAGTTAGACGTATCCATTTTGAAGCACAGACATTGGTGATGTCAGACCTCAGGAAACAGGCAGTTGCAGGTGACACCTCTGAACCATCGAAGTCTTTGCCATACGTTGAGAAGAGGCGTCGACTTGAGGCGCAGCAGGCCAGGATTACAGGCCTTTCACACATGCATGAACAAAGAGCATCACATGGCCTCATTGACTTGTGTTTTCACATTGTTGAGTCGGGCGCACTTTTGTATGTGGCACCTTCCAAGTGCAGTTCCAGAGATTCAGAGATTCAGTCAGATGCAAAGACTAGACAGAAACAGCTGTTGACCCTCGAACAGGGAACGTTGAAGGCCGTGTCGGCCGATTCATTGCCGACAGTTGACATTGGCACAGAAATGAAATTGATGTACGCGCTGCAGCGTCGTGGATTGGCATTTGATCTGGTAGGATTGATGTCGTTTGATGCACATTCAGAGTGGGTGAACAAACTCTTCAGGGCACTCATGGCCGACACCCCAGCTCACTTTCAGGCGCTCAGTTTGCAACAAATCATCCGTGCAGACCAGGAGATATTTCTTTTGCTGGCTTCAGAGTATGATGGACCACTCAAGTCACCGATGGTAGATGGTGAGCCTCCATTGGATGCGCAGCTTCGTGTTTACATGACAGATCCTAGGGTCAACATGTACCTGGTCCCGGCTCCAGTTAGTCAGAAGCGCCCAGCGCCCGCGGCAAGTGCTGGTGACAAGCAGTCCCCACCTCCAACAAAGAAGCCACGTCCGGGTCCAAAAACGCCTGCCCAATTGCCGGCTGAGTTGACAGGATTTCATACCAAGACTTCAGACAACAAACCGTTGTGTTGGAATTTCAATTTGAGCAAAGGTTGTGCAAACGCCACCAAGAGAGGGCGCTGTCGTTTTGGTTTCCATACATGCATGAAATGCCTGAAGGGTGGACATGGGGCACACAAGTGCCATAGCAGTTGACAGGAGGCAGGCTCAATGTCACAGCTTGCTGGCGGTAAAACAGGAACACCTGTGGCCACTGGGGTCTCAGCGACTCCAGCAAATGAAGTTGTCGACGCTGAAAATTTTGTGAATGAAATAGCAGCTGAAACGTTGCGACCTTGCAGTCAAAATTCAAGATGCATCATTTTAGAAGTTTTTGCCGGCAGTGCTCGTCTTTCCAAGGCTTGTAGGAAACTTGGATTTGAGGCTGTAGCTGTTGACCAAACGAAGGATCGGTCTGAGCAGTTTCCAATTTTCCAAATTGATGTCACAGACTCCCAAAGCTTGAATGCCTTAGAGAGTTTCATCGATGTAGAGAAAGATGCAATTTTACATGCGCATTTTGCGCCATCATGCGGAACAGCATCTCGAGCCAGGGGACGTCCCATACCTGGCGAACATCCCAAAGCTGGACCTCAGCCACTCAGGTCTGAAACTTATCCGGACGGCTTGCCTGATCTCAGCTGTCGTGACCAAGAACGAGTAGACAAGGCAAACCGCAGCTACAGTGCCACTGTGCGTTTGATCAATAAGTTGGTTGCACTTGGCGTTTCGGTCAGCATCGAAAACCCCAAAAACTCCTTTTTCTGGAAATATTCAGATGTTGCAAAGCTTTTGGAATCGTTTGGCGGCAGACATGTTTCAGTTTTTCATCACTGTATGCATGGCGGCAAGCGTGACAAGCAGACCGCATGGTGGAGTTGGAACCCTAGAAATGCTGAGAAAGACCTGTTTCAACCACTTGCCCTGCAATGCGATGGTAATCACAAACATGACCCGTGGCGGCCTTACAAAGATGCCCACGGCCAAACAGTTTTTCCTACAAGTGAGGAAGCTGCATACCCGCAGTTGCTCTGTGACCGTGTTGCATACATTCTCAAGGACGAGGCTCTTCAATGTGGCTTTGTATTTTCAGAAGACTTGCACCAACAACTTTTGGAGACGCCAAATGTGGCTAGCAGGCAACTGTTTACAACGCAGCCCAAGGGGCAAAAGTTGAGACCACTGGTATCTGAATACGGAAGGTATGTTGCACTGCTTGCGTCGACATCAAACGACTCAGAAGTACAAAGTTTTTTGCAGAAGCTGCCCAAAGGAGCCAAAGTTTGTCATCGTATTCTCTTTCCAGGGGGTGTTGCTCGAGATGACATGGATAGCAAATATGAAGAAGTTTGTCAAACCGAGTCATGGAGAACAGGTGAACCATGTGAGCTATTGCAGGTGGGCATCCCACGTGAACCTGCTGACTTCATACGTGATGCAGTCCGGAAAGGCCATCCAAGAGATATCATTGCGCAAGTGCCCAAGGAAATTAAGGACGTTGTGCAGAGCATGCTGGATGGAGATATGTCAGGGCGCTTCAAATCGAGGGCATCCTTTTTGAAAAAATGGCTCAGGCGATCACTTGAGTTAAAGCATGAGGAGCAGGCCTTGCACCAGAAGTTGCCCCAACATTTGCAGCGCATTCTTGAGGGAAAGCGTCTCCTTCTCTGGCGTGAAATCCTAGTTGATTTGGAATACCCAGATGTTGCAGTGATAGATGATATATGCAGTGGCTTCAAGCTCACGGGATGGGCCCCGTCCACAGGTGTTTTCAGGCCGGACGTCAGAAGACCGTCCCTGGGGTTACAACAGTTGATCAGCATGTCGAAGGGCTTGAACGCGTCAGTGGTCAACTCTCTCAAAGGTGCAGCTGAATCTGAGCACGATCAGTTTGTTTGGGATGAGACTATGACGGAAGTGGCCAAAGGTTGGTTGGCTCCTAGCTCCATGGAAGGAGAACGTTTTGTGGCAAAGCGTTTTCCAGTGCCTCAGAAAGACAAAGTGCGACTTGTGGATGACTTCACGATTTGTGGTGTGAACGGTGCCTATGGGTTAAGAGAAAAGCTTCGCGTCCAAGCAGTGGACGAACTCTGTGCTTACTTGGCATTCATGTTGGATAAAGCCCCTAGTGGATGCCTTCCGAAGCTCACTGGCCGCACTTACGATTTGAAGTCGGCTTACAAGCAGTTTGGAGTGGACAAGTGGCATGCCGACAGGCTCAAGATTACTGTCAAGCGCCCTGGTGGAGGGGTTGGCATTTTTGCCGCCTTAGCACTACCTTTTGGTGCCTCGGGTTCGGTGAGCTCGTTCTTGCGTGTGGCGGCCAGCCTCACATACATTGGAGTGGTTGCTCTTCAAGTCCTATGGACAAGCTTTTTCGATGATTACACTTGCGTTTGTGTGGAGGGAGAAGAGACAAACGTGTCTTTTTATGTTGAATCCCTCTTCCGCCTGTAGGGGGTGTGGTTTGCAGAAACTGGCTCGAAGGCCACTTCCTTTGGGCCCTCCTTCAAGTCGCTTGGTGTGGTCTTTGATGTTGGTGCGATACCTGACGGAACCTTTACCTTACAGCATACTGAAAGCCGGAAGTCCGAGCTGATACAATTTCTTGACAACTTGATCAGAGCGCGGAGGTCGACCCCCAAAGAACTGGAGAGACTCCATGGAAGGCTGATCTGGTTCGGTGCGTTTGTCTTCGGTAGGATGATGAATCAACTTGTCAAAACTGTTTCACTTGAGTCGTTGCAAAGAAAGAAGGTGATCAGCTTACATCAGAATTTCTTCAGACCTTGACGGACTTGAAACATGCGATAGGGTCCTCGAAGCCGGTGGTGATTTCAAAGACACTTTGTACCACTTGGTACGTCTTTACTGACGGTGCATATGAGCCTGATTCAGACGTTCCTGCCAGTGTAGGTGCAGTCTTGATTTCGCCGACAGGCACTCCAGTTCAGTGTTTCGGAGAGATCGTCCCTAAGACCTTAGTGGACGAGCTGCTGCAGCATTCATCTCATCCTATTTACGAATTGGAAGTGCTTCCTGTCGTGATGGCCACACGGCTTTGGATGAAGTATCTGATGGGGTGCCCCACCGTATACTTTCTTGATAACGTTGCAGCCAGAGCAACTTACATAAAGGGTGTGGGCGCTACGCCTCCTTCCATTCTCTTGCTCAAAGACTTTGTTCGCTTGGAGGCAAGGCTGAAGATCTACTCATGGTTCGGTCGAGTTCCGAGTCATTCGAACGTGGCTGATTCTCCAAGCCGCCTTGTCTTTGATGACCCAGTCCTGTCGGGCTGTCCTCGAATACGGATGGTGCTTCCAACTCACATTCATGAAATTGGGGATGGCACAGGGTGAGTTGGAAAGCCGTTCCAACCCAAACCAACCTGGTCGATCTTTCCCCGCAGCATGGTGAAAAAGAATGCGTTGTCCGAGTGAATCTGAGGTCATCATTTCTTTCAGTGCACATGTCGTTCAGTTGGATGTTTTTCACACATGACTGTTTTCGTGATTGCACTTTGGATTTGCAGATTTATTTGGCGATACGAATCGAAGCGACGTGGCGTTTGTTTTACGTTTTTTGTTTTACCTTATCTCCCTACGGGAGTGGTGTTGATCAAGGTCTAACTTTATGTTAGGGGTGCTTGGAGCGTGGCGCCTTCAACTGACCTGAAATAATAAGCCGGAACTCTTTGAAAAAGATGATGGCCTTATTGTGTAGGGTCTGTTGATTTTTGCTGTGCAGATGTTTTCTGCACCGAGCGTGCGCCGCGTCTCCGTAATTTAATAGCACTCCTCCTCACTTCGCTGTCCTCGCTTCTTTACGCGCCAGCGTCTTAACTTGTGGTTTGTTGTTCTTTACAAACATCAAACAACTGTTTTTGGGGTAACTCATTGCAAAGCGATGATGACTCCTTTATTTGAGAACAAAACTGTGTTTCTTCAAAAAGCATGCGCTCACTTCCCAGGGAAAGTGAGCGCATCCATGTGTGAAATAACATCCTTTGTTTAAACAGAGGTTGTCGTTTTGACAAATAAGAAACAAACACATTTGCAGTGAATGTCTTTCAGTTGCAGTGATGTGTTTCCTTTTTTCTGACACAAACAGTGGTGCATGTTCTGTACCTGTTTGGTATCTCATTTAATTTTTATAATACTGAATCCACATCAATATATGTTGTGTCCGCAACATACTCTTTCAAGGTGTGGGTGGGTGGGACCTCAAATTTTTATGAGGAAACCAAATACCCACCCTTGTCTTCCCACCCGGTTTCCTCTGGTCTGTATGACCTATTTATTTTTTTCGGTCCGTTTGACCATCGTTTTTTGCCTCGAGTTGGAAAGCCGTTCCAACCCAAACCAACCTGGTCGATCTTTCCCCACAGCATGGTGAAAAAGAATGCGTTGTCCGAGTGAATCTGAGGTCATCATTTCTTTCAGTGCACATGTCGTTCAGTTGGATGTTTTTCACACATGACTGTTTTCGTGATTGCACTTTGGATTTGCAGATTTATTTGGCGATACGAATCGAAGCGACGTGGCGTTTGTTTTACGTTTTTTGTTTTACCTTATCTCCCTACGGGAGTGGTGTTGATCAAGGTCTAACTTTATGTTAGGGGTGCTTGGAGCGTGGCGCCTTCAACTGACCTGAAATAATAATTTAAAGTCTTTGGACTGAGTCTGGTATTCCTACATCTGGTTTCGAAGATTTGTGCTCTTGACAGTATGTCATGAAGATTGTCATGACTGGAGTTACATGAGTCTTTTCGTCGTTTTCGAACGACAGAGTTTTGAATTTGGAACTTGCGACATTATGCATGAATCGAGCGAGATGAGTTTTTGGATGATATTTCATCATCTATCTTGCGTTTTATTGGGAACGTGTTTGTCATTGATCGTCTTTTGGTCACGGATGTGATCTGAAACCATGAACACTCCTGGTGTTCAGTGCGTACAATATAGTGATGTGGAGTGGGTGAGATGCCATGTCGAAAGGGGGTATGGAAATTTGCCACCCTGTGGGAGCACCCTTTGGGTAAGGGTGAAGCGACATGTCATTCATCACCGTGGTGTATGGTTTATGTACAGAAGATGTGTGGAAGGCTACTACAAGAGTTCCTCGTTCACACATGATGCGGATGGTAGAGAACACTCTACTTGTTGCAGAAGGAACCTGTGTATTTGACCTACAGGTTGGTCACAATATTCTATTAGTCTTCGGACTTATCATCCTTTGACATTCGGAGATGTCATTGAGCAGTGTTGACCTGAGTGTAGTGTATTGATCAGTTCTACATCTTATTCTGGATTCTGCTTGAGTCTGGTACAGCTTATTGCTTGAGCTGAAGATACCTACATTGGCTTTACATTGAGATTTTGTATTGTGTCTTCGACACTAAGAAGTCTATTCTCTCCAAGTGATGAGAGCGCAGCTATAAACTCTTGGAGAAGAGGTTAAAGGTAGCTGGAAATATCTGATGGAGAGAATCTACTACACTTGGAGTTTTGGGACAACAAGATGTATTGGCATTATGAGGACAATAACCATATTGACACATCTTATTTGTCTGAAGATTTTATATGATGAGATGTTTCGGTATTGTGAGGACAATACCTACATTACCTACATCATCGTCATCGTGACCTACAGATCGCACAATATGAGGTCCCATCTTATCATTCCTGAGGTAACTTTGGTTATCTCTGTGAGGACGACATTGTGCGAGACGACTTTGCTTTACATTGTGGATTGGCTATTACAGTGGTCGAAAGACTTCAGCGATACAACTGTATTTGGCTGACCTACATTGACAATGTCGAACAGAACATTCTATTCTACATTGAGGTTTGAAGCTGTGAGATGTTATCTCTATGTGGAAAGTTGATTTGGAGATGGAACGTTGTGTTCTGACTATGTTTTGTATTCAGAAGAAGGTTGTACAGATACCTTGTGTGAATCACTTCGTTCTTGAGAAGTTAGCCAGCTAGCTAACGAACTGGTTATTCACGTTTGGATGAGAGCCAGTTTGCTTTGAGAACTTTTGGAAGTGTTTCGATCTGTTTGAATTCACCTAGTGAAAAGTGGATTTGTAGATTTGTAGCAGCTGGAATTGTTTCAACAAACCTTTATTTGAAGAACTTGAGGTTTGTTAACTGGAAACCTAGAATCGAGTTTACCAGTTGAGACATCGGCTCAAGGGAGTTATGTCAGAAGTTCATTTTATGAACAGAAGCTGCTGTGTCACTTAACTTGACATCAGACCAACAGAGGGAACATCTTTCCTTGTTCCTCTTCCTTTGGTTTCTTGTTTTGTTTTGGTTGTTTGTTGTGTTTGTGTTTCCCTGTGACTGATCATGTTGCGTCTGGAGCGAAAAGAAGGAGTTCGACGTCAGCATGTGGGAGTCGAGGGTGAAACAGTTTTCTTGACATGACAGTGATCCAGTTTTAATTAGGTTTGCGACTACACGCGCTGCGCTTGTGTTTGGTGTGCGTGGTTGACGTACGCGTCTGCCTGCGTAGTTCTGTAGGAATTTTGATGAAGCGTTGGATCTGAATGCAGATCTGTGCACGGCGCTTTTTCACACCAGAGGATCACTGACCTTGAAGCGGCCACACGCCAGTTGCGTCTGAGCTGCATCTTAGACAGTTGCACGATCTCCGCCAGTTACGAAGTTAGCCAGGCGCAAAAAGCCATACTGCTTATGCCACGCACAGCCAAAGGTGCAAGCACGTCATCTGAAGAACTCATCGCACAGATGTCACCACTCACAGATGATGAATTTCATCTTCCAGCTCATGAAGACCGTTTCGATGAACACTAGTGAACCGGACAGCACAAACCGGCAGCTTTCCAAGGAAACCCCACTAGCACCTTGCCCAACAAGCAAGCACCTTTATGGTCGAGCACAGGAAAATTACCCAAGAGTTTGATGATTGAAAAAGCACTACTGAGCGGACTCTGAGCGCGCCCTGACTGCTGTAGGTGCCTCATCATCTTTTCTCACCCTAGCTCATGTTTCACAGTCTGTTTCACTGTTTCTTTTCACCACTTTCGTTGCGACACGGCTTTGTCGTTGTTTGCTTCGAAGTGACTCTGTGAGTTGTCATGCCTGGAAGGCTTGCGCCATGTGATCTCGGGGATCCTGGCTGGGGGGATCCCTGGTTTCCGCATGGTGCGTTGTTGCTTCACTCACCTACCTTCTAGTATGGCAATGTGATTTTGGTGTTCTTCCCTCTGTTTCTGCTGCCATACCATTTCGAAATGATACAATGTTATCACCTCTTGCATTAATTAACCTATGAACTGGTACCAGCCACGTCTCTTTTTTGGTTTTGTTTTGGGTTGTTGTGGTTTGTGTTGTTTTTGTGTGTTTGCTCTTTGTTTTGGTTTTGTCTTTTGTTTTGTGTGGTGGTTTCGTGACGGCCTATTGGACTATGTACAGGTCCTTTACCAGTTCTCTCTTGAGGCCCCTCAATCAGCAGACGGCCTTGTTTATGCGTTAATTAGTCAATTAACCCTCTTTTGCAATATGCAATTGAATGTGTTGAACGACCTGGCGGAAGCCATGAAGGCGTTGGACGGAAAAAAGCTCTATTGGATGTTGTTTTGTCTCCGAATGATGACACATGTCAGTCAGGTAGCTTCGAGCTACGTCTTAACTCAACCGTGTTGAGAGACTGACGTCTGAAGGGGACAAACACGTGTGCCTCCAGGTTTCTGCACTCAGTTGGGTCCTGGTAGTGGGGGTAGTCTTAGGACTGTACCTGTATTGCTGGAAGATGCCACGAGAGTCAGGGTGCCGTCGAGTCCTGGTGAGTCGAGCTCTAATGGTAGACCTGTTACTAAGGTAGAGGGTGTTGATCCTGTGATGTCTGTGCCGTTTTGTGTAGGGGTCATTATTTCAACAATTTCACCATGCTGCGGGTGTTGTATTGGTGCCTAGTTGTCCTTCACTGAGTTAGCTCCTTCGGGTGACACCCCGTGCCCCCCTTCCTTGTGCCCCTTCTCCACGGCGCCTGCTGCTGTCTCCCTTCTGTCCTTTGCTGCCTCTCCCTTGTTCTCCTTCTGCCTTTTTTTGTTTGTTGTTGTCCCTTGTTGCCTTGTTGTTTGGTTGCTCCGCTTCTTTTGCACTGGATGACTCGCGACTTAGACACCTCAGGCTCACGCTTTCACGTCCGCAGACTGGACGGGTTAGTCTGCATTTGGTTAGATTTGGTCCTGCACTTAAGTGACTATGGTGGCTAAGGCACAGGATACAATGTCCCACCACCACACCCCGCGGGGCAGTCGTGGAGCACCCTTCCCATTGCACATAACAAGCAACTGCGCCGTAGCTCCTTGGTGCAGGTTCCTGTGTCGCTTCTGAAGGTAGGTTAAAAAGACAACCACATCTTCAACCGCAGTTCGGAGGTCCTTAGGAGCCTCCCACAGCACTGTCCTGAATCCTACTGTACCGCTACGATGGCCTTATACGTGAGCAAAGACACTCTTGAGCTGTTCGGAAGAATGATGCCCCATCGGTGAGAGCCTTCCAGTCCAGCTGCTGCAAGTGTGGTAGCGCATCCCAAATCCTCTGGTGCTGTTGCAATCAATAGCACTGCCACTACAGCTGCAATAAGACAGCATCCTGTAGAGAGTGGTATCATCAAATACCCTGCTCAAGGAGGCGGGCAGGTCAGTCACCTGAGGCAATGCTGTCCATACACCACTATGGGGTGACTGCCCAAGACGTAGAATGAAAGCAACATCAGATTCGCCAGCTTGGCACGCATCCGGCCATAGACGGGCAACTAAACTGTCGAGCTTAGCCGGAGGAAGGTAGTCTCCAGGCTTTCTAAGTGCTCGAAGGCCGAGTGGTCTGTGGAGAAGTTTCTGCCGGTTAGCAGCCGCAAGTCTACCCTTCGAAAGGCCACCTGGGGTTTGCCGATGATCGCCCACAAACACAATGAGTGCTGGTTGTTGGATAGCAGCCAACGCAGCAATCTCCTGATAGTTGCCATATTGTTGACTTTCATCCATGAAGGGCATCCAAACGCGTGACAGCCATTGACCAAAACACGAATAGCGCATGGACATTTCAGCTGTAGCTGAGCCACCCGTGGCAATTAGGATACGCTTGTTGGACATACTTCGGTTCCTGTCGCTACTTCCCCTTGCCTTCCTCGATGCGCCCAATCAGCCGCCCAAAAAACTCCTGTGTTGGGGGAGCGAGGTCACTGATTTGATCAGCAAGCGCCTTGGCAGCAACATTTTCTTTGGTATAGATTACTGCAGAAAAGTCTTTGAGTTCACAACTGAGCGCAAGCTAAGGAGCGGGTTTTCCCAGCTCCAAACACACCAGCGATACACAGGTCAGAGCGTCCTGTTAAGACTGCTAAGAGTAGCGACACTGCCACTGTAAGGACGTGTCCATCCCCATGTCCTGCCAGCTAGAAGACTGTCTCGCATGTGTTGATCATGCTCGCCAAGTACTTCAATAGAGGCTAGTGTGAGGAAACGACGGAGGCATCAGACAATTGCGTTTTCCGTTCATTGTCCATGCGCCGAACGGGAATGCCTGGCTGTAGGATGCCCATAGTCAGGGGCAACCGGGCCGAACTAGCCTGAGCAAACACTTGCAGTCCATATCTACTCCGCGTATCAATCAGGAACTAAAGTGCAATAGAGAAATGTGAAACTCTATAGGCTGCGGCCAGTCGTTACTGGAGTCAAAGTATTCGACACCTGTAGCATGTTGCTGTAATAGGCGCCCACAAAATTCCTTGGCAACAGGGCCAGAGATGACAATCAGTTCCATCCATTTAGGGGCAATTCGTCGATAGGCCCGATATTCGGCTGATTTGCTTGCGCCCTGCATGAATTTTTCTTGGACCAGGAACACAGCACATCTACGCTGTCCGTCTGGCAGCTGAAAAGACCCAAGGAGTGCTCGCCCCCGCCATCACATTTGACTCCATACTTCCCAGAGCACCTAGGACGCACAGGTCCCATGGCCTCGCCTGAGGAATCGTAGTCGGATCACTGAACAACAGGATCGGGGCACCTTCTGTGAGTAGCTGAATTACATGAAAGCCAGCATAGGCCGCATACTGATATCTCACTACGACCTGAGTACCCTGTTGACCCCGCAAGTGCTGCTGCGACAGCTCTACACTGACCCAAGGTGCTGCAGTCGACGGCCAGTGTGATAAGCATCCAGCTGAGGCAACACCATGTCCAGCTAGAATATAAGAGTACGGAGGGAGAAGCCTTTCAGAAATTCCGCCAGAAGCCTCTGAATGAGGTGTCCACCATCTGCACTGGCCTGCCCTGGCAGAGGGATCATTTCGATCAGGGCAGCCTGCAGGGCCACTTCAGATTCAATAGGGCTATCCCGAACATCTCTCCCTTCAATAGGAACAGTATGCAGGCTGAGACACCCCTGGCCGGCAGCTTGCAATAATGCACTTAAGGTGTGTTTGCAGCTGGCTGGGAAGTCAAAACTCACCCACGACAAGACCCGTAGGAGACCTTCGCAACGTACTCCATGTGGGAGAACTTCCGGGTGGGTAATTTGGAGCTGGTCAATCTGATATGTACCATCTTCAATATTTGTGAAACACTTTTGAGTGAGTGTGAATTTTTAGCATGGGGGGTAGGTAGTTAGCCATGGATTCCTCTACAGAGGCAGTCGAAGCGAGCCTGGCAGAGTCTGGACAACATTTGGGAGGACCGGAAACAACTGGATTAAGCCATTCGGATACTGGTTTTCTTGAATTACAGAATGTTAGAGTGGACGCTGGAGAAATTCTTGAACCACTGACTAACCTGGACTCTATAGACATGTTTGGTTTGCCTGAAGATGATGCTGGCTACTCCCCTTCTGTGTGTACTGACTTTTCGGGGTTTTTGCCGGAAAGTTCATTTGGAAATGACCTGGGTGTTGCAAGCGATTACAACCCGGAAACAGTGGTGCAAGCAGCTTGGAAGAGCCTTTCGACAGAGACCTTCAAACTGCTATGGGAGCGTGGATTCTGGGATCGGTTTTTGGACCCTCATTTTTTTTTCCGTCCAACGCCTTCATGGCTTTCGCCAGGTCGTTCAACATGTTACACCGCAGCAAAAATCCGAATTTGTTAATTCATGCAAGGCTGTCCCTATTCAGATAGCCACAAAAGAGAGTTGGCAATGGACCTATGCGTAGTCCATAGTTGTCCCATCAGACCAGAAAAAAAGAGCCAAGCAAAAAAACAAACAAAACCAAACAAAACAACAAAAGCAAACCAAACAAAAAAACACCACAAAACAAAAACACCAAAAACACAAGCACCGAAATGAAACATATGCCAGCGATCGGTTTTTGGACCCTAACACATGTCATGGACATGATGGGAAAAGGATTTAAGCGACCTTTGCCTGCACCTGTGATGCAAGAGTCTGGAAGTGCTTCCTCACGTAAAGTTGAAGAGAGAGTTTTCGCGAGGCCTTTTCAAGAGGTGAAGGGTTTCCTTCAACATGTTAGGGACATACTTGAACGCAGCTGGCAAGAAGAGTGTGAGGCAATGTGGGAAACTTCAGTCAGGAGATGGGTTGCATTGACTGACACTTGGTTGCCGGATAGTTCAAATTTGATTACAGCGTTGCGCAACTGCAAGACCTTCAAGGAGAAGGCACAGATCCTGGTGGACGTTTTTTACAACAAGTCACCTCAGACTTTGATGAAGAGGGTGAACAGTCTTCAGAGGCTTTGCACCGCTTTGCAAGAGGATGGCATCACTGTTCCTTGCAGTGAGGAACAGTTCTACAACTTTTTGAATAGGAATCTGGCAGGGGGGCGCCGTCATCAAGACTGAAGTCGTTCCTTTGAGGCCCTGGTCTTCGTCAGGTATGTTTTGGGTGTTGACAGGCCTCCGTGTGGAGTAGTTGGTATCGCAGCGTTCTTGACGTCGCTGACAGACTACCGGTGGTGGTTCGATTCCCCGCTGGTCCGCAGGTAAGCCTCAAAGTGGTGACCAGCCGAAAGGCACCTGGCACCGACCACAAAAAAAAGGTATGTTTTGGGTGTTGACTCAATTTTTGACAGAAAGCCGCAGATGCACAGGTGCTGCATTCACTAGAAGTTTGAACTGTCCGAAACAAGCAGAACCTTTCACTGTCAAACAGTTGCAAGCGTTTCATGCAGTGCTGCGGGAGTCAGAGGAAATCTGAAACAGGGTGATGGCTGGCATGGTCCTTTTTTGTGTCTATGCAAGAGCCAGGTGGTCTGACGCTTAGCACGCTGAAGCCATGCTTGAAGACAGGGATTCTGATGGTTGCATTCAATTTTTGGAAGTAAAAACGGCAGTGCTTAAGACGGCAAGGGCATATCATTTGAGACATCAGTTTTTACCGATGGCAGCTCCTGCATTTGGTATCACAGATGACAACTGGGGTTTTCAATGGTCTCATGCTCGAAGAGTTTTAAAGATTGATGACCTGACAAGATATCCATTGATGCCTGCGCCTGACAGCCTGGAACCTACTCGGCGACCTTTGACAACGCAGGAGGCCAAGATGTGGATGCACGAATTGTTGGGTGACACTTTGAACAAAGCTTCAAAAATCACTAGTCATTCTTGCAAGTGCACATGTCTTTCATATTTAGCAAAGAGAGGTGCGTCATTTGAGGAAAGGCTCATCTTGGGATACCATGCAAATTCCATGAAGATGGCACTGGTTTACAGTCGGAACAGTGCCGCTCGACCTTTGGCTTTGCTGACTCACGTTTTGAGTGAGATCAAACTTGGGATTTTTGACCCTGACTGCACGAGAAGTGGCCGTGCCACTTGATCAGGTGGAAGCGTTTGCAGTCAATTCAAATGTTCAACAAACTCAAAGTGAAACGAATGCTGGTCACAGGTTAAATCGTTTTCTGAAGGATCTTGCCACCAGGGGGTTGAAAACCAGACAGAGCCTGGAGCCGAGTTCTGTGAGCAGGGACATGTCACCACAGATTCAAGTGACTCGTCAGACAGCGAAAGTCAATCTTTTGCACCGGTTGTTGGACACTATTTGATAGATGTGCCGGTTGACAAAGCGTTGTGGCAGAATTGCAATTCAAGGATGTTTCACCTTTCGGGGGCAGAGCATGTGAAGGTCCTCCTTTGTGGGAGGAGGATCACTGCGGGCTTCAAAAGGCACCAGGGTGAAGTCAGATATGAGTCAGCCAAGTGCAAACAGTGTTTCAGATTGAAAGACAGCTGAACATGCAGCTTTCCGCAAATGTGGAAAACCTTTCCTGGCAGCGGGCTTGGTTTCAGCTGAGATTCACATGTCATTTATTTCCGTTTAATTTCAAGCATGGAACTCAAGATTTTGTGGTCATGTGTTGAACGGCTTTCCGAAGCATGGCAGCAGGATTCCACATTTTCAGTGAGCAAGGAAAAACCTTGAGGCAACAGGTAAGAGGTTTTCATTGATGTGTTTGCAAGGGTCGTGCATCTCTCAGGGCAGTGCAGGACTGTCACATCAGCGAGGAATCGTTGAAGCTTGAAGGTTCAAGCAGAAACGATAGGTCGTTGAAATAGGAGAGTTGCGGACACGAGTTCAAAGTTTTACCATCAGTTTTAATGCAGAGATTTTCATGAGATGACATGCAATGATCACACACCAGGAGATTTAATCATCGGCGTTTGCACTTTTTGCATAATGAACACCTTGCAGCAAACCATTGTGCGAAACTTTTCAAACTCACATTGATGACTTGCAGTGTCAGAAATTTTTCTTGATGCACATTCAGACTGACAGTTTAGCTATCGCCCTCAATGTCTCTTGCCGACTCTGAAGCTGCGTTTGAGCAGCACTGCAACAAGTTGGTGGGAGATGAAGCTTGGCGGCCTTGTTGGTCAACCATGGTATCAAGAGCTTGAGTGCTCTGGCATTTGCGTCGGGGACATCGCAGTCACCTCCAACGGAGGAACAATTCAAAGAGTTTGCAACTCAAGTGAATGGAGGAGTGGACATGAGTTTTGGGATGCAGGCGCACCTCAAGCGTGTACATTTCGAAGCAGCTGCGATAGTGATGGCTGAGTTGAAGTCACGTGCAATGGACACTACACCAGATGGGGCTAGGAAGCTTCCTTTAGCAGAGAAAGCAGCACGGTTCAAGGAGCAAGAGGTCAGACTTCCTGGCCTACGCCTGAAAGGCGAACTACAGCCGTCCTACGCCTTGGTGGACCTTGTGGCACAGGTCAAAGAGACGAACTGCATCACTTGGATTGCTCCGAGTAAGTGCAGTAAAAGAGACAGTGAAGTTCAAAACAGCCTCAAGGAAAAACCCATGATCCTTTCCTTGGAACAACAGATGGTGAAGCTTGCCACCCCCACAGAGCAGTTGGTGGCAGACACATCAACAGATTTGCAGTTTCAATGGGCGCTTCAGCGCCGTGGCTTGGCGTACGATCAGTGTACAGAGGAGGCCCGCACATGCGAAGCCTGATTTCAATTGACTTTCCAGCCCCAGAAATGGAACCTGAAAGCGCACATGTGGTATCAGCTGTCTCCACAACGGCATGCACTTTTTCGACATCTCAACTTCCAAAAGTGGTCCGAGGTTGCGGTGTTTTGTACATTTTGACTTGGAAATGTGCTTCGCGCCACAACGGCGTGCACTTTTTCGACATCGGAACTTCCAAAAGTGGTCCGACATTGGTGTGTTTTGCACATTTTGACTTCAAAATGTGCTTCCCGCCACAACGGCGTGCACTTTTTCGACATCTCAACTTCCAAAAGTGGTCCGACAATGGTGTGTTTTGTACATTTTGACTTGGAAATGTGCTTCGCGCCACAACGGCGTGCACTTTTTTCATGTCTCACCTGGCCAGCTGGCTCCGCACCCGCCGCTTTAGCGAGCCTACTTTTCGACCCTCCGGAGCCACAAATCATTGGAAAAACACAGTGAATCGCGACTTTCCTATCTTTTCGCGCACCTGCATCTTCTTTCTTCTGATCTTTTCTCTTCTGACTCTTCTCACCTCTGCTTTTCAACTGTCCATATTGTCGGAAGTATGTTGCGCCTCAGCGAGCTGATGTAACCTTATTTTTCCCTACCCTAAAAAGAAGTTGAGAGCAACTTCTAGCGGACTCCTCTTGCGCTCTTGCGTGCGTTCTACGCGTCTCCTTGCGTATGTGCATTTGGGTTTGTGGTTGACCTGGGTTGGGTTCTGGACTATAGAGTCCACTTGGAGAAGCTTGGTTTGAATGCAAACCTTCTTTTTCTTTTTGAAACCCTTCCTGTTTCAACCACTTGTTTTTACAAACTGGCTGTTGAGTGCAATTGCCATCTGTTTCAAATTTAAACCCTACGCAAGGATGACACGCACAATCATAGTGAAGAATTATCTGTTTACACAATCAGTTGTGTAACCTTTCTTTTATGGGTCTGAGAAAATATATGTTTTCGTGTGGCCATTGTTTTTCAAGCAGCGCCTCCAAAGGGAGGGAGGGTGGGTTCCACTTTATTGTGGACTTTGCGTTTTCTTTTTGAGCTGCAATGGGGGTATGATACGGTTGCCTTGGGATCCAAACAGATACGACTACATCAGCACTCACTTCTTCTTTTTGGCTACTTATACTTGGAACATTTGGGATCATTCACAGTTGGGCCAATTCGTCGAGGTGCGGTGTTTTGCATTTTTGAGCAGTGGTGACCTTCAGGCAGTCTGTTTTACATGTTACGGCATTTACATTGATAGCCAGGACATTTTGTTGAGACTGGATGAATACAGACAGTCTGAGCCAGAGTGAGTTACGTGAGAGTGACAGTATTGTTGCCCTGCTCAACAAACCGGTTGCTGGATCCTCGGAGGGCTTGCAAAACCCCAGTGCTGCAGCGTACAAGTCAGATTTCCTTTTTTCTGCTCATGATTCACCTGATTTTGGAGATAATTTGAGTTTGATGCATGGGCCTGCAGTTTCAGAACCTCATCAGGGAGGCCCGTCTGAAGGACTAGAGGGCTCTGCGAAAGCCTCGGCCTCAGATGATGTACCAGCGGCTCGTGCAGATTACAACAAAGCTTTGTTTGAGGCACGTATGAGTACTATTGGTGATGCTGCCATTAAGATGCCATGGGAAACAGGTATCATGAAGCAGATTTTTGATAGTGATGATGATTCAGTTTTTCCTACAGTTGTGCCCCCGGTACCTGCCGAGTATTTTGCAATACCACCTGGAGCAGTTGATGAACAGACAGGGCAAGGCAGTGCAGCAGATGTGCCTACGGCCCAAAGCTTGGTGAGAGATGACATTGCGTTGCCATTCTACTCATTTGCTGTGAAGGTTTTACCAGACAGGGATATTTTTGCAGAAGACAGTTTGCTTTGGGACAAGGCCCTTCAGAAGTGGCTACAAGTTTTTGAGGTTTTGGGTTTTCCAGGAACGCTTGGTTTCTCCTTGCTTGCAGAGCAGGCGCATGGTGCGACTGGAACTCAGAGTGACGCTTTGCGAGATTCACTGGGAATAAAATCACCTAGAACTGCATTGAAGCGTGCACAGACACTGTTGCGCTATTTTGCATGGTTACAAACGCAGTCGGCAGATTGGGAACCTTGGGACCGTTCTTGGTGCTTGAAATACCTGGGTGCAGTAGGCTCACATGGGGTACCTGCATCAAAGGGCACAACGCTATTGGAGGCGCTCAGATTCTCGAAGTACGTGCTGGGAGTGCCAATTCCAGAGGGCCTGATTTCAGATCCTCAGTTGAGAGGCAGAGCGCAACGTCTCATGGCTTCCAAGGCTATTTACAAACCTGCGAGGCCTCTCAAGGCCAAGGAATTGGCTGCATTGGAGGAAGCCATGGCTTCAGATCTGGATGTGCGAGACATTTACATGTTGGGTGCAATAATTTTTGCAGTGCTGTCCAGGTCCAGATGGTCGGATCTGAGGTTTGTGGATCAATTTTGGGTGGAGCGTGCAGAGTTCAATGGTCAACCCTTTGGTTTTGTGGAGGTCAGAACCAAGTTCCATAAGACTGCAACGAGTTTGGCAAAGAAGCAGCGACATATGCCATTGGTTGCGCCGTTGCTGGGAGTGACGGATGTTGATTGGTCAAAGCACTGGTTAGCAGCCATGCAGGAGCTGAACGTAGATGTCTTTCATGAACCTTTTGGTGCAATTTGCAGGGCACCAGCGCATGATGGCAGCCTATGCCGCAGATCTTGCACTACGGAGGAGATTGGGAATTTTGCAAACAAATTTCTGAAGACAGCTGGCGAGAGTGCGATCTCCTCTCATAGCTTCAAGCACACGACGTTGGCATGGTGCAGTGCCTACGGGCTGGATGAACCATCACGTACCTTGCTGGGTCATCATGAATTGCAGGGTGCGAAAGCTATGGCAGTTTACTCACGGGACATGTTGACCCGGCCTTTGCAACTCTACTGCAGCATGTTGGCAAACATCAGACAGGATCATTTCAGACCTGATGAGTCCAGAACAAGCCGCATGATGGACCTCATGAAGATTGCAGACACTGCTGCAGTTCCTATTGGGAGGCAAGTTGGTGCGCCGACATTGCAACCGGCCACTGGTGAGGTTGGTGACGACGGTGAAGCATCTTGTGTCCCGACGACGCCGTTGGAACAAGAACCTCAAGGTGCAGATGCAGTTGATGTTGCAGATGATGAATCGAGTGAAATACCATCAACCAGCTCGAGTTCAAGCGATAGTTCTGATGGCGATGATGCGCCGGCTGCACGGAATGACATTGAGGGGCCAGTTTTGCGGAACAGGCGCAGTCATGTGGTGCACAGGTGTTCACAGTCAACAAGGTCCACCGCATGTGGCAGGCTGGTGACTTCGAGCAACTTCGAACTGCTTGAGGAAGGCTGTTCTTCCTTGAATGCAAGGTGTGGCAAGTGCTTCAAAGGTGAAGTCATTTCGAGCGTTGGTGAGCTCGTCTCTGCGTTGGACCAGCAGAGAGCTAAGAGGCCCAGACGTTGATAGCGAGAGCGCTTTGGAGTGAAAAAAATCTGAATGCAGTTTATAGCCTCCTCAGATTGTTGCTCGCTGTCCAGTTTGTCATTCATTTTCTTGTCAGTTCAATTTTCAATGTTGCCAGTGAGATTTTACGTCAGCATGCATCTTGGATTTATTTCGCATGTCAGTTGTGAGCAACTGCATTTATATCTTTGATGAAAGCATCGTTGATCCGAAAGCGGCATTTTTTCAGATATGGTGATAGCACGACTGAAAGCAGTCATTGGAAATAAGCTGATAGCAGCTATAAAGATTTAGATGCGGAAGTTGAGTGCAGCTTCGTGCATCGAAGGCTCAAAGGAGCAACCTGACGTTTGAGTCAGGGCATGGGTTTGACAGGACTTCAGCAGTCTTGCAAGAGATATCAAAAAAAAAAGGAATTTCGAAATCGGCATTTCAGCGGCGTTCACCTTCTCTGGTTTAATGTTATTTTTTAAGATGCATTAGTCACTTGCACCTTTTTGGACTCGGGTATAGCGTTTTAGGTGAGCGATGGCAGCTTCTTCCATTTTGGATTCAGAAGCGACGTTTGTCCAGCAGGCTGAGGATGCTGGTTTGTCGCAGCCTTGGATTGAGGCGCTGCGCAACAATCAATTGGCTACGTTTGCCAAGCTAAGCTTTGCAGTGACTAGCCCAGGGGTTGTGGCCACGGATGAGCAGGTCACTAGGTTTCTCAATACAATGCGTGATGGTACAGCAGCTACAATTGCAGAGCTGGCAGCGTTCAAGAGGCTTCTTTTTGAGAGCCAGACTTTGATGATGCACAATTTCAAATCGGTTGCCAAAGGGGATGATGCAGCTCCGAAGCGCATGGCACCGCCTGAGCGTGAGGCCAGATTGGAGCGGCAAAGGCAGCAACTTCGCGGGCTTGACATTACGGGCCCTTTGGAACCTGCACATTCACTTTACGATATTTGCAACAGCATGATTGAGAAGAACGAGGTGGCCTACATCAACCCCAACCGTTGTCTGTCAAGACAGCAGGAGCTTATGGGGTCCAAACCTGAGAAGGAGATACAGTTGGATGCCACCAAGACCTCGCTTGTTGTAAAAGAACAACAGGCCCATGCAGAGATCAGCATCAGCTCAGATTTGGCTTTGTACCAAGCCTTGCAGAGGCGTACACTTGCAATGGACTTGACAGGATTGGCATCCTATGAAGTTATGCGGAAATGGATTGACAGGATGTTTGCGTTGTATGCTCAGGCACCTGCACCTGGATTTCAAAGGGTCACACAGGCCCAGCTTCTCAGGGCCGATCGACAGGCCTTTGTGAGACTTAGTGAGCAGTTCAAAGGATCATTGAAGTCTTTTGCAGGAGCTGGCAAGCCTTTGGACCCTTTTCTTGAGCGCATGGATTCAGACATGACGGTGACTTACTTTATGTTACCGATTCCGGTATCGCACGCAACAAGTGCGAGCAGTGGTGACAAGGTTGACAAGGACAAAAAACGACCTGATGGCCCACCAGGCAACAAAGGCCAGCCGGGTGCCAACAAGTTTCAAAAGGGGTCTTCAAAGGGAACCCAAAAGGGTAGCAAAGGCAAAAAGCGAGATCCAGTGCCACAGTCGTTGAAAGGGATGCACTCCAGAACTCCTCAAGGAGATCCTATCTGCTTTGGGTACAATTTGGGTTCTTGCAAGCAGGGTGCATCGTGTCCCAGGAAGCATGTTTGCGCAGTTCCGGGTTGCTACAAAAGCCACCCTCAAACAGAACATCAGTGAAGTCGTGGAGACGCTGCTGGAGTTTCACAAAGGGCAGAGAAACGTAAGTTTCAAGCTGTGGACAATGAACAAATCCCGGTTAGAGATGATGTGAAACCGCAGCTAGGAGCTTCTGGTTTCTTCTGCTTGGAATTATTTTGTGGTACAGGTAACCTGACCTATGCAATGAAACATTTCTTTCCAGACAGCTTTGGTGTTGATCACAAAGTGACCAAACAGCGAGTGAAGATAGTCTGCTTGGATTTATCGAAGGAGGATCATCAGATCCTGGTTGAGCAGTGGGCCCTTTCGGGCAAATGTCTCTGGGTTCATTTTGGAGTGCCATGTGGCACGGCTTCAAGGGCACGTTTCAGAAGAATAAGCAGACGTATTCATGGCCCTCCACCACTTAGATCATCGCGTTTTCCAGATGGTCTTCCAGGTCTCAAAGGTTTGCATGCGATTAAACTGAGAGCTGCAAATCGTCTCTACAGCTACATGCGGAAGCTGATAAAACAACTGCAGTTAGCCAATGTCGTTTGGACAGTTGAAAACCCATTGACGAGTTTACTTTGGGAAACATCTTATTGGACAGATGTGCATAAAGCTACAGACCCCTATTACTGTGAATTGCATAACTGCATGTTTGGTGGCAAGCGTCAAAAGCGTACATGTCTTGCTTCTAACAGCAGTGCAGTGATGTCTTTGAATATTCTTTGTGACGGTCAACATGAGCATGCTCCATGGTTCTATTAATAATGGTGTTTTTGATACTGCACTGGAGGCTGAGTATACCCCAGTTTTTGCCAAAGCGCTGGCTACAGCCATCCTTGAGTCAATTGCAGGTGAGTACAGGTTGCCCAATGTCACGCAACATGCCAAGAAGTTGAAAATGTCTCATTTCCATTCAATTGCTGCGGAAAAGCAACCTACTAGAGCTATGCAGATGCCTACAGTACCTGAATTTTCTCACATTATTGTCATTGGCAACCTTCCAGCTCATCTCACGTTTCAGATTTTCGATGCAGAGTTACACACATGTACGTGTCTTCAGCTTCAACAACAACGTTTTTATGTTCCCTGCAAAAGCAAACTGTTGCGGCAGACTTCAAAACAGGGGGGTGAGTGCCGTCTGTTCAAATTCTCACTGGAGCAGACACCAGCGTTGCAAGCGCTGGCAGATGTTGATCAAAGTTGCAAGGGTGATCTGAGCCCCCCATGGACTGTGGGAAGCTGGGGTCCGCGCGTCAGGTTGTTAATTTGGAGTTGGAAGGGAACACCTGCCAAGGTGACTGCTGTGATTTTGTTTTTGGTGTGAGATGGTCCCCAGAGGACTTCGTTAAACAAGCTGTTTCGATGGGCCATCCTTTTTCCCTTTTTTCGGGATTGCCGGAGGAAGTCAAGAGCGCTTGTGTGTGTGTGGCGGAGTGTGATACACACGACATAATCAACAACAGATGCAGCAAGTTGGGAGAGTGGCTCCGGTTGTCAAAATCTCTGCAGTCGGAGGGGACAGCACTTAAAGCGGCCATGCCGGAAGAGAGGACGAATTTTGGAAAGCAAGCGGTTATGCCTTATGAAGAGCATCATATTGACTGAGGGTTACGACGACAAGGAGCTAGCATCTGACCTGGAATTTGGTTTTTCTTTGGTGGGCGAGGTCCCACGCTCCCACATCTTGCCGGCCAAGCTACTGCCGGCGACCTTGAGCACTACAGACCTGACGGTTCAGTCCAATAAGTCAAATGTTGCATTGCGGTACATGACCCGCAGTAGTGGTTCAGCAGAATTGGACGACAAGCTTTGGGAGCGTACACTTTTGGAAGTGGAGCGGGGCTGGCTTGTGGGGCCTCTAGATTGGGAATTGCTTGAAGATGGCTCCATTGTGTCCCGCCGGTTCCCGATAGAGCAGGCGGGGAAAGTGCGGCCTATTGACGACCTTTCTCAAAGCCAGATAAATGCCACTGTTACTTGCTTCGAACAAGCCACTGTGGACGGACCAGATGTCATATGTGCCTTCGCTGTTTTCTTAATGCGGTGCTTGCTTGAAAAGGGAAAGTCAACAGCTCTCCTGGGGAGAGCACTTGATTTGGCATCAGCCTACAGACAACTTGCGATCTCGGATGATTCAAAGTGCCATGCGTACTTGTCGGTATACTCTCCTGCTAGTGGCAGGGCGGAACTTTTCAGACAAGTGGCGCTCCCCTTCGGGTCCAGAACTGCTGTCAATGCGTTCATTCGCTGCGCCCGATTCTTGCAGTGGGTGGCGGCAAGATGCTTGAGAATCCCGGTATCCTGCTATTTTGATGACTTTGTTTCTTTTACCTATCCAGCCTTGGCATCCAATACTCAGGCGGCTATGTGTCTGATGTTGGATATCTTGGGATGGAAGTTCGACCGTGAAGGACCCAAGAGCGATGATTTCTCTTTGCTTGTCAAGGCCTTAGGTGTGCAATTCAGTCTGGCTAATTGCGCGGATGGCCTCTTGGAAGTTTGCAACACCGAGAAACGGATTCAGGAGACAGTGGCCTTTGTGGAAGGGGTCTTAGAAAGTGGCAAATTGGACAAGAGACAGGCCCTTGTTCTGAGGGGCCGTTTGGCCTTCTGCGATGGTTTTATTTTTGGCCGGCTTGGGCGAGTTGCGTTACAGAATATAACCAGGCATGCATACAATGTGCCTTTTCAAACTGACCTGTCGCCCAACCTGGTCGACTCTCTGAAACTCTTGCGTGACCGCGTTCTTCATGGAGCGCCAAGACAGCTCACTTGCAAGTTGTTGGAGACAATGTATCTTTTTACGGATGCTAGTTTTGATTTGCAGAAAGGGGCCGGCTTGGGCGCCGTTTTGGTGTCCGGGTCAGGCCATGTGGTTTCTTGGCTGAGCCTTTGGGTTGGACCTGGCGACATATCACTTTTCCTCCCGGAGGGCAGGGAAACAGCGATTGGTGAACTTGAGACTTTGGCGGTTGCTATGTCTTTGTTTGTTTGGCATCAGCGTTTGAGATCTACGCAGCTGGTTGTCTACATTGACAATGAGGGTGCAAAGTTTTCCCTCATCAAGGGGTACTCTTCTGCTTTGGCTGTTACAGCCGTCTGTGCCCTTGCAGCCACCTTTTTGGACGCCCACTGCATTTTACCTTGGTACAGCCGTGTTCCTTCGGCTTCAAACATAGCAGACTATCCTTCCAGACAAATTTGTCACCCCCTCTTGAAAGAAGAGTTGAAGATCCCTGAAGGGGAAGCCCTTGAAGCCTTCAGAGGCAGTATGGAATTCATTGGTCAGGCGAAAGCGCCACATGAAACATGGGTGGGGGCCGTGGCGAAAGCGGGCGGCGTGAAATCCCCCATCTATAAGTAAAGAGAAAAAAGACAATAATATAAGTCCGAGTGAAGCCATGCTGTGCAGTTGTTTTTACGCTGTGAGTGTTTTTACTGCCGAGAAGCCGTGGCCGATTATTTGGCCTTTTTGGTTTTTTAAGAATTAAGAAATATATGAGTGATAAGATATTTGATATGTGCGCATATATGTGGATGTCCGCGGTTTTTGGGTTTTGGAAAAATAAGTTGTGACTCAGCGAGCTGATGTAACCTTATTTTTCCCTACCCTAAAAAGAAGTTGAGAGCAACTTCTAGCGGACTCCTCTTGCGCTCTTGCGTGCGTTCTACGCGTCTCCTTGCGTATGCGCATTTGGGTTTGTGGTTGACCTGGGTTGGGTTCTGGACTATAGAGTCCACTTGGAGAAGCTTGTTTTGAATGCAAACCTTCTTTTTCTTTTTGAAACCCTTCCTGTTTCAACCACTGGTTTTTACAAACTGGCTGTTGAGTGCAATTGCCATCTGTTTCAAATTTAAACCCTACGCAAGGATGACACGCACAATCATAGTGAAGAATTATCTGTTTACACAATCAGTTGTGTAACCTTTCTTTTATGGGTCTGAGAAAATATATGTTTTCGTGTGGCCATTGTTTTTCAAGCAGCGCCTCCAAAGGGAGGGAGGGTGGGTTCCACTTTATTGTGGACTTTGCGTTTTCTTTTTGAGCCCCCCACCCACCCTACAAATTGGTGACAGCACCCTTTTTATTCTCTTTCCTTTACGCCGAAACCTTCGTATAGCTTCTGTACAGCTCCGCGTTTCGTGCGTTTATTCCCCCGAAAGCGGGCGGCGTGAAATCCCCCATCTATAAGTAAAGAGAAACTAGACGACGGTTGGCCCGAGAGCGAAAAAGACGTTTTTCAAGCAGCTCTGAGTATGGTAGTCGTAAAAAATAGTCGGTGATAGGTTGGTGAATTTTATATGAGCTATGGAGGGGGAAGTTGTGAAAAGTAAGATTGATTAAGAAGAGGATACATGTGACAACCCATGCATATGCACTGTGCTGCTTGGTAAAGGGCATCATATGACACGTGTCTTGCAACCACAGAGAGACATAGATAGAGAGAAAGGGAGAGAGAGAGAGAGAGAGAGAGAGATAGAGAGAGAGAGAGAGAGGGAGAGAGAGAGAGAGAGAGAGAGAGAGAAAGAGGGAGAGAGAGAGAGAGAGAGCAGGGTCTTCTGTTGTTAGTATTGAGACACTATCTTGCAAGACAATATATTAAAGATGTATTTTAGGCAGGCGAGACAAGTAGTATCAAGACAATATATTACAAGTACAAAATACTAGTTTGCATCCTATCCTTCGTATTGTTTTTCACACGCAGGCGCTTTTGCACAGAAGCTGTTACACACAGACGCATTTGCACACAGACGCTTTTACACACAGAAGCGTTTACACACAGACGCTTTTACACACAGAAGCTTTTACACACAGAAGGTTTTACACGCAGACACTAGACACTTTTACACACATAGGCTTTTACACACAGACGCCTTTACACATAGACACTAGACACTTTTACACGCATTGGCTTTTACACACAGACGCTTTTACACGCAGATTTTTTAGACACACACACTTTCACACACAGAAGCTGTTACACACAGAAGCTTTTACACACAAACACTTTCACACACAGAGGCCTTTACACAGAGGCTTTTACACACAGACGCTTTTACACACAGACTCCTTTACACACAGACGCTTTTACACACAAACACTTTCACAGACGCGTTTACACACAGAGGCTTTTACACACAGACGCTTTTACACACAGACACTTTTACACGCAGACGCTTTTATACACAGGCGCTTTTACAGGCAGATGCTTTTACACACAAACACTTTCACAGTCGCTTTTACACACAGACACCTTTACACACAGACGCTTTTACACACAGACACTTTTACACGCAGACGCTTTTACACACAGGCGCTTTTACACGCAAGTGCTTTTACGCACAGAAGCTTTTACACACAGGCGCTTTTACACACAGAAGCTTTTACACACAACAGTTTCACACACAGAGGCTTTTACACACAGAAGCTTTTACACACAGAGGCTTTTATACACAGAAGCTTTTACACACAGAGGCTTTTACACACAGAAGCTTTTACACACAGGCGCTTTTACACACAGACGCTTTTACACACAGACGCTTTTACACACGGAAGCTTTTACACACAGGCGCTTTTACACACAGACGCTTTTACACACAAACGCTTTTGCGCTTTTACACACAGACGCTTTTACACACAGACGCTTTTACACACAGAAGCTTTTACACACAGAAGCTTCTACACACAAACACTTTTACACACAAACACTTTTACACACAAACACTTTTACACACAGAGACTCTTACACACAGACGCTTTTACACACAGACGCTTTTACACACAGACGATTTTACACACAGACGCTTTTACACACAGAGGCTTTTACACACAGACGCTTTTTCACACAGACCCTTTTACACACAGACGCTTTTACACACAACAGTTTCACACACAGAGGCTTTTACACACAGAAGCTTTTACACACAGACGCTTTTACACACAGACGCTTTTACACACAGACGATTTTACACACAGACGCTTTTACACACAGACGCTTTTACACACAGACGCTTTTACACACAGACACTTTTACACACAGACGCTTTTACACACAGAAGCTTTGACACACAAACACTTTTACACAAAGAGGCTTTTACACACAGACGCTTTTACACACAGACGCTTTTACTTTACGCACAGACGCTTTTACACACAGACGCTTTTACACACAGACGCTTTTACACACAGACGCTTTTACACACAGACGCTTTTACACACAGACGCTTTTACACACAGACGCTTTTTACACACAGACGCTTTTACACACAGACGCTTTTTACACACAGGCTCTTTCACACACAGAGACTTTTACACACAGAGGCTTTTACCCGCAGAGACTTTTACACACAGACGCTTTTACACACAGACGCTTTTACACACAGACGCTTTTACACACAGACGCTTTTACACACAGACACTTTTACACACAGACGTTTTTACACACAGACGCTTTTACACACAGACGCTTTCTACACACAGGGGCTTTTACACACAGAAGCTTTTACACACAGACGCTTTTACACACAGACGCTTTTACACACAGACGATTTTACACACAGACGCTTTTACACACAGACGCTTTTACACACAGACCCTTTTACACACAGACGCTTTTACACACAACCGCTTTTACACACGGCACTTTTACACACAGACGATTTTACACAGACGAAAGCGTTACGATGGACCAAGCAAAAGCGCAATTTTTCCTCAGTTTTTGACGTCCAACGTCCATTTCGTGCGTAAGGGTTGCGATTGACAACTTAAAGTCGCAATTTTTCCTCAGTTTTTGACGTCCAACGTCCATTTCGTGTGTAAGGGTTGCGATTGACAACTTAAAGTCGCAATTTTTCCTCAGTTTTTGACGTCCAACGTCCATTTCGTGCGAAAGGGTTGCGCCGGACGCTTCAAAGTCGCAATTTTTCCTCAGTTTTTGACGTCCAACGTCCATTTCGTGCGTAAGGGGTTGCGCGGGACACCTCAAAGTCGCAATTTTTCCTCAGTTTTTGACGTCTAACGTCCATTTCGTGCGTAAGGGTTGCGCGGGACACCTCAAAGTCGCAATTTTTCCTCAGTTTTTGACGTCCAACGTCCATTTCGTGCGAAAGGGTTGCGCGGGACACCTCAAAGTCGCAATTTTTCCTCAGTTTTTGACGTCCAACGTCCATTTCGTGCGAAAGGGTTGCAATGGACAAAGTAAAATCGCAATTTTCCCTCAGTTTTTGGCGTCCAACGTCCATTTCGTGCGAAAGGGTTGCGTTTCGTGGCGCTCCGGCGGCACCGCCCCCGCCTTAAGAGAGAATAGAAGAAGAGCGAGAGGAGATCTGCAGATGTGAAGGTGTGAAGATCTAGATCTGCAGGTGTGAGGGTGTGACGATCTAGATCTGCAGGTGTGAAGGTGTGATGATGTAGATCTGCAGATGTGAGGGTGTGAAGATCTAGATCTGCAGGTGTGAAGGTGTGAAGATCTAGATCTGCAGGTGTGAAGGTGTGAAGATCTAGATCAGCAGATGTGAAGGTGTGAAGATCTAGATCTGCAGGTGTGAGGGTGTATGATGTAGATCTGCAGATGTGAAGGCGTGAAGATGTAGATCAGCAGATGTGAAGGTGTGAAGATCTAGATCTGCAGGTGTGAGGGGGTGAAGATCTAGATCTGCAGGTGTGAGGGTGTGAAGATCTAGATCTGCAGGTGTGAAGGTGTGAAGATCTAGATCTGCAGATGTGAAGGTGTGAAGATCTAGATCAGCAGATGTGAAGGTGTGAAGATCTAGATCTGCAGGTGTGAAGGTGTGAAGATGTAGATCAACAGATGTGAAGGTGTGAAGATGTAGGTCAGCAGATGTGAAGGTGTGAAGATGTAGTATAACGGCTGCTTTTTTACGAAGAACCCTTCGCAGGCGCTCTCGGGAAAAAGACAATAATATAAGTCCGAGTGAAGCCATGCTGTGCAGTTGTTTTTACGCTGTGAGTGTTTTTACTGCCGAGAAGCCGTGGCCGATTATTTGGCCTTTTTGGTTTTTTAAGAATTAAGAAATATATGAGTGATAAGATATTTGATATGTGCGCATATATGTGGATGTCCGCGGTTTTTGGGTTTTGGAAAAATAAAGCTTCTAAACTTCCTTCGACTAGTCAGGGTATCTAGATTTTATGGATCCCTGTACCAACAGGTTTGCATGCACGGCTTGTTAAGTTTGGAAAAAAATTTCTTCGTGTTACCATCTCATTTTTGGTTTAAACATCATACCATCATGAGACCATGATCCAGGTTTTATATTTACACTATCGATCAAAACTTATCCAAGCATCCCCACATTCATGGTTTTGAATATTATTTTTCCAAAATTATCCCAAGAACGAATTTCACCCCAACCATGAATCATGAAGTTGCATTATTGCTACAACCAATATCTCCGCAATCCAAGAATCTGATGGTCAAAATCACATCATTGACAAAGAATAAGTCATGGAAACCAAAAAACCCAAACATCTGTATTATTATTGCATAAACACCCCAAAACTATCCCATCAACATGAAGATTTCATAAAAACATATGCGTTAACCACTCTGCAAGCAATCAAGAATTTGTGTATATATATATGTAGTAAAACTAATCATACAAATAGTTATTTTAATATGTATATAGTTTCTTTTTGTAACTCGATATGGCTGTGACAGTACTGCTGTTTCTGCTGAGGCAAGGTCTCTGGAAGAAGAATGAAATTGTATGAATTATTTTTTTCTCGTGTTTCGGAACGTGTGTATTGGAACCACCCAGGCACTCTTGCGTTTCTTTGTATGCGGACTGTCTTCCACACGCATAGGACTAGGCCCTTCGTCCAGATAGTCGAGGAATACCTGAGGAACGTGAAGATATGGAGAAATCCCTGATTCTGCTGCGCAGCACCAAATTGTTTAAAAAAAACCGCTGACATATGAGGTTTCCATGTGCAAAGGAGAAACCAAATCATCTTCACGAGCAGCAGAGCTTCGAGCAGAAGACGCTGGCTGCAAACGCTGTTGCGCAGGAGCGGGCCTAGGAAAAATTCGCGCGATTTTTTTTAAAAAGAAACAACATGAAGAAAGACCACGGCCCCCGAACATGCGTGCAAGACACCGCAGTGGAGATCTGGAGCGAGACTTTGAACGTGGAGTAGTGTCACCGGAGCGAAACCTCAAGAGGCAACCAAAAACAAACACCAGCAAACACACCAAGGACAAGTTAACACATGTAACGAACGCAACCCAATGAGGCCCAGAAACACATCTGGCGGAAGATTTGCCACTGCGTCCATGGCTGCGTACACGGAAGACGGAAGTACCGAGGGAGAGCGAAAGCGAGAAAACCGACGAGCGAAAATCAGGAGAGCACCGGTGACCACTGGCGAAGGACGTAGAGACCGACTAACGTTAAACCACAAGCGAGACAAGGAAAGCACGTGAGGCAACACACGTATAGCCAAGGAAAAACACCAGAAGGATCCCCACACACAACTTGAGAAAACCAGCAAATATCGGATCCAGTAAACACAGAACAAAAAGAATCTTGGTGAGAATCAAGAAAAGACAAAGGAAATTGCCACAAGGAAATTAACTCCAAACAAAACAAGGGACACGGAACACGAGACAAACGACAGAACAAAACAAAAGACAAACCAACACCAACAGAAAAAACTTGACCAGGAGCCGGAAGAGACCACATTCCCTCCAAAACTGAAACCCATAAGCAGCGGAGTTTTCAAATAATGAACGGTGCAAATGATGCATGCAAAAATGAACATGTTCCATCATGTTATTATACCGACATTCAACATCCACCAGTTGTCAAGAAAAAAGGAAAAAAAACACGTGCTGCTGGCGTACCATCAATCACAAAAGTCTTGTAAACGCAAACGTGAACCTCCTCGAAACCTAGCAGTAGCTTTGCAAAACGTATGTGTGGAAGTGCAAGAGAAACTAGCAGTAGCGTAGCATGACGTATGTGTGGAAGCGCAAAAGAAACGAACAGTAGGGTAGCATGACGTGTGTGTGAATGTGCAAGAGAAATTAGCAGTAGCGTAGCATGACGTATGTGTGCGTGTGCAAGGGAAACTTGCAGTGGCGAAGCATGACGTATGTGTGAATGTGCAGGAGAAACTTGCGGTAGCATAGCATAACGTATGCGTGGAAGTGCAAGGGAAACCTAGCAGTAACGTCGCATGACGTATGTGTGGAAAAACAAGAGAAACCTAGCAGTAGCATAGCCTAACGTATGTGTGGAAGTGCAAGAGAAACCTAGCAGTAGCGTGGCATGACGTATGTGTGGAGGAGCAACAAAAACCAGCAGTAGCGTAGCATGACGTATGTGTGGAGGTGCACGAAAAACTAGCAGTAGCGTCGAATAACGTATGTGTGGAAACGCAAGAGAAACTAGCAGTAGCATAGCGTGACATATGTGTGGAATTGCAAGGGAAACTGGCAGTAGCGTAGCATGACGTCTGTGTGGAAAAGCAAAAGAAACCTAGCAGTAGCGTAGCATGACGTATGTGTGAATGTGCAAGACAAACCTAGCAGTAACTAGCGTAGAATATTGTATGTGTGAGTGTGCAAGAGAAACTAGCAGAAGCGTAGCATGACGTATGTGTGGAAGTGCAGGAGAAACCTAGCAGTAGCGTCGCATGACGTATGTGTGGAAGTGCAAGAGAAACCTAGCAGTAGCGTGGCATGACGTATGTGTGAATGTGCAAGAGAAACTGGCAGTAGCATAGCATGACGTATGTGCGAGTGGAAGTGGAAGAGAAACTTAGCAGTAGCGTCGCACAACGTTTCCGTGAATGTGCAACAAAAACCTAGCAGTGGCGTAGCATGACGTATGTGTGGAAGTGCAAGAGAACCTTGCAGATGCAAAGAACGTTAACATCCCCCCCTTACCCCGCCACCCCCCTCCACCCGGTTCACAATCACAATGACAAGAAAAACGCGCAAAACCGAAAAAATGGAGACAGCACACGGCCCCTTAACAGCGTCGACACCTGAAAGGTAGGTAAGAAACATGGATTGTTTGAACCTGAACGCACATCGATACTGCACGCACGACAGCGACGCACGTTCCTGCTATATCCTGGTGGCAAATTTTTTTTTCCTTTCCCAGATGGTTTCTTGAAAGCATCTCACATGTCGAAGAAAATTCAAGCAGAAGGTAGCGACTTGCAACGCCTCTCCTTGTTCTTGGCATTTTGGCAGGATCAGTTCCTGGCAGATTTGTTTCCAGGTGACAGGTCACTCAAAGACCCTGTGTGACGGAAAAATGCGGGCGCCAACATCTTGCAAAACTCAAATTAATATTATACAATTTATCTACACTGGAGAGTAATGAAACGAGTGGTTTCTATTGAAGAGAAACGCTGAGGTACATACACAGGGGGTGTAGGGGGTACGGTCATGTAGGTACATGGGTACGGCCATATAGGTACATGGGTACGGCCATGTAGGTACATGGGTACGGCCATGTAGGTACATGGGTACAGCCATAAAGGTACATGGGTACGGTCATGCAGGTACGTGGGTACGGTCATGTAGGGACATGGGTACGGTACATGGGGGCGTTGCGTGGGTACGGGGTACGGTACGGGGGGGGCGTTAGATGGGTACAGACGTATACAATGCTTGGGGACGTTACGTGTGTACACTTGTACAGTACCTTGAGATCTATGGGGCGCTTCAGGGTATGATGGGACGTAAGGGTTTGCAGGATCTAAAGGAGATACAAGAAACGAAGGAGTGCTGCGACGCGAGATTTTGTAGAGACACCTCGTCTTCAAATCTTCAAACCTAAATCAAATTTAAAGATAACATAACTTAACAGTAGCATGATACCACATAATTACAGGCATCTAAATTCTACAGTGCTCAAATGTGGTCGCAATTTTCTGCTTCGCATTTTTTGTTGGGTTGTAGTAGCGTCAGTGGAGGTTCAGGGGAACATTCATGCAAATACATGAATGTCCTAGCGATGTGAAAGCGATGTCACGGTCGAAGAGTCTTCCTAAAGCCTTCCTCAGAGTTTTCTAGGGTGGGAATTCTGCTACCAACCTCCAGTCTAGGAAAGCACGTTCAGTACGTTGAGTGTAGGCAAACTCACGATGAAAAGAAAACCAATAAGGATTAGATGCCCTTAAGGCCCCACCCCTAAAGACAAACATATTACAAGAAAAACCGTTTGGTTCTAGAAGCCTAGCCGTTTGACACTTCGAACTTTCGGAGTTATCTCAAGTCTTCCAAGGACTTTATGAGTCAGTCATCCTAATGCAAAAGGGCTTGGACTTTGAATGAAACCTATTTTGCGTGTCCACAGTTCTAACTGAAAAAGAATGAACATGTCCCAGCAGAAAGTTTCGGAACCTTATCTGGATGGGTCTTTGCAAAAATGGGGATACCCCCAACATTCCCCAGCCATACTTTGTGTTGTTGCACAGTGGTACTCCTAGTATAGGTCATTTCACCCTCGCTACCATGTGGCTATGGCTCAAGAAATAGTGCCGTGGGCAGGTTGTCTAAGTAACTGGTATTAGTGGTTTAACCCGGCTTTTATACCGTTTCTACAGGTTATCAGCCGTATCGCGAAGCGATTGGTTGATTTCCTTTGTTTCACGCTTTTCGCTCTTCCTCTTTTCGCCATGTCCAATCCTCCTACGCTTCCCGTCCCGGGCGGGAACGTCACGGCTGCATTGGCACTGGCAAACATATCACAACCTGAGGAAGTGGTAATCCACTCAGGCGCGGCAACGACAGAAGGCGACATGAGCTACCTGGACGAAGACTTTGACCCATGCCGACATGATCCACGCAGGAACATGCCAGGTGTCTTGGATGCGAGCGTTGACATTAGTCAACTCAACACCATCAACTTCAACAGTGTTGATCAGCGTACCGCCCATGTGGCAGTGGTACAACAGGGACTCGACCCAGGCCTGGCGAACCAATTGATGGCTGCTCAACAGCAGGCATTACAGAGTGAGGCCAACGTCCGTCACTCTGAGGTCATGGAACGTCAACGTCTGGAGCTTGTGAGTGAAGCTCGAGATCAACTTACAAGCATTGAGCAACAAGCAGCCGACGAGATTTCCAGGAAGAACCTTTTGTTGAATGAACAGGCCGCCCAAGCGATGAGTGAGCAGAAGGCTGCTCAACTGCAAGTCCAAGCGCAGGATCATCGCATCAGGGAACTGAGTGCCGAACTTACACATGTCGTCAACAATGCAGGTATCGCAACATCGTCTGCGGAGAAGTTCAACTCTGATCTGCAGGCAGCTTGTTCGGAACTTGCAGAGTACCGCACTCAGATTGATGCAATGAACCAATATACATTGGACATGAAAAGAATGGCTGAATCTCAGAAGAAAGACTTCGAGGCCGAGATTGAGAAGCTTCGGAAGGAGCAGAAGGAGCTTATCCGGAACTTAAAGTCTCAACTCAACCTCTGGAGGGAACTCCTGGACTGATGATTCATTATGGACCAGGACAACCCCATCCAGGGACATCTCAACCTTCCAGGCCCGTCATTGAGGAGTTGGTTCAGGGAAAGAAGAACCCGCAGCATTCATCCGATGCGGATGACGAGCACTTTATGGCAGAACCTTTGAAGCCTCCAGGGCTTCCTGGTGGTGGACCACCTGATGATGACGATGGTGATGATGACTTCAGTGACAACAGAGGTCGCAAGGACAAGAAAGACAAAAAGAAAGGTCGCAAGACCAGCCGTGGAAGATCCAGACGCCGACGTCGTCGGGATCCTTCATCTTCCCCATCATCATCTTCATCGCCTACCACGTCCAGTTCGGATTCTGAGAGTTCCTTTGCACGAAAGGTCAAGAGGGCTTTAGAGCGTTCTAGGACTACTGATAATAAGGCCAAAGAGTCTGATAGGATCCTAGTACCTAAGTTCCCTCAACCCGAAAATTATCGTAATTGGAGAATCCGAGTAAGGGATGCCGTAATAGCAGCTTCAGCTAAACCTGACCTAGCTTTTCAATGGGTTGAAGAAGTGTTCAAGACGGACCAGTCCGTCGATGCCTTGAAGGACTCAGGTAAGTTCGTGACCCTTGATGCAAAGCTCATGTCTTCGCTTACCAACATCTGCGAAGGGGACTTTGCACGGCAACTTGACATTTTCAAAGAAGAACAAGCCAAGTCAGGGACACCAGCTAGGGGACGTCAAGCATTGCTCATGATTCATAAGCATTTCAGCACGAGTAGAAAGCATGGTGCAGTGTATGACATTGAGGACCTCATGGCTGTTACCTTAGTCAATGAAGATCTCAGAGGTTTCATCACCCGATGGGACGCTGTGATCGCTGGAATGACTTCCGAGCCTGACATGATGTGGAAGCAAACATACTTCCATAACGCCATCAAGAACTTCAAGCCTCTCTCTCATGATCTGGCCGTGTATGATCGCACACCGGAGGGGGAACCCAACCGCTCTTATGATTTTCTCATGAAAGCTGCTAGGGATTACCTCGAGAGAAAGCGTCTTGAAAAGATGCGTCAAGCTACAAAGAAGTCTGTTTCAGGCAAGAGAGACGCCACCCCAGCGCCCACCAGACCTTCGTCTGCGGGCAAACCCACTGGCATTTGCTACGACTTCCAGGCTGGCAAGTGCACTCGTGGGAAAGATTGCCGATATAAACATGAAAAGTCTGACAAAGGAAAAGGCGGAGGCAAGAAAGGTAAGTCTAGATCCAAGTCAAGAGGCAGTGGTCGTTCTTTGTCTCCAGGATCTAGGAACCAAGTCTGTAAATTTTGGAAGGCAGGCAAATGTCAACGTGGTAATGACTGTGCTTTCCAACACCCTCCAAAGCCTGCAGCTCCATCTACCAAAGATGACAAGCGTGGAAAGAGCCAGAAAAAGAAGAGAAAAAATAAGAAGAAGGGTGATCGTTCAAGATCATCCAGCCGAGGTTCCAATTCCTCGAGAGGCTCTCAGAGTCTCAAAGACAAAGGGGGAAACCAGCTTCCTCTGGCTCAGCTGCAGTTTGCCTGATGCGCGCTCTGATGATGGTCGCAGTCGTCAATCCTTCGACCAGTACTCATCGCGTGCCGGAAGGCATCGCCTCTCCGCATTTTCTCAACCAACATTTTGCCATGCCAGTTACACCCAATCGCACTGTTTCATTTGGGGGCAACGATGAAATCTTCGAAGTTCCCATTAGCCATGATTGCAATTTGAATCCGTGTCAAGCCAAACATCGAACTCACAATCCAGTTCGCATCACAAGTGACGATCGTACTCGTAAAGATGCGATCGAGGCTAGAGAGAGTGATGCAATACTCGCAGCACAAATGTTGCAATCAGCTGTCTTTCGAGAGTTGCACGGGAAATCTTGCAAATGCAACTTTGCATGTGACAGTGATATAGGCTGTCGTCATTGCATCCGTTCCGACCTGAATGCCCTGCCAGGACATATGCCGTCCCAGCAGCGTAATGCACCTGCTGAGATTGCATGGATTGCCGATACTGGTAGTGCACAGGACCTAGTTTGCAGTAAGATGATTCCCGAAGATGTTGTGTATCACTCGCATGAACCCCTTGAATTAATCACTGCAAATGGATCTCAATCAGCTGACCAACAAGCTTCTGTTCATATTGATTGCATCGACAAAGAAGTTCATCCATATGTTCTTCCCGACACCCCGGCTGTAATATCGGTAAGGATGAGATGTATTCAAGATGGATGGGATTTTGTTTGGAAAAGTTTTAGTTGCCCGTATTTTAGAAAGAAAAATGGAATTAAAATCAAACTTGAAGTTAAAGATTATGTTCCGTATCTTCCATCCAGAGATGGCCAAGTACCCGCTGCAGTAGGGATTCCGTTTTCATGGGACTCCGCTGCCGGGAACGGCAAGCCTATCATCTCACCTGTTCGAAGGTCTCGCATGTCAGCAGTTGGAACTGAGTCTGAGGACGAGGTCGAAGAGGTTGAAGAACCTTATGAGGCCTCCATTGCCGATGACAATGAAGTTCCCGGTCACGCCATGGACGACATTGAGGAGTTCTTCCCTGGTGAACTCGCTCCAGGACCTCCTGCAGCCATGACGCCTGATGTCATGGAGGGTTCGGAAGACGAGGGCGAAGCTCCTGAAGAACCATTTGACGGTCGCCTTCAACTACCTGAACCTAAAGCAGTCGATCGTGGTGAAGCTGCACTTCGAGAAGAGGCCAGGACTCTTAGGCACATGATGACACATACCCCAAAGAACCCCTTTTGTGAAACATGCAAGTGTGCAAAGATGTACAAACCAACCAAAAGAAGTAAGGGGGAATCTTTGACTGTTGAATCCAACAAGTTTGGGGATCACATCACTGGGGATCATCTTGTGACTAGGGATGCCAACGAACAGTCAATTGATGGTGACAGGGTTGCTATGGTCATGAAAGATGTTGCTACCAACTTCAGATGGATTTATCCTTCAGCTAGAAGCCATGCCAAAGATTGTGTTTTAGCTTTTAGGCATTTTGTCGCACCTGGTGAAGAAGTCGGAATGTTTTACTCCGATGCCGCACCATCCATCAAGCTCGCCTGTCGAGAAGTTGGGTGGAGACAAAACACTAGTGTTGCATATGTCTCTAAGTCGAACGCAGTCGCCGAGAGGAATCTTAGGTCCGTACTTGAAGGGACTAGAGTGAACCTTGAGCAGGCAGGACTTCACCACTCCTATTGGAGTTATGCTGCACGACATTGGTGTATGGCACATAACATCCAGGACCACCCTGAAATTTTGTCTCCTGTTTTGGGGAAAAGTTTAAGGGTCCCAACATTCCTTTTGGGGCTCGCATTGATTATTGGACTGGACCCAAGTTGAAACCCAAGAAGGACTTGCGTTTTGATCCAACTTCGAATCCAGGTATCTTTTTGGGATATGCCATGCAACCAGGTTTCATTTGGAGAAATGAGTATCTAGTGGCATCATTGAAGGATCTCATGGAGAAAGAATTCAACGAAGCAGTTCAAGTTGTCCGTGTCAACCAACTCACTGTACCTGATGGACCTTTTGTTTATCCTTTGAAAGGTAGATACAAGGCTATTAGGGAAGGTTTATATGATGCTCTTAGCCTTGATGCTCCATCAGATCCCAAGAAGATGGATGCTCAGACAATCGAAGACTTGGTGTCTCCGAGGAAAAATGCTGAGCCAGGACCGGTGGAGGGCGAAGAGGAATTTGAACAGTTGATGCGGGAAGTTGGACTCGAATCTGATGATATTGAAGTCATTAATCCTAAAACAGGTAGTACCGAGTATATCTCAAAGGATGACCCTTCATACTACGACTCTAGTGGTTTTAAGGGAAGAAGATACAAAGGTTCCTCCAAACCAAAGGACATTCCAACATTTCTTTGGCGGGGGGCCTCCAAAGCGGCCAGAGAGAGGGCCAAGCGTGAAGCCTTGTTGAAAGAGGCAACCGAGAAGCATGATGCTGCAGTTGCCAAGGAACGTAAGTATAACAGGGTTATTGATCGTTTAGCCACTTCAGCTGTGCCACAATCCAAGCATGAAGTCACATCCGACGAGAATTTCATTCCCGCAATGCCAGTCACCTTTCATCCGGGGGGCTCGCATGGTGGAAACCATTGCCATAGAGATAAGCTAAAGGACCAGTCAGAGCTTTCATGCTTTCACTTTTCCAATGCACTCGTGGCCAGACCCGTTGGACAGAAGGAGATCAACAACACTCCTGCTGCCCAAGCTGCACTTGATAAGGAATGGAATAACCTTACTAGTAAAGGTGCATGGGATTACTCCACTGTTAGGGAATGGGATGATGTTTCAAGGGAAGCCATCAAGAACAAAACTAAAGTTCATGTAGGTAAGATCTTCGAGATTTGTGTCGAGAAGGGAAGTGAGCTACCGCAGGGTGACCCCATGCGCAAGTTTAAGGGTCGCACCGTGTTTCAAGGAAACAATGTCAAGGACGAAGCGGCGGATGTTGCTTTGTTCGCGGAGCTCGGAAGTTCACCGGCTAACATGGAGGCAGGAAAAGCATTGGATGCTTATGGCTCCATGCCGGGGAACCGGACATCACAAGGTGATGGAAAGCAGGCTTACACCCAGGCATTGATGCAAGGTATTTTAACTTGGATCAGATTGCCAAGAAACAGATGGCCGAAAGAATGGATTGGTGTTTACAAGGATCCGGTTGTTCTTCTTATTTTGGCATTGTATGGTCACCCTGATTCGGGGGGTCTATGGCAACGTCATTGTGAGAAAGCCCTTTATGCAGTCGGATTTCATCCCTTGTATCCAGAATGTTGGCCGTCAATGTTTTGGCATCCAAAATTGAAGTTGTTGCTTGGTGTATATGTCGATGACTTCAAGATGTCAGGACCTTCAAAGAACATTGATGAAGGGTGGAAGTTAATTGCATCCCAAATCGACATGGATACTCCTGAAGATGCCGGAAGATACCTTGGATGTGAACATGTTTTCAAACAATATGTCAAATTGGATGTGAGTGCTCACCCATTTGCCCATGTCTTCGATGCCAGCATCCCAGATCCTTCTAGTAAGCCGGCCAGTCCGGCCCGCCGAACAAGGGACTACTGGGAGCACATGCCTGAACTTGGAGTTTGTGTTCATCACCACCTGCAACCTCGCAAGAAGTTCCAGGACAAGCCGAAGGACGATACGTCTTTCCGGGCGGGAACGCGCCGGCTTACCGTGTGTGAACCTTGTCAAAGCAATGATGAACCCAAAGAATTTGTTCATGATATGGAATCTCAAAACCCAACTGGACGGGATCAACCTACTTTGTGGACAAATCTATCAAAGAACCTTCAAAAGTTTTGGCAGCTGCAAAGAAGATAAGGGATAAATCTGGGGCAAAGAAAGCAGCTAGGGCACAAGGATTCACTTTTCTTGACGAACTTGAGCAACAGAAATCCAAGTGCATGACAAAGAATGTCAACACGGTCGAATATGACATGCGACAATTTTTACAACAATGTCTTGATCGCTATGTCGAACTAGCAGGACCAAATGTAAAGTTCAAGAAAGTTTCAACACCATTTCCCGACGACAAGATTGCTCGCCCAGTCATGGATGAAGCAGAAGCTCGGGGGAACTCCAGCCCATCGCATCACGTGTGTTGATGAAGGTGCTGTTCGCAGCACGGATGGCTAGGTTTGATCTTCTCCGTGCCACTCAGGGTTTAGCAAGTAGGGTTACCAAATGGTCATCCGATTGCGACAAGAGTCTCCATCGATTAATGTGTTACATACATTCAACCCTTGATCGAACAATGGTTGGTTTTGTTGGGGACCCACCTGAGGCTTGCAAGACATGGTTATTTGCAGATTCAGACCATGCTGGGGAACATGACAATCGATCAACAAGTGGTTGCCTTCTCGCTTTGGTAGGACCCAACACGTTTTATCCACTTACAGCTTTTTCAAAGAAGCAGACTTCGACGGCTATGTCATCAACAGAGGCCGAAGTCACTGCGGCGAATCTTGCTTTGCGTGCTGTTGGTTTACCTTCCTCCTGCCTGTGGTCAGTCATACGTCACGCGGGGGGAGATAGCACTCAACAAAAGCAATCCCGCAGAGTGGAAACTCGTGCCAAAAACCCCAAAAACAACAAAGATGATTATTGGGAGCACGTTCCATTCACCAACGAAGTTACCAGAGTCCATGTTAAACCCCGAAATAAGCTGTATAACCCGATTGATTCGGATTGTCCAGTGAACCTTCAGGAATTAGCTAGGCAAAGGTACACAATAATGAAAACTAAAACTGGTGATGTTGAATTTGATTTGACATGGGACTGGACGACTCCTGACGCTGACATGGTCTATGACTTCGAGTGGACTGGGAAAACTGTCTTTAGGATACCCGGACCGAATGAAGTTGACTATGGGGTTGAATCACGGGAAATAAGATCGGCATTAACTGATTTCAAATATGTTGGATCTGAAAAGCGGGGGGATGAAAGTGTGTACATGGCAGGACCTGGTAGTCTTGAGGTTATTTTCCTTGAGGACAACCAAGCAACCATTCGGATTCTTGAGAGTGGAAGGTCACCGTCATTCAGACACACAGACAAAACGCAAAGGTTGAACTTGTCATGGTTGTCGGAACAATTTAAACGGAAACATTTCAGATTGGTCTATGTTGGTTCATCACTTCAAGCAGCAGATATCCTCACCAAGCCTTTCACCAATTCAGAGAAGTGGGAATCAGCTCTGCGATTGATGGGTATTTCGTCACAGCCTCCACCTCGGAAGGAGCAACAAAAGATGAAAGCCTGCGCAGGGGAACCTGTACCTTCTACAACGTCTGGTTCTCAGCAACGCGCAGGGGAACCTGCTTGCCCTTCAGTGGCATCGCATAGCAGGGTACTCATTGAATTTTGTTGTGGACCTGATTCAAAGCTTGGTGATCGATCAAGAAAGTTTTCAAAGGATTGTTTTGTCATCAGATGCACCGAAGACAGAGACGTTACATCTAGGTCGAATAGAATGGACATCAGAAACGAAGTTGTACATGCAACCAACAGTTCAACAGTTCAACCTTGTCCAGTTTTGATTTGGATTAGCATCCCTTGCACTGGCGGCACAACATGGTCATATGTGAACTTGCAACATGAATCAGCCAAACTCAAAGTTGAATATCACAGATTTGTATTTGAGAAGATTTGGTCTTCAATGGTCGGTTTTCTCAACCTTATACGTCATTTAAGTCCAAAGATTGCTATTGAATGGCCAGCGCATTGTGTCTATTGGAAGTTTGAACGAGTCGAGAAGTTTTGTGATAAACATCAACTCATTCAGGTGTCATTTGATGGATGCATGGTTGGTATTGTCAACAAAGAAGGTGTCTCAATAAAGAAACCTTGGGCTATCAAAACAGATTGTGATGCAATTGTCACTGCATTTGATGGATTGTCATGTGATGGGAGTCATGATCATGTTCAAGGCAGAGGTCATGATTTGAAAGAAACGGAATCCTACTCTTTTCAGATGACGGACATGATCCATCAAGCTTTCATTGCAGCGACCAGCTCAAAACCGAAATCGACGACTTCTACCGCTCTCTGTGCTGTATCGCTTTCAAAATCATCAACATCAGGGATGGCTTACTACCGAAGATTTCCGGAGGCCGAGGTCAAGGAGGCCGACTACTCCGCTGCGGCGGATGCAGCTGGTGTCCGGCCCGGGGAACCGGTGTCCGATGACGCTTTGGGTCCCAATGGCCGAGCATGGATGGATTTGACCACGAACATCTTTCGTTCGGTCACTCAGTGCCGTGTGGTCAATGAAGCCGATGTCATTTCTGATTTGACTGCCATCATGGAGTACCCCGACAACGACGTCATCGCCAAAGGATATCTTAAAGATGTCAGTCCGGAAGATGCAAACCTCTTGGACGGCGTATCCAATTTTTCGCTTCGAGGATTGGTATGCCCAGGGGAACCTGAGGCCAACTTCATCTTTGCAGGTGACTCGTCGCTTGCACTTGTGGACATGGTCGATGGGTACGCGTCTACGCGCCGGAACATCGGGGAGTACATCAAAGAGAAACCGGATCTCCTTCCTCCAGGCCGTCGTACGGTCTGGCATGACCTCAAATGGGGTCGTGGCTTACCAGACATCATCAAGGGCGTCGAGCACTCTCTTGAATGTCTGAAGCGGAGGGGAACCTCGCGCCCAGCTATCGTTGTCATCTCTTATGCCGGCAACGATATCTTTGGGAACTACGGTTTCATCCAGTGCGAATGGCTCACGCAGGAGATGGCGTGCTATTCGCAGCGGCGACGCGATGCCGCAAACAATGTCATGGAAGAGCGGGTCAACACCCATTTTTCTGCTCTCAACGACCTGGTCAAGCTCACCACCAGACCCGACGTTGGGAACATCGTCCTCATCATGCCGTGGTACGGCCGGGGCTACGGATTGCATCCTGACTACGATCGTCAGATGATCCGCGAGGCTGAGGCTTTGAGAAAGCGGGGTCTTTGCGTACTGGACGCGACGTCGCTTATCAAGTGTACGACGAGATATGACGGACAACACATGGAAAATACCCAGCACAACCGCCTCCAGACCATCCGATTCTACTCTGAGGCTGGCGCTTTGGGTTACCATCTTTTCAGGTTACGCTCATGCAAAGGCCTGATCGAGGTGGCAGCCATGAAGAAGCGCCGCGAGGAATCGCTGGCCCACCCATTGCGGGAGAATAATCCGCAATGGGAGGAAATGGAGGAAGTCATGGTTTCCATGATCGTCGATGGTTGGGAGATCTACGTGAAAGAGACCCGACCAAAGGGTCAAAGACTCCCGAACGAAGTTGACCCTGAAAAGGCACGGCTTCACATGACTCCACAGGTGAAGGAAAGCTCAGAAGCTGGGACAGCTGCCAGCTGGGAGATGGTGGAATCAGTGGATGCCGAGCTGCCGGGGGAACCCGAGCACTTTGAACCTCACGAGGTCAAGGAGCCGGAGATGGATGGCGAGATCATTGACGCCATCCTCAAACCCTTTTTGGACAGGTTGCCAGGCGTGTCGGATGAGCGAGACATCGATGACCCCGACGATGAGGAGGAGATTGTCTTCAAGGTCCCCATTGTTGGAGGCTCAGCTGCCTTGCTCAGCCAGCGGAAGCTGCGCTCGCACCAGATGAATAAAATTCACGCTGTGGATTTTAAGCTTGATGGTTCGGGCGTTGTCAACATCCTGGACACCGATGTCACCAGGGACCCCACGAAGCTTGAGCTTCGACAGGAGTCAACCAAGATGACTGATGAGGGAGCCGTGATCATCCGCCGCTATGATCTCAACGATGAAGAGAAGCACCGGCAGATGGAACGCGAGATCTTCGAGGAGCCCAAGTCTGCGGAGGAGAAACTTCGCACGGGTGACCCCGCTGCCTCCCTTGAGATTGTGTCGAAGGCCAAGGCGAAGGCTGCATCATCTGAAGCCGCCTCAAGCTCTAGTGGTATCGCACAAGTGATCGGGGATACAGTGGGACAGTTCATCAAGCCAAAGACGAGGGACCAGGCCACAATGATTTCATACAAGAAGGCGCCACAGTTGCCGAGGATTGCTATGACTTCAACAGGAACGGGGACATCTCCTATGTCGTCTCCGAAGCCGAGTCCGCCGCCGACGCCCAAGAGCATGGTAGGTTCTCCCAAGCCTGAACCTCCATCGCTCCCAGCGGAAGCTGCGGACCAGCCAATGGCCAAGTCTGGAATCCCTTTCAAGGCACCACCACCGATGGTGGCAAAGGCATCACCAAGGGCACCACCGCAGAAGTCGGCAGCACCCGCTGCCGCACCTTCGAATGAGCCGGCACCCAAGATCGCCAAGAAGGAGCCGCCTATGGCAAGTGCTCCTCCCCCGGGAACGGGTGGACCGCATCCTCCTGCTGATCCACCTCTTCGACCGTCGGGGTACCCCAAGTGGTACTTCTTCTCACCGGGAACGGGCGAGCGCAGAGACTTCAACATTCGTTGCACGGACTTGCCAGGACTTAGAGACTTGGGACGTCTCAACCCTGACGACTTCCGCTTTGCCAAGAGGATCTCTGGGCTTCTTCGTGGCTACGATCACAAGTACCTGCTGCCGCACCACAAGATCATTCCCCCTGAGTTTGACAACCAGCTGTACCTCAACTTCGAGAACATGTGCTCGTACATGCGCAAGAGGTACCGTGCCCAGCTCTCACGCCAGGACCTGTACCTGATTCTCAAAACTCAGGACCGGTTCATGTGCCGCATTGAGGCTGGCGTTGTCGGGGAACTGACGACCTTGGACATGCCGTATCGCATCACTCATGTGAAGGCTTGCCAAGGACATGATCAGACTTTGATCGACAAGGTCGGCACTGCGCCGTTGGTCAAGCAGATCATTTCGCTGGACTACGAGTTCGGTGTGGAAGAGCTTGGAAAAGGGCTTTATCCCAAAGTCCCCATCTACCCACACCTGACGGAAGTCGAGGTCCCTGAAGAGTTTCGGATTATCTACCATTACACTTCATGGAGCTCTCTTCAGCAGATTATCTGCACGGGAATTTTCCCCGGCGCTGTCTCCTGCAAAGGCCACGTCTATATGACGCGCCACGCGCCTTGGGAGATTGAAGGCAAAGACCCAGGCGTTAGGACCAATCGTCCCCTGTGCATCGCCATCGACATCGACTGCGCTTTGCACTATGGAATTCGCCTGGTGGAAACCTTGGCCGGAGCTCTCATCTGCGAGGACTGGATCCCGAACCATTGCTTGGTGTACGCCTACGATTGCGAAAAGTCCCAATACCTTTGGGCAAATCATGGCTACAACGGGATCAAGAAGTATCTTCGACAGAAGGCTACCGAGAATGCCTTGATTTGGGAGGAGAACGAGGCCCGGAAGGGCACTCCGCAGTACGAGCAGCTGGATCGCTACGAGCGCTCGGACCTGGAGTCCCTCAAGATGATGCTTGATGATGAATATCCTCAGTGGAAGGATGTCATCACCCTCCGCAGGCCTTTGATCTTCAAGACGGTGCCGACGCCCTATGAGGTTGTGGATGAATTGCTTCCAAGACACAAGCAACGGCCGCTGGACTTCAAGAACCTCCTCTGTGTGGCCCGCAAGCCATCCATCACGGCTGCTGGGTTCGAGATCGCCCCTGACGACGCGCGGGAACGCCGTTCTGATCGATTTGATCAGGAGGCCTTTGACCCGAACGTGGAGGGGAACCTCACACGCTGGCGGTATGTGTCAATTCTGGCTATGCCGGAACTTACATGCCCCAGGTGCAGGAAGATCTTCCCTGAAGGCATGCTCATCTGCTTGGCATGCGGCCTGTCGTTGGCGACGGTATCGGACATGCGCAGAGCGTGCCAGATCTTTCGCATGGAGGAGTTGGCGGAGAAGCTCGGGTTCGAGCTTACCCTTGACATGCTGGGGGATGATGATGTTTCCGGCACAACGCAGGGCAGCAAGCAGATTCGTTCTGCGGCCGCTGTGTTGAAAAATCATGCCCGCTCATACATGAAGCAGGCACGAAAGGTGGGGATGTCTCTCCTTCAGCGTCTGGGAACAGACGCCCATTTTGCGTTCAACTGCGCAGTCCAAGATCTCACCCCAAGCTGTATGCATTGGATCACGGTTTTGGGGAACGTCGTATTGCCAAACATACGGCGTACGAAAGAAGAGATCCGAACTGGAAAGATTCGGCAGTATAAGGCACGCATGTGCCTCATTGCCTATGAGGCGGCGCCGGTGAAGACTCTCGTGGTCGACGACCACGTGCTCTTTTGGTACAAGAACCGTTTCTACCGCGCCAACCAGTTCGCAGCGGCCTACGCAGTGCTTCCGATTCAGGACCGTTTTGAGGTCTTGAGTGAGGCCAATACGACGTTTCAGTCATTGGCCTTGTCCAAGCAGGATGTGTATGCCGACATCCTTCGGTATGTCGATGACATTCTGCGCCCCCTCACGGAGGCAAAGGACACGGAAGGCGGAAGCCGACCCCTGCCTACAAAGCAACAGAACCCGGACTACACCAGGTCCACCCGTCCTGGGTATGGTTCTCATCAGGGGCCCACTCATGGCTACAGTCAGCAGGAATGGAACGATTATTACAACCAATGGACTGAGCAAGAGTGGGAAGACTGGCGCAGACGCAATCAGGGCCACCAATACCGTGATCGTCGTTGGTCTGGCTATCGCTGAGGCACCGCGGAGGGGAACCTCTCGCCTGGTGGATTTCTATGTCTTCTGAGGCGGGGTAGTTTTCTCTCATTGTGAGGTGTCGCACAGCGGAAGCTGTTGCCTTTTCGGATTTAATTCGGTTAGGTGACTAGCTTCATTTTCTTTTGCACTGGTGGGTGAGCGATTCCACCAACATCCCAACACAAGTGTGCTAAGTCGGAATTTTTGCCAACTTATTCAAGTTCACAAACATTTCATTAACGCTTTGAATGCATATAATTTGAAGCAGGCATTTGGCACCCATTTCATTCCTGCCATGATTCCTTCTTGCTGAGCACACGGCTGGTAGTTGCATGTACCGCAGAGCGGAAGCTCTTGCCTTGCGAAGTTAAGGCATCTTTGAAGCTTTTCTAAATGCTTCCCTGTGGGATCACTCAACCGAATTCGGCTTTTGCATAATTCAGATTGCTTTGGAAAGCTCCCGGGCGACCACAAGAACTTTTGTTGCCGCGTGGAAACGCTGGCCTAGTAAGGGGCCAGAACCTTTTTCCACATTGCATGTTCGACCACAAGCCTGGTAGAGCACAAAACCAAAAGCTGAATGCACTCGCCCGAATTGATCGTGACAGCATCCGTTGACCAATGAACTTGGTGTCGAGTCAATCGCATTGCATTGTCATGTTTTGATCTTGCAGACTTTGTGCAACGCTGAGGTAATGAACAAAGACTACGTCAAAGGAAGGCCATCTTTCCGGGGTTTAGGTTAATTGTTGTTTTAAATAATGGCATCCCTTTACTCTATGTAGTGCATGGCGTAATTTGCAGCTTCACCTTCCTGTGTTACACTGCACGGGGGGTGTTGTTGCACAGTAGTACTCCTAGTATAGGTCATTTCACCCTCGCTACCATGTGGCTATGGCTCAAGAAATAGTGCCGTGGGCAGGTTGTCTAAGTAACTGGTATTAGTGGTTTAACCCGGCTTTTATACCGTTTCTACACTTTGAGGGATCGCACCCCTTGTACTGTATGTAAAAATGCGCATTACATGCTATAGCCATCCGAGATTGTGACAGCCAATGCAGAGACCGTTCCTCAAGATAAATCACAATAGTGCAAGAAGCAAACTTGTCTTGCACCTTGTTGTGAATAAGAGTAAACCAACATAGGCCAGGAATGGTCTCATGTCGTCAGTGAATGAACATATTTCGGACACAGTAGCGCTGGGATCTCAGAGCAGCAAGTTTTCAAACATTTCAACCGAATTCAACCATGCTCAGAAAATATGATGTACGCATACAAGCAAAGCGGCTATAACTCATAAGTGCTCAATTTGGTGTCTCGTATTCTCTTAGTTCCTAGCAGTGTCTTTTTGCAGATAATAAACGTTCTGTTTTGAAGCATGCGCAAAATCAACAGCGGAAATTCCGAACATTTTGGCATATGTCGACCAAACACAGAGCAATTTCTTGTGACGTTCAAAACGTTATTGGTAAAACATGTACCATTGGAAGACAAATAAGTCCAACAACTTTTTGCCGTAGCAGATGTGAACGCAGTACCAACATTATACCGGCAAAGTTTATATATGAGTACCTAAGAAAGTGGGCGCTGCCCTTCCCAACCCATCCCAACCCGTCCCATACAATATCGGTGGAAGAGCAATTGGCTGGAGCCAGCTTTATCACATGTACCCGACCCTCGCACCGCACCCTCGTAGATGACCCATGTACCCACGTGCCGTACCCACATACCATTCCCACATACCGCACCCCTACCGTACCCCGCATCCATGTACCCAATCTACCGTACCCATGTACCCAATGTACCGTACCCATGTACCCAATGTGCCGTACCCATGTACCCAATGTACCGTACCCATGTACCCAATGTACCATACACATGTACCCAAAAACCGTAAGCCGCTATAGCGCCTTACTAAGCCGCTATAGCGGCTTACGGTTTTTGGGTACATGTGTACGGTACAGGGTACGGTACACTGGGTACATGGGTACGGTACATTGGGTACATAGGTACGGTACGGGTACGGTACGGGCACGGTACGGGTACGGTACGGGTATACGGTACGGGTACGGTACGGGTACGGTACGGGTACGGTTACATGGGTACGGTACGGGTTCGGTACGGGGTACGGTACGGGTACGGTACGGGGTACGGTACGGGTACGGTACGGGTACGGTACGGGTACGGTACGTGGGTGCTGTACATTGGGAACATATAGGTATGGTACATGGGTACTGTAAGACGGTACGATGGGTATGGTCAGGAGGTATAAACGACACTCGGGCACGGTATGGGTAGTAAAATATGGTGATAAGTTCATGCGTATGGTATGGGGCCTCTATGGAGATGCCGTGGGTAGATACATACACCGATTCTGTATACTACCGCGCTCTCTATGTGCACGTAAACATGCCAGGAATAAAACAAGATAAGGCGAGCAGATACAGCGCCGTGTAAAAGGATAAAGGTTGGGAAAGCGTTTTGTCATTTGAAGTCGGTTGTGGTTTTGCCAGGGAGACGCATGTTAAAGAAACCGTGGGGTCAATGACCTGCAGTGTTTGCTGGTAATTATACAACTATATATATATACACATACGTATAAGTGGACGATGGTTTTTTGCTATCGCGGATATGCTGCCCGTCTAGTAGCAGGTCTCTTGCAGCTAGTGTTGCCATGCTTTGTCTATATATTGCTGTTATCTATATAAGTGTTGACCTGTTTAAATGTTTTTTGGTTTCCTTATTCTTGAGCCACATTTGCATCAATATCAGGTGATCAAGAAAAGGAAAGTCAAGGATACTCTTCCATTAGTTGGTTGAGCTCATACATCTTTCTTTTTTTGCACAAAAATCCAATCAGCGGCGCAAAGGCTTCCTCATCTAGAATATATTAATATATTAATATATTAATATATATATAGTTTTAGTAAATCGCAAGAAGCATTTGATTTGAAAACAACAAAATAGTCATGTGAACACTTATGTTTTTGGTTAATATGTACACTCGGTTTTGAAAAAACATGGGCCTCGGCATGTCTAAAGCGGGCAATGCGTCAGAAGGGGCACCGCAACAACCTATAAAGTTCTGCCCTGAGGACCGCTCCGCCCTATGACGTTAGATGCATGTTCCGGAAGTGCTCCCCACAAAAGCGCATAGCACTGTGACTGTGTAGGTTGGTAGGAAAGCATCCTGGAAATCAGCACCCAAACAGCAACAGTCCCAACATCTGTATGGAACGAAATGCGTTTTGCCAAGCAATGGCCCCCGTTGCTTCAAGATAGTTTTTGTCGAACTCGGATCTATAGAGGGCTACCGTTACGTTTTTCTTAACTAATTGACTTGTGTTTGCGTGCCGCAAGTTACCAAACATTGTACGTCCGAGGGATTGCATGTTCACAGTTCATTTGAAAAGGCAAAATTTCAAAAACACTGGCTTGCCAGAAGATGCGTCCAGAAAGCCTAACAACGAAATGCTCCGAAGAGTTGCGGGAACCTCCTGGGACCGTTTGTTTGTGGCCGTTGCCTGAGATTCCGGTGCCGCATCCAGCCTCTGTTTGGTTGAAATGTTCAGTTGAAGGTGCTTCATGCTCAACGTCCAGTGCCCCAAATTTGTGCCCATACCCACTATTCAGTACCATTGACCCCATGATAAATCGTGCGCAAGTCATGACTTGCCCCGAAGTACAGTACCATCCGTACATGTATGGCCGTGCATGTATCGCATGAACGTGGTTATGTGACATATGTAAAATCATTGTTCAACTGCAACCCACTATGAACATTGTATGCCATCGACCGTTGGTGACAAATAGTTAATCCCATTTTTGAAGCGTCCCCAGGGAAACTTGAAGCGCACCCAGCGTACCCTTGAAGCGTACCCAGCGTACCCTTCAAACGCACCCAACGTACCCCCGACATGTACCTAGCGTACCTTATGCACCGTACCTGCCCCAAACACCTAGCACCCTACCAACGCACCTCCCGATAGAGCATTACTCTTGAGAATAGATAATATATAATATTCAAAATTGTTCAACACTCTTGTGAAGACCCTTCTGATTAGACAGAGTTAGACTGTTGCAATGGGGGGACGGCAAAATCATGGCGAGAAGTACATGGAAGGATCCTGTTGCAGTTTTTCGGCTCAGAGTACAAAGAAAGGGGAAAGAAGGCTTAACATAGCATGGAACGTTTTTTTTGACACCAAACTAGATTGTCAAAAAAAAACGAATCATATGCTATGGTAATAATTTGGTGTAATACTGCGAGTATTGGTTGACACGGCTGCCCTCCTCCCATGTCTTGGAAACTATGTGGCGTTCTTGTTCATGTTTGCTTTACGTACCTAGGATGTTGACATCGGGGTGGTAATTGATAATGCATTGTTTTTGTTTGTTTTTGGTTGGTCGTCTTGTTGTGGGTTCCATGATGTTCCATGCTTTCAGTCAGATTCCGCGCGCCAATTGCAAGGTCAATGGCCAAGAGTGAATACTGGGCATCGCAGCTTTCTGCTGGGATTGCGACTGTTTGTGCAGTCTTGGAGGCGACCACCCTGAAATGTTGGGGCAATGCTGACTACCAGAAACTTCCTGGGCAGTGGGGAGATGAAAGTGGAGAGATGGGAACTAGTCTCCCAAGCATTGATCTTGGTGCAGCTGTTCATGATGTGGCCGTGTCTCGTCACATTTGTGCTCTACTAAGCGATGGTGCTCTCAAGTGTTGGGGAAGGAATGGCAAGGGCCAGTGTGGGGCCGGGCATTCCAACACGGTGGCAACATCGAGTGCAGTGACAGTGGATCTGGGGACTGGTCGCTTCGCGACACAGGTTGCAGTGGGTGATTCACACGCATGCGCTCTCTTGGACGATGGTACAGTGAAGTGCTGGGGAGGCAACGGTCAAGGCCAGTTAGGCACAGAAAACACCGATGACATCGGTAACCTCCCCGGGCAGATGGGAGACAATTTGGCACCGATCAACCTGGGATCAGGGCGCACTGCACGACAAGTCGTGACGGGTGGCAAGTTCACGTGTGCTTTGTTGGACAATGACAGCGTGAAATGCTGGGGTCGCAACCACAAGGGCCACTCAGCATGTCCTTTGTGACAGGATATACAGGTAATTAAATCCCCGAATGGCAGGTCAAAAATCACCGGTGCATCCCCGTGGGCAAGATCGTTGAAGGTTCAAAGGCTTTGAGGCCAAATTTTGTGTTGCTGCCTGTTGCCCAGGCCAGCTGGGGTTGGGCATCACCGACGAGACCTGGGGAGGAGCAGTCAATCAAATGGGAAACTAGGCTACAATAGGCCGCAATAAGCCGCAAGTAGTTGGGAAATGTTGGGAAGCTGAGTGATGGACTGGACAACGGACTACGCTTCTGTCAATTTTATGAGCCTCAAGTATCCTCAAGTATCCTCAAGTAGTATGGCGGCAGGAGAAGTTGTAGATTGTAGATGCGTTGTATGCTTTATGCTGTGCTAAGTTGCAGGTAACCGCCGGCGAGTAGATGGATTGCAAAGTTGGGCAATTTGTGGATGTCTGACCGAGGTATTTTGAAACCTTAGAAGTGAAAAACTTGTTCCAACAAACATTTCCATTCATTGGATCAGGCGTATCAGGCACTCAGCTGACAACCAAGGAGATTTACTGCCAGCGGTGTCTCTGGGAGTGGGGCGAATTGCCAAGCAGATTTCGGCTGGCACGTATCATGCGTGTGCAATCTTGGATGATGACTCCGCCAAGTGCTGGGGATACAACAACGTAGGACAGCTAGGTGCGGTGTGAGCGCTGCCGGGGGTGAATCAGGTGATCCTATTTATTAAATATGTTAATAGTGCTATCCTAAGGACATGCGCATCATTCGTTTGATCATAATAATTACTACATTTTTTGCCAGTGGTCTGCAACGAAGGCCAGGTGCATTTTCCCAAGTGAACTGCTTAGGGTCCCTTGGTCAGGTCAAGGTCACCAGAATGATATTGGCGCTGATCCGCAAGAGATGGGCGATTTCTTGAGTCCCATCAACTTGGGTCAAGCAGTTCTACAGATGTCTGCTGGCGAAAGTCATACCTGCGCTGTGCTATTGGATCAGTCCTTGAAGTGCTGGGGTGGAAATGCTGAAGGCCAGCTGGGATGCTTGGATCAAACTTGGCAGATTTCCCATTGTATTGCGCATTTTTTTTTTGGGGTCTATAATTGGATATTGAGAGTTGTTCTTCAGTTCCATGATACCATGGGCTTGCTCTTTGCACGGTTGGAAATTGGTTTGCGATGTACTCTCAGCTGATCCTTTGTTTTTCGCCTCAGACAAACGAAAAGTCAGGGAAATTACCGTGTTTCGGACTCGCAACTTTTCTACCTTTTCGTTCGTTTTGATCTTATTTCTTGCTTTGTCTTCCTCTCCCCTGACTCTTCCCGCAACTATTGAATGCTGCATCTGTTCTGTTCATGAGTCGAAAGTTTGACTTCCAAAATTTCCTTTCCAGTCATGTTTTTCATGTCGATTGTTTAGGGTTCTGGCTACAGTAACTATTTGATTTGGTCATTCCCACGTCATTACCTTGACCCTTTCCCACCGGACATCCCGTGATCCTTGGCCTGGCATGCCTTGGTTTTAAGGATTGGGAGATCAAGCTGACAGAGGCGGCGCCAGCGAGATGGCGAACTTGCCCTCGGTGGATGTGGGTACCGGGCTAACAGTTCAATCGGTCGGGGCCCAAGATTTTAGTGTGTTTCTTTTGAAGGGGAGAAACCATGAGCAAGAGCAGATATAGACACATTGACATGTAACCTTGAACTTCTGCGGTGTCGCTCAAGCACATGTATCCCTGGGTGACAGAAGTAGGAAGGCTCCTACTTGCGGGGTCTGGGACTTCTTGGTTTGGGGTAGTGTGTCCAGCACATTGCACAGCATCACTTCCAGTCATGTTTTCCACCTTTTGCGCTGGGTTTGGATTTGGGGTCATTGCAGTTCTGGTTGTCCTGACATATCTGCTCTTCCCTTGGGTTGTCCCTTCACCCACAACTTCTGATCCTTCTGGCCTTACTTCATCACCTTCTGAGAGGCTGGCAGCCTATTTGCATGAACCAGGGTGGCAACCTCGTGCGAACCGTCTGTCAGGTCGTGTCCTTGCTCAGGCAGGCCGCCGGCCTGCTTGAAGCGGCTGTGAACCACGGGAACCAGGGAGAGAGCGCCTCAGCTGGTGAGCCTGCTGCTAGTGATCAATGGAGCCTTTTGGGCACTTCTTCATTGCCAGGATCTCCTCCACTCACTCCATCTCGTGGTGGACCTTCAGCGGGCTATAGCACCTACGACAAGGTGGCTGAATCCATTCCTCCTCTGCCTCAGCATTGTTTGGACTTGTGCTCTCGATTGGGGGGCTCAGATTCTCCTGCTGTTCGGGCTAGGAGGGCTTGGCAGGCTGGACATTGGGCGAAGGCTGTGGTCGGGGGCAAGATCGTCAAACCCCGACCAACGCCCAAGCTCTCACAGAGGTCAACACTATACATTATTGTACAAGGGCCTCGCATTGACAAGCCCAGCAAAGCTGAAGCGCAAGTCTATTGCCTGGCTTTGGGCATCGACTACCCAGCAGAAGTATGAACGGTCCACAGAGCCTCGACGATGTGAGGATCATCGATGGAGGCACAGTGATCCAGTATATCTTCAAGCTCCCTCCGACAGTGGAGCTCAGTTCCAGCCATGCCGAAGCGCTGGCAATCCCAAGTTGCACGACGCCAGAATGGTCTGATGATTGCATTGCCGCTTACTTGGCTCCAGAATCAATTCAACGGGGAGGTCATGTCGATCCCTCAGATCTTTTGGGCCCCCAGCAAGGCGGTTACAGTTCCAGCCATGATCGAGGAGGACGATGGCGCGGAAAATCGCGGAAACCTTTCTAGGCTCCGACACGGATGGTTTGATGGATTTCAGCCAGGAGGTGATTTTTTGCATGAGGCTTCACGATCCAGTGACAGAGCAGGAGGGGATCCAGTTGATGCTCCGGAGATCTTTCCATCAGGAAATACTTTGAGTTTGGAGGCCGACTCTTGGATTCAGGGCGCTGCAGAGGGCCGTGTTGGATTTTACTCTGCAATGGAGGAAGAAGTCTTTCCACGACCTGCTGCCAGACCCAAAGGACAAGCCGCTCCCAAGAAGGGCCAGAAGAAACCCTCAGTGGCAAAATTGGCAGAACAGCTCTCCACGCTCTCCAGCTCTTGCCCCCATGATGAGCCAGCTGCACGCACTTCAAGAAGGACAGAGGAGGTTGGAGGGCACAGTGGAAGCATCCCGCATACAGCACAAAACTCCAGCATACCGGCAGCCTTTTATGGCCCCTTCCCCAAAGACCCCCAGTTTGGTCAGGTCGAGGTTCATAGAAGATGTGGGCCCTCCGCCAAGGATCAAGCAACCACCTTCCACACCAGCAGCAGGAGTAGGTCTTCCAGAAGTGATGGCCGGAGAGGAGCCAAACGCTCTCCTCAGAGGAAGGGTACATAGAGCAGCTACAGGCTGCTCAGAGAGGTCAACCGGATCTCATCCCCCAGCTCCTCCTTCAGCAGCCCCAAGCTCTGACTGCCCTGGTAGCTCAGCTCTCAAACCAAGATGTGTTAGGCGAGATAGGGTCCTCCAGCAGCAGCACTTCAATTTCAATGAAGGGTTCAGCACGTCGAGAGAGGCTGCTGAACGAGCTAGCACAGAGGAAGGGCAATTTCATGTTGCGAGTTGCTCAGAACGCCTTCCGGCGCCTCAAGCCGGTAGACCCAGTGCCAGCCAAGTTGGACGAGTTTGGAGCCAAGCCTATTTTTGCGAAGTACTTGGAACGTCAAGGTGGATTTTCAGGGGCCCGAGATTTGGAGCTGATCATGTGGCTTTTGGCACAAGTGGCAGACCAGATGTTACAGCAGGACCATCAGGGCGCAATGGAACTGATGGCACTTGTTCTAGTGACATTGCAGGCAGCTATGGACGGGAACGAGTGGGAGGTGGCTTGGTTGCTTTCTTTGCAGGAGGATCCACCCCCAGGTTTGTGGTTTGTTCTCTCCTCGGCCTCCATCTTCGAATCCTCGGTTGAGGGCATTCTCACCGCATTGTCCTCCAGAATGAGCAGCAACAATTCTGTCTTTTGTCAAGGAGTTGGACATCATATCGACAAGGAGGTCAGAGATAGTCCGAGCCAGGAAAGGGAAGAAAGAGGAGGAGGACAAGCCAGCTCCAAAGCGTCCGCCAAGAAATCCAAACAAACCCAAGAAAGGAGAAGGAAAAGGCGAGGAGGCAGGATGACCCAACCAGCCGTCCGAGCAGCTTTACCCAAGCCATTTTCCAGTTTTTGTGGCATTCAGGATGCTTTTGTTTCTGAGGATTTTGTTCATGATCAAGGCCATCAGGTCGATGCAGAGGGGTTTCCAGACCACGAACCACAGCAGCCTTTTTCTCGTGATGAGATACAGTGCAGTTTGTCCCAAGATCCCAACGCCTATGTTCCGGGCTCCAAGCCTGCCAGGTTGAAGGAATCTGCAAAGTCGGCTTGGGACAAATTACAAGATTTTTCATTTTCCAAGTGGTGCAGGACGGTCTGCTCCAAGATTTTGACTTCACGCACAGCTTTTGCTCAATTTGTGCGTTCGACGCTTCACATCGAGAGGAGTTCTTTACAGAACCCTGAGAAGGTGCTCTTCCCGTTGCCCATACCCAAACCAGGTGTTTTTGAGCCCAGGAAGTACGGAAGCAGAGCAAGAAAGCAAAAGAGCTTTGATCAGGCTTTTCACTGCACGGTCATGGCCCTCAACTACTTGCATGCTGACTTCCGCTTTGTTGCGCCCGAAGCTTTGGCAAAGGAGCCTTCGGAAGCGCAATTGGCGCTCTTGGGGCGGCTTTGCTCAGGCCAATTTTCAGTTCCTGGCAGCGGCCGTAGATCAACTTCACTTGTTGCGCTCCTGGCGGACCTGAGTGATTTTTTGACTTGGGAAGGCCTTGGAGGCGATGGATATCATCGTGGATTTCATGGCGCCCCTGGAGGACTCCGTGAAGCAACTGAGGTAGAGCCAGACTTGTCAAAAAGAGCTGAAGAGCTTTGCCCCTACCGCAGCCTGGATGCTTCACGTTTGAAGATCACCGGAGAGGCCAAGTGGGATCCTCAACCTTAACTATCAGATTCTCTTTGGCTTGCTTTTGTCGAACCTGCCCCTTTGATTTGGACAAGCGAGTTGCCACTGCAAGATTTTCCTGATTTGACGACGGAGTCTTATGAGAGCACTCTCCATGTAGCAAAGTTTTGGGATGCACATGGGCTTTTGCATCTCAGGGCAGTTCAGAAAAGCTACAGTTGGACAGAAGGCGCAATGAGTTTTTTTAACAACTACAAGAATGCTGATTGTGATCGTATGATTGGTGACAGGGGTTTGAAGAACTGGTTTGAGGCCAAAATCCCTAGCGTGTCAAGGGGCCTTCCCACAGCTAGCGTGATGTCAGTCTTGGAAGTGGGTCCACTACATCAATGCCTTCGCATTTGCGCAGCTGATAGGAGAGACTTCTACCACCAATTCAAAGTATCAAGTCAGCGAGCTGCCACAAATGGGCTATGGCCTCTCTTGAAGGTGTCAGATTTGGAAGGCACTCAGGCTTTCGCTTCCTGGCAGAGACTCGAGCAGGGCCCTTATGTCAGGACCAAGCATGGTGACCAATTTGGTAGGCTGGAAGGGCCATCGGCAGACAAGCACCCGCCAGTTCTGCAAGCATGTTTTGCTCCCATCCCTCAAGGTGACCATCTTGGGGTTGAATTTGCAACAGATGCTCACAGGACTTTTTTGGAGGATCACGGTTTATTTTGCCAGCGTGAGGAGCTTAGGGCAGACAGTATTTTCAGAGGCAGAGAGGTTTTGCAAGGGTTGGTGACTGATGATTTTTTCACAGTCTCCGTCGAGACGGCAGAGAAAAGAGACCCTGAGAACACACCAGCCACAACTCAGAGCCGTGCTTTGCAAAGGTTTCAGCTTGCAAAGCAGGCTTATCAGAAAGCTGACCTGAAAGGTTCTGATGACAAGGACCTTGTTGACCCCACCAGAGCCAAGCTCATTGGAGGTCAGATTGACTCCTCCCTCAGTACACGTAGACTTGGCCTCACAACTCTTGCGGCACCGGCCAAGAAGAGGTTGGCTCTGGCATATCTGTCTGTCGAAGTTTCCCAGCTGCCATATACCGCGGATGCTCTCTATGTTTTCTGGAGGTTGGGTGCGTGCGCTCATGTACCGACGGCCTTTGATGAGCGTCTTGGACAAAGCCTTCAAGCTACAGTAGTTGATGCCACCAAGCTCGATGCTGACAAGCCCAAGCTTGTTGCACTGCCCAGAGGAGTTGCAGAGGAGCTGTTGGTCCTTGCCTTACTGGCCCCCTTTTTGGCCACCAACCTTTCAGCAGGGTTTGCGAATGCCAGCTTTTGTTGCATGCCAAGCCCCCTTAGCAGAGGTCAGAGCCCTTTGGAGGACAGGCAGAAAGAAAGGAGGTTATGCAAGAATGCTCACTCGGGCCGAGGCCCTGGTTCAAAAGCTTGACCCTTCGTTTCAACATGTTTCAGACGGTCACCCGGCAGTTTTTGAGACACAAAGCATTGAGTTCCACTTCATAGAGCTATGTGGAGGAGCAGGAAAGGTTTCCAAGTTGTTGGCTGAGGGAGGATGGGTCACTGGACCAAACATTGGTTTGGATTCCTCGCCTTTTTTCCACTTGAGGAGACTGAAGCTGCTCTCTTGGCTATATCATTTGCTAGGGCCTGGACAGCGTCATGATAGAGCCTCCTTGCGCAACATTCAGCCCAGCCCAGCACCCAGCTTCCAGAGGTTATGACCAGCCAAGAGGATATAACCCTTTAGAGGAGAAAACCTTGGAAGGCACCGAGCTCGCTTTGCGCTCCCTTGCAATCTTGAAGCTCTGCGCTGATTTGAGGAAGCCTGGACTCCTGGAGCAGCCCAGGAAGCCCAAGATGCGCAGATTAGAGGAGTGGATAGCCCTCTTGGAGTTAGGTCTGGCGGAGGAGAATTGGGCTGCGTCATGTGCTTATGGATCTCCACATCAGAAGGAGTTTGTTTTCCTTTCCACAGGCCTTCCGGCAGGAAACCTTCACAGAAAGTGCACAAGAGACCATCAACACATTCCCATTCAAGGCAAGTGGACAAAGCAGTCAGCAGTCTACACAGACAAGCTAGCATGGGCCTTGGCCGAATGCTTTCACCAGGGTCTTACAGTGATGCATCGAGAGGCCAGACAGCACTCTCCGAAGACCCAAGGTTTGGAATCTTTCCTCTGCAATGATGTGCTCCTGTCGCACTCTTGGAAGGTGTTGAAGCATTGGCATTGGGCCAAGCCTACGCATATCAACATCCAGGAAACCTCCACTACATGCAGGCTCCTCAAACACTTAGCACTGAAGGCAGCAAGCACAAGGCCTGTCATTGTCATGGACTCCAATGTTGGCCTTTCTGCTCTCGTCAAAAAAAAGATCCCTCCTCAGGCTTCAGGCCATGGATGCGAAGGGCAGGGGCCACAGCACTTGCAGGAGATCTCTATCCTGCATACCAATTTGGGCCTACGAGACTCAATGTTGCAGATTGCCCTACCCGCAACACAGACTTGCCCTTGCCTCTTCCATCCATCGCAGAGAGCTGCAGGACGTTAGAGGATTACTTAGAGCTTGCTTCCCTCGGCCAACTCAACAGATCGGCAGCAAATTGGTTGAGGTTAGCATTGAGGCTGAAGGAGGATTTTTTGCGATGGAGAGCGCGAGAAGGAGGAGTCAGGTTTTCTCATGTCGCCTTACGGTCCTTTCCATTCAGCACTCACCCCAGGCTCCACTTGGATTTTGGACTTTTGGACTTTGAAGCCTCCCGATTTCCGTGAGAGGGGCCCTGGGAATCTTCTTGTGCTCGCAACATCTTCCAGCCTCATCAGCCTGCCAACCAGCATGCCGCCCATGTCATGACTTCTTCCATGCTTTTCCATTCCCTGGACTTTAGATTTTCTCCTTCATAGGCACCAGCACTGCAGGTCTTTTGGATTTTTGGATTCTCCGTGACCCTACCTGGCTGCTTCTCTGGCTGTGCACTTCACTTGGACTTTCTGCTGGCTCACTCCCCTTAAGTAGACCCCTAAATATCTTTTGGGTATTTGTCACCTGGGGCGCTGCGAACGGGGCGCCGGGCGAGAGCCATGGAACTGCACTGCAACCGCGAGATGCCAGAGACAAGCGCAGAGCTCAGAGTAGGGCTGGAGCAATACTTCCCACTGGAAGGCCTGTTTTAGGCCAGATTCAGCATTACAGAGATAAGCTTCTGGAGCAGTTTGGTGCTTGGTTGGAGGGACAGGGTCTCACCATTGATGTTTTGTTGGATTCTGGGGCAACTGACATTGAAACTTTGAACCTTGTCCTGGAGAAGTACGGAAGAGCATTGCATGCAGCAGGCAGGCCCTATGGGCACTATTCGGAAACCATCAATGGAGTTGTGGGAAAAAAGCTTTGTTGGGTGGCTGCGCCAAGAACCACCCTGCCATACACCACCTGGCCTTGCCGTGGCAGGCCCTGCTTGCAATTCTTTCAACAGCACTTTGCTGGGGGTGGACAAGGGTTGCTGGCATAGTGGCATTATCCTGGGGAGGACTCACCAGGATAGGCGAGGCGATGCAAGCGCTTAGGCGACATCTGGTTTTGCCTTCAGACCTTGGTTGGTCTGTTCCCTTCGCATTGCTGGAAATAAGTGAACCAAAGGCTAGGTTCAGTGCAGCACGACACCGACCAGCGAGACTTGATCAACCAGAACTTTTGAGCGTTATAGAGCTGGCTTTCAGAAAACTCCGACCAGATCAGAAGTTGTGGCCTATGTCAGGCCAGACCATGCGGGTGCGCTTCCAGAAACTTCTTGAGGCAACTGGCATGTCCTCTCTACCTCAGAAAATGAGAGGCCTTGACTTAGGCTCACTGCGAGCGGGAGGAGCCTCATGGCTCCTCCTCACTTCAGAGGACTCTGAGCTGACAAGACGTCGTGGCCGCTGGGTCTCATCGAGTGATGGAAATATATGTGCAAGAGATTAGTTCCTTGCAATTTCTGCCCAGCTTTCCGCAACAGATCAAACAGCTCATTTTGGATGGAGTGGCGATTTTCCCTCACGTTCTGGAGACAGCAGAATGGTTTGTGCTTGCGCAGGTTCCAGAATCTATTTGGTATACCCTTTTCAAAAATGAAGCAGCTGAGAGCTTCCCGCAGGAAGAACATGGCAGGGGAGAAGCAGGTCCAAATATCCAGGCCATACAAAGATCAGACAGATCAAATGGCTCTGTGCGGCATCCATCCGGTGTGAAGCAGAAAAAGACTGCTGCAGCTGAAAGTTAGCGCTCCTGAAAGGATGATAACTTTATTTCCTGCTGCAAAATCTTTTGCCTTTATTTGTAAGGCAAAAGAAACCCAACAAGTGCAAACCAAAACTCAACTGTTTAAACAAAAACTGAAACCTTGCCACAACTGCTGTTATTTCAGAGTTGGTGGTTTTTGGTTTTTCTTGCTTGTTTGTGAAGAGTCTCAGATTGTAAGGTAGATAAGCGTCCTTTATGTAATCTGAAACTCATGTCTGCACTTCCTCTTGGTAGATCTTCAAATCTATGTTGCATGTAAGCCCTGCGGTTCAAGAGTTCTAGCTGGGGGGTAGCGCAATGTTGTGATGCGGTGATGGATCCTTTTAATTTGGATGATTCTGGTCATAACATTATTTTGGGTTCAGAGGATGACTTACAGCCTGATGCCGCGATTGATGAACGTCATGACGGGACTGGTTTTGACCTAAATTTGGAGCTTCGGCCTGGTCTCCAACAGTTTGGACCTGAATTTGCTGCCGTCACGCCCTCACTAGAAGTTGGACAACAAAGTGCATTCAATTTCGAAAATCTTCTTGCACACGCCATTCGGGATGTTGCTGAATCTCCAGTACAACTGCCTTGGGAGACAGATGAATGGGCCTGCATTTTTGACCCAAACCATGATCCTTTAGATGCGCTGGTACCTCAGTTTGAACCTAATGGTCAGTTGATGAGCCAAGTCATACTTTCACGCAGCCTTTGCTCACAATCGCAGTGTCTAGAAGAAAGGACCAGGTCTGGACGGAAAAGCGGGAAGCTGAGCTGCAGAGGGCACTCATGAAATGGGACACCATCATCAGAAACTGGCCAGATACATGGAGATGCAAACATGAGCGTTTGGTATGTTCTTCAGTGAATGATTTTATGAACTTACTTGGAGACTACCTGGCAGGGAAAGCGCCGGAGACTCTGGTGAAACGTGCAAACAGTATGGTCTTTCTGCATTCAACTTTGCAACAGTTGGGTTTCTTCTGGCCCCTTGATGAACCGGAGATGTACAGGATCATTAAGATTTTGCATTCATCTGGACATCGCACTAGTCGGTTGAAGTCGATTTTGGAAGCCATCACTTTTTGCAGGTACTCCTTCGACATCGTCGGCCTCCATCCCATCACCGTCAGCAAGCGTTGTCTGGGAGCCACTGGGGGTGACGTTGCAAGCAAGTTGAACCAAGCCACTCCATTGACAGTTGCAGACATTCGGCATTTTCACATGTGTTTGGACACCGGTGACACCTGGGACAGAGTTTTCAGTGGAGCAGCCCTTTTCTGCATATATGCACGAGCTAGATGGAGCGACTTCATCCATGGAAACTGCATTAGACTTGATGAACTGGAGTCATCTGGCAAAGTTGCGTATGCTGACATGGAGGTGCAAACCCATAAGACAATGAAGGCTGCAGCTAACAAGTTTAAGTTTTTGGACCTCGTTGTATCTGGCAGTGGAATTTTTGGAGATGACTGGGTAAGAAGTTGGATCGATGCACTCAACAACATTGGCGTTGATCCGTTTTCGAATGAACCTGGCAAGACTTTGATGCCGGCTCCAGCTGCTGATGGTACGCCCTTCAAAGAGCCTTGGAGAGTGATGAGGCAAGTGTCTGGCTGAGATTGATACTAGGAGAAAATGTCAAAGGCAGTGAGAGCACAAGACAAATCTCGTCGCACCCTCTCAAAGCTCCAATACTGTCGATGGCAGCAAAACGAGGGTTGAAGCATGAGGACAGGTTGGCTATGGGCCATCACGTTCATCCTTTCAGGATGGCTGATACATATGCAAGGGATGCTCAAGCAAGGACGATCCGTTTGATTGACAAACTTTTGCTTGAAATCCGATCAGGGTATTTTGATCCTGACTCGACTCGGGCTGGAAGGTTCAACAAGAACTACGCACCAGATTCTTCTTTGGATGTTGGCGCAGTTTCACTTCTGGAGAGCGATGCAGAGAGTCCTGCAGTGGAAGCCTCAGTTGATGAGGCGCTGGATGAAGCATTGCAAGTGGTGGAAGATGACAAAGAAGTTTTGGAAGAAGAGCATTTTACAAGTTCTTCTTCGGAGAATGATGCGGAGAGTGTGGAGTACAACGCTCCTGTCAGGATTTTCCAGCCACCAACTGCACCTTTAGGTTTCCACTTCATGCGGCACAAGCGAACCAGGACACTCCACCTCGTTGATGCTAAGTATCCTCATGGAACTTGTTGTGGCCGAGTGTTGGATCAGAATTTCTCAGAACTTGCACAACTCAGGTATGACTCTGCAGTGTGCCATGTGTGCCGAAGGCATAGAATGGCTTGAAGAGACAGGTGAACTCAGCCGAAACGTCACGCTGAAGAAAAACATTTGAAGCGTTGCGTGTGGTTTTGGAGTTGCCTTGCCAACAGCAGAATTCAAGATTTTTCAATTTGTTTGACAGTCGAAGGTGGTTCCAACGTGTTTCACGGGTGGTTACCAGGATTGAAGGTTGATGTGAAGCCTAACCCATTTTTTTCATATTCTTTCATTCCATATCAAAGGTGGTCATCCAATTTGACAGTGGGGATGGAAGGGTTGCCATGGGTGGTTTTTTCCAACACGGACACAAGCACGGCAAGTCATGAACAAAATTTTTAAGATTCACAATGTGTGGTAATCCAACATTGGGAGCCAAGAGATCCATGGAAATCCGAGCCGTCACTAGGCGGCGGTTGACAAATTTCCTCATTTGGGTCTGTGGCTTAAAGCGCAGATCGGAGATTGTGAGACATTAGGAAATTACTTGCGCAGGCCTGGATTGTTGAAAACAGCAAAGCTTTTCAATCTGTTTTGAAACCAAGAAACGCTAAACGGTATTGTTTTCTGTTTCAAGTGATTTCAACATTGCATGTTCTTGAGATAGCAGAGACGTGCAGCCATGACCTTAATCGATTCTGAAGCTGCATTCAAGCAGCGATGTGCGGAGCTTCCCACAACAACGTTGAATCTGCATGCGCTTTTGAATGCGCAAAACATATCATGTTTTTCAGAGCTGGCATTTTCGTGTGGAGCACCCAACAAGGCTCCGACAGATGAAGAATTCAGGAATTTTCCCACTCAGGTTTTGGGAGATGGATTCACAGCTGGGCAGCAGAGCTTGCTGAGGAGGATCCACTTTGAGGCGGCCACCTTTGTTCTCTCACAGCCCAAATCAGCGGTCACAAGTGATTCATTGGATGGTGCAAAGAAGCTCCCATTTGCAGAAAAGCAAGCTCGTTACGAGAAGGTGCGCAACAAGATACCAGGTTTCCTGGTTCAGGGTGAAACTGAGCCTTCACATGCTTTGCTGGGCAAATGCCAGACCATTTACGATACAGGTGCAATCATTTGGGTGTCTCCCTCAATGTGCACGAAAAGGGACGCTGAAGTGCAGGCTACGCCAAAGGATGCGCATCAAATTTTGCGCATAGAATCTCAGACACTCAAGGTTGGAACGGAAGGGCCAAAGCTCGATGATGCAGACCATGGCACAGAGATCAAGCTGCAATGGTGTTTTCAGCGTAGAGGTGTTGCTTTCGAAATGTGCGACCTAGTCTCATGGGATGTTTCGCAAAGATGGTTGGCTACGATGTTTGCAGCATACTCTACAGATCCTCCACCTGGATTTGGAAAGGTCAGTTTGCAACAATTGGTGTCGGCCGACAAGGCCATGTGGACTATCCTGGCTAGGGACTTATCATCCGTCAAGCCGGACACTGGAAAGCGACCATTGGAATTGGATGACCTGCATCTTCAGTGACTACGAAAGCTGCCAGTCCCTCTGCCGCAGCGCCATCTATTGTGCATCCAAAGAAGAAAGCCAGACCAAGCAAGAAGAACAGGACAGCCCCATCTCCACCGGAGGAGCTCAAGGCGTGCTATCAACATACAGCAGATAACAAGCCAATCTGCTGGTCATACAACCTGAAGAACGGGTGTGCCTTGGAAGTGTCTGGACAACCCCCCAAGTGCAGAAAGGGGGTTCACATTTGTGCATATTGTCGCAAGACTGGTCATTCATGTCAGCAGTGCAAAGCGGCGCCGGGGAAACAGTCCCCACACTGACCAGAAGGCCCAGCACCAATGGATACAGTTTCACAGGACAACTCATTGCAGACAGATCCCAGCGTTCTTGAAGCTGCAACGCTGGAAGAGAGTGTCACATCTCCAGGCATCTCAGAAAAACTGACAGCCAAGGATTGTTTCACGGATGTTTCAACAGGTACTGAAGCTCGAAAGGTTCTGTTTGAAAATATTCTTTTCTTGGAGGTATTTGCTGGAACTTCATCTTTAACAATTGAAGTTCTGAAGACGAACTTGCGTGGAGTGGCAATAGATAGGAGTGCTGACCGAGCCAAGGGGCCCATCACCATTTTGGACCTCACTAACGATGAGGACTTGCAATTCCTCATGGATTTCATCAGGCAGGAATCTCGCAACCTCTGCCTCATTCACTTCGCACCGCCGTGTGGAACTTGTTCAGCTGCCCGGAAAAGGAAATTGCCACCAGAAGTTCAGGCAGAGTTGAAGCAAGCAGGCATCACGCCGCCACAGCCGTTGCGCTCAGAACAATTTCCAATGGGACTCCCTGGAATTGCTGGTTTGGATTTATATAAAGTGGAACAAGCAAATAAATTGTACTTTGCAACACGAGATTTAGCTTTGTTGGCGATATCTCTGGGAATACGGGTTTCGATCGAAAACCCAACGAATAGCCTTTTTTGGAAAACGGCTCCTATTCAGGAACTTTTGCAAGTACAGCCTGGACATTGCAATGTGTTCCATAACTGCATGATGGGTGGCGATAGACAGAAGCAAACAACCTGGTGGTGCACTGATGAGTTTTTCTCCTCCTTTAATTTGCCTTGCGCAGATGACCACCCTCACAAGCCATGGACGCCGACCCTGACAGCCGACGGGGTCCATTATCATACTAAGGATGAGGCAGAGTGCCCAAAGCTGCTCTGCCAAAGAGTAGCCTCACTCTTGATTGCGGATCTGCAAGCACGGGGCATTGAACAACCCACAACAATGACGCAGCAAATCGCCGAGCGTCGCACTACAGCAATCAATTCAGTGGCAATGGGACTAATTCCAAGGGGTCAGAAACTCAAACCCTTGGTCAGTGAATTTGGACATTATGTCCAATTTGTGGTCAAGCCCAACATGGACGCAAGCTGCATTCTGCCGAGGCTTACTAAAGGCGCTCGGATCACTGACCGGAAACTGCTTATGTGGGGTGACAAACGGGTTTCCCACCTGACAGGTGAATCTCTGATGTATCTTGGGGAGCAAACAGCGAATGAAGACACAAAAGTTGAGTTGGTGACTTTTGGTGTCCCAAGAGAGCCTTGGGACTTCATAAGAAAAGCAGCACAGGTTGGACACCCGAGATTTTTGCCGTACGCTGGATCGGAACAACTAGATGATTTGTTGGTGAACAACTTTAACCACCAGGCTTGCGCACTAGATGACAGGAGGCTCTCTTTCTTTAAAAGATGGGTGGCCAGGGCAAAGGAGCTTGAAAAGGACGAGCGCAATCTCAGATTGGACCTGGGAGAACATGTCAGACACGTGCTCCAAGGGAAACGGTTGCTGGTATTCAAGGAAATACTAGAGGATCTTCAGTTTCCAGACCAAAATCTCTTCAACGACATCATCACAGGTTTCAGATTGTCAAGATGGATGAGGGACTCGCAGGTGTTCATGAGTTTGCCAAGGCCACCCAAACTGACTTTAGAAGCCCTCCTAAAATCATCACTTGGTTTGCAGAAGGCTGTGCTGAAAAGGGTCAAGGAACCAGAAGATGCTGAGCTGCACCTGGCTGCTTGGAATGAAACTCAGGCTGAATGCGAACGAAAATGGATCTGGGAAGATTCTTCAGGCGATCTTCCAAAACAAAGTCATAGCACACCGATTTGGCTTGAGCAAAACGCGAAAGTGAGGGTCATTGACAACTTCAAGCAGTGTGGCTTGAATGATTCTTGTGGGCTACCTGAAAAGTTCACGTTACACGGTGTGGATTTCATTGCAGCTTCACTGATCAGGGCGCTTGTACTGCACCAGGGGTCAACCGTGGTGGCCCTCAAAGGAAAGACGTTTGATTTGAAAGCTGCACACAAACAATATCCAGTTCACCCTACCGATCGACAGCACCTCAGAATTGCAATTTGCGACCCCAGCACTGGTCAAGCTAGACTCTACGGGTTGAACAGCCTGCCCTTTGGGGCCACTGGCAGCGTTGCTGGTTTCCTCAGGGTCAGTTCGGCCCTCTACTACATTTTGAGCATGGGTTTGAAGGTGTGGTGCAGTGCTTTCTTTGATGATTTACCAACGTTGGCAGCTGATGCATCAGCTGCTTCAACAGACCGGTGCGTGGGCTTCTTGTTCGATCTCCTTGGGATGAAATTTGCAACAGAAGGAAAGAAGTGTCAACTTTTCAGTGAAGAGATGAGAGCTCTTGGTCTCATTTTTGACTTGGCCAAGTTCGATGAGGGAGTGGTCTTCATCAAGCACGCTCCTGAGCGCAGGCAGGAGCTTTTGGAGAAGATAAAGGCCATTTTGGCCGCAGACCAGCTTTCTCCAAAAGAAGCCGGGTCTTTCAAGGGCCGTATACAATGGTTTGAGTCTTTCTTGTTTGGCAGGACAGCAAATCTTGCGATCCACAGGTTGGGGAAAAGGGCGCTGTCCAAGGGTGGGCGAACAGGATACAAGCTTGATGCCGAGCTCAAGTCTTCGTTAGATTTTCTTCAGAAACGAGTTGAACATGGAGCTCCCCTTCAACTTCCTGCAGCAACAGAGCAGGCTGTGTTGATCTTTACAGATGGAGCTTTTGAAGAAGAGACTGGCGCCGGGTCAATCGGCGGTGTCCTCTTGGACCATAACGGCAAAGCTATCAGCTACTTCAGCGAGGAGGTACCGAGATTGCTGATGGAACTCTTCTTGAAAGAATCGGAGAACCCGATTTACCTGATTGAACTGCTAGCGGTGCATGTAGCTGCTTTCCTCTGGGGTGGACAGACGTTTGGTAGGTACATTGTGATGTGCATTGACAATGAGGCGTCTAGGATGGCCACTCTTTTGGGAAATGTGGTGGTCCAGCTTTTTGTGCAAGAAGAAGACCGAAGCCAGTGGAAGGTGTGGTTCGGTAGAGTTTGCAGTCACTCCAACATAGCCGATGGCCGATGGCCCCAGCCGTGGACATATCAAAGAGATGGAAGCTTGCGGGGCTGTGCGAGATAGATGCGCATGGGACGCGGTCATATGCTCACTGGAAGCAGTCCAGCACAGGCTCAGATGGGGGTGATGGCGGGTGCTCGAACCATTTGCATCCCATCATTCCGACTGGAGCTTGAACAGACCCCCGTGCGCCAAAAAGAGAGTGGTGAGTGTCCGATTCATTGCATTTGTTTTCAGAGTTGCACATGTCAGTTTTTGCAGTTTCGATTTTCGTATTGGCGCGTGACCCGACGTTTGCGTACGCTATACTGTATATGAATATGAAGATAGTTTATTCCATATAATTTTAACGCGTAGTCAGATTATATGTCTCTTGAAGACTGCCAGCTTCGGGTTCAGCGTTCCAAGGTTTACACTTGGGTGGTCTTGCTAAGGGAATAAGTTAGCGCTCCTGAAAGGATGATAACTTTATTTCCTGCTGCAAAATCTTTTGCCTTTATTTGTAAGGCAAAAGAAACCCAACAAGTGCGAACCAAAACTCAACTGTTTAAACCAAAACTGAAACCTTGCCACCTGCTGTTATTTCAGAGTTGGTGGTTTTTGGTTTTTCTTGCTTGTTTGTGAAGAGTCTCAGATTGTAAAGTAGATGAGCGTCCTTCAAGCAATCTGAAACTCATGTCTGCACTTCCTCTTGGTAGATCTTCAAATCTATGTTGCATGTAAGCCCTGCGATTCAAGAGTTCTACCCTCCCACAGCCACCCTTTCTTTCTCTCCAATTTTCTTCCTATGTTACGTGCAGCACGACACACAAGTGTCTTGAGACTTCAGATTCTGCTCAGTCAATTACTTTTCTTCGCCAAAGTCCAGATGACAATATTGCAATTGCAGTGCAATATCGAAGAGACTGTTGATCTCCTCCAGGATATGGGATTTGAGAGACATTTCATCGTGGTCTATTTGGACCAGATTCATGCAGAGCTTCAGAGATTTTTGCAAATGTGCACCCGTGCCATTTGCGGTATCGAAAATCGTCTGTTTGACATTTTCTTGCGACGACTCAATCTCTGACTCAACAGGAAACGATTGCCTGATCCATCTTGCATCTCCAATTTTTGATGTGATGCCTCACCCTCAGCCGTGATGGCGGGTGCTCGAACCATTTGCATCCCATCATTCTGACTGGGGCTTGAACAGACCCCCGTGCGCCAAAAAGAGAGTGGTGAGTGTCCGATTCATTGCATTTGTTGTCAGAGTTGCACATGTCAGTTTTTGCAGTTTCGATTTTCGTATTGGCGCGTGACCCGACGTTTGCGTACGCTATACCGCTATACTGTATATGAATATGAAGATAGTTTATTCCATATAATTTTAACGCGTAGTCAGATTATATGTCTCTTGAAGACTGCCAGCTTCGGGTTCAGCGTTCCAAGGTTTACACTTGGGTGGTCTTGCTAAGGGAATAAGGTTATATAATTAGATTACTGTTGCTTTACATGTCAGCCACCCAAAGCATGCCCAATGGATTGTAGATAGGTCAATCATTTGCACCATTTGCGCTGGATCTGCGCTTTTGAACAAATCCTGACACCCACAGAAGCCAGCTGCTATTGTAGCTGACCAGCAAGTTCATTCTGAAACTGCAGACTCCGCAAGCGTAATGTAACTGGTAAACCTGCCAATTGGTCCGCATCTCAAGGGCAATGAGGGATACATAGAATTTGACAAGTTCCAAGGCTCTAGGAGTATCATGGCATATCATGGCATAGTGTGATGGAACAAACATCGCTGCATCTTCCAATCATCTTCCTGCGTGAGTGCTTCTATCGGCATGCAGGTCTCGTGCTCGGTTGACGGCACTTGTGTGCTGCTGAACGAAGACCACTCCATCAAATGCTGGGGTGCAAACTCCTTTGGCCAACTCGGCCAAGGACACGCGGCCGTGGTACAGTGACAAGCTGAAAAGTTTAAGCACCACTTGATTGGCTTTGGTTTTTAGGGAACATTTGAATCATTTGATGCATTTGTGTCCCTGCACTTACATCGATTGAAGAGAGATGAGCCCATCGGCCATGTCAGGCCTAGGTCCTAGGTGTTTGACTTCCCCATATGCCCCTTGTCACCGCAAACCCAAGTCGGAGATGAAGGCAGACATATGCTAGACATACACTAGACATGCTGCACAGCTCAATGATCAATGAAGGAGATATAAACAGTCGTGGCACTGTCGCTGGTGAAATGGGCGATGCTCTTCTGGCCGTGGATTTGGGCATGAGCCTCGATGCCTGTTCAGTTGGTGGAAGGGGCCAGGGATTAATGCCTTACAGGATGCAACAAATTATGATTGTGGCCAACTTGTGTCTATCTGGCTTGTGTCATCGCAACGTTTGGGTGCATGATTGTGTATGAAAGCAAAGTGGTGCTTTGCAAGCGCTGGCATTTCAGATTATTTTAGATGATCTATATCATGATCACTTATTATTTTTCATACTAATATACCACAGGTACTTGGTCAATGCGGTGTATTGTCTCGTTCCCCCTAAAATTGTCTCATGTCAGCGTGCCATGGGGAAAAACGTGCAATACTGCAAATTATCTTGAAATCCTTTGATCAAGGTGTTTATCGCTTCGCAAATCGCAGCTGTTGAAAGATATTGTTACTTGACGGCAGATGCACACCCTCAAACCTCGATGCTTTAAGGCCTACAAGTACCTCTACCACCGCCACAACCACAACGCCTATTTCCACCAGCTATACAACCACAGTGCCCACAATTACCGAGACAGCCACAACAAGAACGTCATCCAGCAGCACTACGCGGAGTGACACATCGAGCAGCCTCAGCACGACGAGTACAGCCAGCACTATATCCACCTTGAATACAGCAACCCGAACAACCCAGCCAGGAGTGACTAGCATATCCAGCACTGCCAGCTCATCAAGCACTGCCAGCTCGTTGAGCGGTACAAGCACATCCAGCACATCCAGCACCGCAACCAGCCCGACAAGCGGCAACACTCAGACCTTTATATTCACATCCTCTTCCACGTTCTTCACTTCCACCTCAAGCTCCCTTCAAGCTCTGACTTCCACTTCCCCTTCTACCACTTCCAGCTTCTCTAGAATTTTGACTTCCACTTCTACCTCCAACACTGTCACTCCAACCACCAATGACTTGCTACCCGAAACACCCTTGGAAGATGCTGTCGTATCATCTTCATTCAGCACCGCGTCATCCACAGAGGAATCCCGAGCTCGAGTTGTGATCACCGAGGAAGAATTTGAGGCCCTGGAGGAGGAACGCAAGGCCGAAGCGACACAAGTAGTCCAGGACTGGGTGTTGGAAACGGCAATATTTGTCAATGTTCATATTTCGTTGGCTAGGATATACATGGCAGTAGTCTATTTACAGGTGTGCAAATAAAACGGGAGGGGGGATTGGGGCGGAGCGCAGCGCTTCCTCCCCAAAGCAAAATGAAAATACCTATTCTCACATGTGATGATGTAAGTTGAATTTGGTACTCAGGGTGTAAATATAGTGTGCAACATGCACCTTGTGAACATGTAGAATGCAGGCTGGTGTTGGGAGCAGATAGTTTCATTGGATGTTGTCACAGTGTTGGCAAAGGACTTCTTTGGTTTTGGTGCTGGTTTTACTTAGGGTTGGTTTACGGGTTTAAGGCAAAGGTTTAAGTGGGATTGGTTCAGGGTTTATAAGGCTACAAGGTGTGCAAATAAATAAATATATATATATATAAATCTGTTTGAGCTAAGTGAACATAATATATATATATACATACATTGTTAGAGGTGTGCAAGTTTGAATCTACTGTAAAATAAAAATAATTGATCAAATTGATGAAAACTATAGACCAATCGATAAAACCTATGAGAACCTTCGATGAAAACCATCAAAACCATCAATGGAACTAATGGAAAATCGGTAAAGACCATCAAGAAAGCAAGGAACACCATCGGGAAACTCGATAAAAAAACATGAAGCCATGATGAAAACTATGGAAAAAGGAGAAATAAATGAACACCTTGGAACAACGGATGAAAACCATGGAGGAATGCATTAATTTCACTAAAAACAACAATGGAAACACGATGAAAATCATGGACAAGTTGATGAAAATCACGGAAAAATATGAACACCCTGAAAAAATCATGAGCACAATGGAAAAAAGGAACAATCGACGCACCGGGGGAAAGCGATAAAATACCTTTGAAGTCGATGAAAACCTTCGAAGTCGATGAAAACCATCGAGAAATCGATCAACACCATCAGAAAAAACAATGAACATCAATGAAAAATGAAAGGCCGTAGCCTCTAGACCCCCCAAAAATAATCCCCAAAACAAACAACAATTAATTCCCCACCCCGTAGAATTGGGGGGGCATCCCACCCATGGATATCAACATTGAGTCAATATGAAGTCCCCATTTTTGGCCAGTCCAGACGAGGATATCTGGGAAGGTTCCTAGATCACAATTCCTGAAGTTGCCGCAATTGATCATGAAAGCTCGCGGTAGCTAGCTGGAGTTTATTTTTGCAGCAAAAGGTGGGCAACTCTGAGTCCACCACAGTGATTCTTCACTTGAAATCCACTCCCCCCCAATCCTCCCCAAGCTCTGAGAGCAGTGAGGGGTCTGAGCATTCAAAGACAAGGCGCTTTGCACAATATCGACAGAAAGTTTTTTTTTGGCGGAAATGGTTGACATATGATGGGAAAAAGCAATGGAGTTGGTTTTGGATGAAAAACATACATTGTTATTGCATGTTTTTTGCGTTTTCTCTAACTACTGCCAGTAGTGCCGCACAAGGCGGTGGCGGAAGTTTCAAAAACAGGAAACCTATAGGAGAGATTGCTTGTTGTGAATCACGGATGGCAGAGCGAATCCACTGATGGACCGAAAGGTGGTTGGAGCTGTGTTTTTGGAGTGGCTGCAATGGTTGCAGTGGTCACCTGGTCGGTCACCTCACCCACAACTGCTGGATGTAGCGTGGTGTAGTGCAGCTGTAGTTGTTGTTGTAGTGTGGTGGAGTTGTAGTTGTGGTGTAATGTAATTAGTGTAGTGTAGTTGCAGTTGCACTTGTGCTGGTGTAATGAGTGTAGTGCAATGCAATGCAATGTAATGCAATGTGGGGTAGGGTAGCATAGTGTAGTGTGATTGAGTGTAGTGTGGTGTGGTGTGCTGTAGTGTAGTGTAGTCGAATGTAGTGTAGTGTCGCGTAGTGTAGTGTAATGCAATTAGTGTAGTGTAGTTGTAGTTGTAGCTGTAGCTGTAGTTGTAGTTGTAGTTAGTGTAGTGTAGTGTAGCGTAGTGGAATGTAGTGTAGTGTAGTTGTAGTGTAGTGTAGTGTCGCGTGGTGTAGTGTAGTGTAGTGTAACTGAGTGTAGGGTGTAGTGTAGTGTAGCGCAGTGTAGTGTAATGTAATTAGTGTAGTGTAGTGTAGTCTTATGTAGTTGTAGCTGTAGTTAGTGTGATGTAGTGTAATGTCATTAGTGTAGTGTAATGTAATTAGTGTAGCGTAATGTAAATTGTAGTGTAGTGGCAGATGCAGTTGCAGTGGTAGTTGTAGTTGTAGGTGTAGTGCAGTGTCATTCAGTGCAGTGTAGTGTAGTGGAGTGTAGTGTCGGGTAGTGTAATTAGTGTAGTGTAGTGTAGTGTAGCGTAGTGTAAATGTAGTATAGTTGTAGTTGTAGTTGTAGTTGTAGTTGTAGTTAGTGTATTGTAGTGTAGTGTAGTGTAATGAAATTGGTGTAGTGTAGTGTAGTTGTAGTTGTAGTTCGTGTAGTGTAGTGTAGTGGAATGTAGTGTAGTGTAGTTGTAGTGTAGTGTAGTGTAGTGGAGTATAGTGTAGTGTAATGTAGTGTTGTGTAGGTGTTGAATGTAGTGTAGTGTAGTGTATGTAATGTAGTGTAGTTTAGTGTAGTGGGGTGTAGTGTAGTGTAATGTAGTGTAGTGTAGTGGAATGTAGTGAAGGTGTAGTTGTAGCTGTAGTGTATAGTGTATTGGACTGTAGGGTGGTGTAGTGGTGGTTGAAATTGAAAATGCAACAAAACCTTCACGTTTTGCTCACTTTTGACAAGGTTCACAATCCCTTGCGCCTGCCACGCGGAAGCACATCTGAACCTCTAAAAGTGGTCCGAAGCTGGAGTGTTTTGAACATTTTGACTTCGAAATGTGCTTTGCGCCACAACGGCGTGCACTTTTTCGACATCTCAACTAATAAAAGTGGTCCGAAGCTGGAGTGTTTTGTACATTTTGACTTCAAAATGTGCGTCGCGCCACAACGGCGTGCACTTTTTCGACATCTCAACTTCCGAAAGTGGTCCGACACTGAGGTGTTTTATACATGTTGACTTCAAACGTGCTTCGCGCCACAACGGCGTGCACTTTTTCGACATCTCAACTTCCAAAAGTGGTCCGAAGGACTTGCAAATGTGCTTCGCGCCATAACGGCTTGCACTTTTTTCGACATCTCAACTAATAAAAGTGGTCCGAAGCTGGAGTGTTTTGTACATTTTGACTTCCAACTGTGCTTGCGTGCACTTTTTCATCTCTCATCTGGCCAGTGTTTCGCGACTTTCCTACCTTTTCGCGCATCTGCATCTTCTTTCTACTGACTTTTTCTCTTCTTTGATCTGCTCTCTTCTACTCTTCTCTTCTCCTACTCTTCTCTTCTCTCTGCCTCTGCCCATCTCTGCTTTTCATCTGTCCATATTGTCGGAAGTTTGACTTCTAAACTTCTTTCGATTAAAACTGAAACCCGCTGGGGTGATTTTTGTTTAAGGTTCAGTAGGATTGTGGACATGAAAAATGAAACTAACTATTCGTGCCGCGTTCACAACCGGCCAAGAAGTTGGGGCAACTTTTTAGTTTCATGTGGAAATGAGATTGATGTAGTGGGGTTAACTTCGGTCCACTGCATCGTGCAGGAGCTGGAAACTGCAGAGACCGCAGCAGTGACGCAGTTGCTTACAGAAATTCTGCTGGACGAACCTGCTGAAGCTGCTGGAGCCGTCTTGGGCCAAGGATCCAAGGAGACAGGCGGCGGTGTGATGAAGATGGTGGCAGTCTCCCCTGAGGAACGAAATCGGACAAAAAAACAGAAACAGACCACAGGTCAGGCTTGCGGGTGTTGACGGGGACCGACTCTGTGAATGTCAGTCGCAAAAACGTCTTCATAACACCGGAGTTTTGACTTGGCTAGGCTGTGGTGGAATCTGGAGAAAATGTTACGGTCGTTGGAGACCAAGGCTTTGTGGCTCTGGCTCCGGGTTCGGGGTATTTCATGTTATTTCTGGGCACTGGGGCGGCAGAATGCTCTGGGCTCAATCTTTTAGATGGGTGACAGTGGCAAATTGCCAAGATTGTTTACAGTCATCACGGTTTTGAAGATCTTTCCCGCTTGGACCGAAGAATTGACTTTACTTGACTCAACACTTGAGAGGCCACATACTGCTTGGGAAAGCTGCAAAGTTTGACACCCATACGTGACTCCTTCGGAAAACTGTTTTTGGATTTCGTTGCCAGCTTTCATCTCTGACCCCACAGGAGCGGTCCACGCCGAAGTGCCCGCAGAAGTGGTCCAGCCGCTGGGTTTGAACTTGGATGTCGCAAAGCCGAGGTTTCAACTTCGAACTACCATGAGACAGAGGCCGTAGGCCGTAGGCGGCTTTGAATGGGACTCAGACTCTGAAGACTTTTGAAGGGATGAGCGATTTCCTGAATAGCCATGACATGCTATGAAGCAGCCTGAGCTTTTGCATATAGACTATAGGAAATGTTGCCACCTTTGTGCCAATCCGCTTGGTGACGTGACAACCCTGAAGACCAAGTCTGGATCTATTTGGAAGCATTCTTTCGCTCGATGTGACAAAGCCGATGGGTCCCACCAGATCATTGAGAATTGTCTTTGGAGCTGATGTAGGAGTAAGAACCATCAAGATGTATCGAGTACTTGCATAAGATGAAATCTGCACACGCAACTGGCAGCGCAAAGGTTTGGTTAATCCAGCTCCAGCTGGAAACATGGTGCAACACAGTTGTTGCAACATGGTGTGAAACGCGCACTAACGCGTAGAATGTGTGACAACATTGACAATTGTCACAAATGTGACAATTGTGACAACCTCCTGAGGTTGGCTTCTCAATTGGCTGGTGCCACGGGTGGCACGAGCGGATCGGAGACGTCGTCGATTTTGATCACCCTCACGGAGCTGTCGAACGACGTGGCAGACAAGCTCCGCAGTGATAATGCCAGGATCACTGCGCAGGAGAAATGCCGGGAGACTTTACGCATCGGAATGTATCGGATGTGGCGGAGATAAAAGGTGTAAAAGGTGTTAAAGGACGTTAATGAGCTTGACTGAGTGAATGCAACCAGAACATACCAGCACCAGAGGCTCAAAAATGCATGTGAGAAAATTTGGATGGTTTATGTTGTAGCGGTTGTAGTTCAGGCATATTCGGTGTTGAAGGCTGCAGTGGTTAAAAGATTCTCCGCAAATGCCTCTGGGATCAGGGTTGTCATCGTCCTTGTGATGGTGACAACCCCCACCATGGTCCGTTTCCCGCTTGATGCACAGGGCCGAAGACTGGCTTCGAGCCTGAAGACACTTCCGATGCTTGGCAGCCAGCAAAGCTTGACCATTGAAAGTTTGTTTGAGTTATTTCGGCAGCATTATTTTATGTGATGATGAACGTATTGTAAACTCACTATAGCGAGAGATTTTGGTATTATATAGTCTTGTATTCATGTCCGTTCGACCGTACTTGTTGGAAGAAAACTATCGATAAGATACGGCAGACTGGCAGACGCTCCAAGACTATAGAAGTTAGCAGGCCTCAAGCCTGTCAGTATCTTCTTTGAAAGATCTAATCCAGATTGATGCTTTGCATGCAGGGCTTCTTTGGTCTCAGACTTGGGGTCAGCAGGGTCATATATCCTATGCAGTCATCACCAGTCGTCCAATTTGGCTGGATGGGTTTGGACAGTTTTCATGCGCCACTGCACAGAGGATTAGTATGAAGCTGCGGACTTCAGAGGGTGAGGAGTTTCTTGTCAAAATGTAACCGCGGAGTTGGTAGGCGACCAAAATCATCAAGACTGAATCAATATATCTCCATGCTCATGTTGGTAAAACAACAGCTTTTGACGGCCCCTGTTTGTTTGGGAAGCTGGTCTCATATTTCACTTCAGAGTCAGAGGAATTTGTCTTCACAATGGACCAACACCAACAAGCAAAATCAAGCGCTACGGAGACTCGGGAACGTCACACAATCAGAATCCATCTCTATCCATTTCAGCGGAGGACGGAGGAACCGAGAAGAGTGGTGGGTAATTGTGGTGGGTCACAAGGAAGTGATGCGTTTTGATTGGTGAAAATATTATGCTACTTGTACAAATCGGAGGACTTTGGTGATAGTTTTTTCCCCTTATACTTTATAATTTTTTTAGGTGCAGCACTGACCGGCACCGGTTGATTCGGATTCGGTATCACTTCGGTTCCCGAGATCCCCCCGAGATCCACAGGCTTAGAATCAGCGGTCTAAACCAAGCCATCGTTTTCGCGTTGCCTATCGACAATGACTCTTGGCAGTGGCAGCTGAAAGGACTGAATAGGATTGAATAGACCACATTAGACCACATTAGACCACATTAGACCACAAAATGTCTCAAGGCGGCAACAAAAATCGATATGTTGTGGATTGGAACACATCATCCTGAAAATTGAATGATATACATATATTATATATATAAAAATAAATCACATTATATATGCATTATGTTAAATATTTTTATCCGTATATTTTGAATCAAGGTCATTCAAAGTATTTGATGGCCGTCATGGTTGTTGTGGTCGGTGTCATCATGTTGCTGTGTTTGCTACTGGTATCACCATTGCCCTCAGCGCAAGTTTTAGGGTGAGTTGTGTTAGCGCCCGCGTTTGGTTCCTTCTTTACAGCTTTATACAGACGAGGTTCAATCATGTTCAAGCAGGAAAATCTTCTAATCTGGAAAAACTTGTTTTTTGGTAGAGAAGCGTTTGTTTTTTGGGAAACCCTAAAAAGAGAAGGTCATGGAAGTTGAAGGTATAATATATTATTCTTTCTTACTATATATATATATATATTTATGCGTACCCGATATACCCGAGTATCAAAATCATTCAGTATCACTAAATGATTGCAGTGATTGTCATCCGCAGTACCATGACTTTAACCCTACCTCATTATTCCCCACATCACTGTGTGGGGTTCTTGTTTTTCGCTTGGATCCGCCGCGCTGCTCCCTCACATCCCACAACTCATCACACCACAACTCATCACAGCTCCTCCACTTCTCATCACAACTCATCACAGCTCCACTTCTCACACCTCTCGCGTGGCAGGAGCAGTACATAGAGCCTCCTGGAGGAGCTGCGGCGCGGGTGGTCGGCGCTGGCCCGCGGCTGCCTTTCTCGTGGCAGGCGTAGTACACAGAGCCTCCTGGAGGAGCTGCGGCGCGCGTGGTCGCCGCTGGCACGCGGCTGCCTCTCCCGTGGCAGGCGCGTGCACAGAGCCTCCTGGAGGAGTTGCCGCGCGCGTGGTCGCCGCTGGCCCGCGGCTGCCTCTCGCGTGGCAGGTGCAGTGCACAGAGTCTCCTGGAGGAGCTGCGGCGCGCGTGGTCGCCACTGGCCCGCGGCTGCCTGTCTCGTGGCAGGCGCAGTAAATAGAGCCTCCTGGAGGAGCTGTGGCGCGCGTGCCGCTGGCTTTCTCGTGGCAGGCGTAGTACACAGAGCCTGGAGGAGCTGCGGCGCGCGTGGTCGCCGCTCTCTCGCGTGGCAGGCGCGTGCACAGAGCCTCCTGGAGGAGTTGCTGCGCGCGTGGTCGCCGGTGGCCCGCGGCTGCCTCTCGCGTGGCAGGTGCAGTGCACATGACAAGCCTCCTGGAGGAGCTGCGGCGCGCGTGGTCGCCGCGCAGTACATAGAGCCCCCTGGCGGAGCTGCGGCGCGCGTGGTCTCCGCTGGCCCGCGGCTCGCCGCTGGCCCGCGCCTGCCTGTGGCGTGGCAGGTGCAGTACACAGAGCTTCCTGATGGAGCTGCTGCGCGCGTGGTCGCGTGCGTGGCAGGCGCAGTGCAGAGTCTCCTGTCGCGTGGCAGGCGCAATACACAGAGCCTCCTGGCGGAGCTGCTGCGCGCGTGGTCGCCGCTGGCCCGCGGCTGCCTGTCGCATGGCTGGCGCAGTACACAGATCTTTCACACACCATCTTTGTCACACCACTTTGTCACGCACCATCTTTCACACATCATCTCTTGCACCACTTTTTCACACACCATCTTTTACACACCATCTTTCAAACACTATCTTTCACACACCATCTTTCATCCACAACTTTGTCACACACCATCTTTCACACACAACTTTGTCACACCCTCTCTTTCGCAAACAACTTTGACACACTATCTTTCACACACAACTTTGTCACACACCATCTTTGATACACCACTTTGTCACACACCATCTTTCACACACACACACAACTTTGTCACACCACACCATCTTTGACACACATCATCTTTTATACACCATCTTTCACACACAACTTTGTCACCCACCATCTTTGGCACACCATCTTTCACACATCACTTTGACACACACACACACCATCTTTCACACACCATCTTTCACACACCACTTTGACACACACCATCTTTCACACACAGCTTTGTCACACATCATCTTTCACACACCATCTTTCACACACCATCTTTGACACCACATCTTTGACACACACACACACACCATCTTTCACACACGGTCACAGACATCTTTCACGCACAACTTTGTCACACACCACTTTGTCACACACCATCTTTGACACACCATCTTTCACACACCATCTTTGTCACACACCATCTTTCACCACACCATCTTTGTCACACACCATCTTTCACCACACCATCTTTGTCACACACCATCTTTCACCACACCATGTTTCACACACACGCACAACTTTGTCACACACCATCTTTCCTCCACCTCCTCCTTTGTCTTTCAATTTGACTTGTGGGGTTATCTGGTCCTTTTATTACCACCAGCATCATCAGCATCACCCCTTTCTTTCATGCCGTGATGAACACGGGATCAAAATAACCTCAGAGCGGCGGAGCTAAGGACACGACTGATGTGGTGACCTGTGCATTTTGGGATGAGGAACTGGCAATTTGGTCCACTGAGGGCGTCAGCACCTTGCCAAGTACCACGCCTGGGAAGGCCCTTGTGATGGTTTGCGCACATTACCAGCTGACATGGTGTGCAAAGCAAAATGCAGTAATTAATGACTTCGCGGTAGTACTTCATAATTGTGTTGAGACTTTACAGATGGGCGCGTTTGCAGTATAGGGTGGTCGGACAGACATACGCAGATCAAGAATTTGTTTGGAGGTTCCAGCCTGATTTAAAAGACCCCATTCGGACCCTTCAAATCATCATTTAGTTGGGCTCTAACACCGTAAACGAACTAACCTTCAAACGGTGACCAGTATTGACTCCCTGCAGGTTTTGTGTTCCACCACACATCTATCCATCTTCGGTGGTGTCTTCGAAGTGTTGGTGGGGGACATGGCGCAAGTCCTTCGCTGTAGCACTGCGTTCGTGGTCTTCTCCGCTGAGGGACTTCTGAGCCTTGGGCGCTAGCGCGATCAATGTGGTGACAGGTCTGACATGGCTGTAAAGGACCTCTAGAGTTCTAGAGGACGTCAAGTTTTTGTTACTTGGTTGGTATGATTTGCGAAAGATTTGAAAAACTGACAGGACTCGCAACAATTGACCAAAATATACCCAAATTGTTTCAAATGCGAAAATGGGATTCCGAATGATCTCGTGTCCAAACTTGTGGATACTAATCAGCATTTGCGTGAGCGCAAGAAATTAAAGGACCGGATATATCCCACATGTCAACTTCTTCCAACAAGCAGCAAAAGAAAGGTAAAGATGGCATGGGGAAAGCAGGAAAGAGAAAAGAGATGGTGAAGGATTGGTGTGGAGTAAGTTGTGTGTAGCAGAGTAAGTGTGAGTACGTTGTGTGGTGATGATTTGTGTGTGTGAGGTGTGTGTGTGTGTGTGCGTGTGTTTGTGTGTGTGTGCGTGCAGAAGTTGTGACGGGGAAGGAAGGAAAGACAAAGGAGGTGGTGAAAAGGTTCGAGAAGTAAAAACAGTTGTGTGGATAAAGTTGTCTATACGTATGTATGTATGCAGGTATCTATGTATCAGCCGCATGCTATGCAAAGTGAAGATGGATGTCACCAATTGCCACGCCGTAAGTGCCACGCCTGCCACGCAAAGTGAAGGTGGATGTCACCTAGTGCCACGCCTGCCACGCAAAGTGACGGTGGATGTCACCAATTGCCACGCCTGCCACGCAAAGTGCCGTAAGTGCCACGCCTGCCATGCAAAGTGAAGGTGGATGTCACCAAGTGCCACGCTTGCCATGCAAAGTGAAGGTGGATGTCACCAAGTGCCACGCCTGCCACGCAAAGAGCCGCGGCATCCACGACGTCAGCTGAGAACCCGGTGCGCCACCAGAGCCCGCCCAGTCCCGTAAGTGCCACACCTGCCACGTGAAATGAATGTGGATGTGACCAAGTGCCACGCCTGCCACGCAAAGTGAAGGTGGATGTCACCAAGTGCCACGCCTGCCACGCAAAGAGCCGCGGCTTCCACGGCGTCAGCTGAGAACCCGGTGTGCGACCAGAACTCGCCCAGTGCCGTAAGTGCCATGCCTGCCACGTGAAACGAAGATGGATGTCGCCAAGTGCCACGCCTGCCACGCAAAGAGCCGCGGCGTCCACGGCATCAGCTGAGAACCCGGTGCGCGACCAGAGCTCGCCCAGTGCCGTAAGTGCCCCGCCTGCCACGCAAAGAGCGGAAGCGTCCACGGCGTCAGCTGAAAACCCCGGTGCGCCACCAGAGCCCGCCCAGGGCCGTAAGTGCCACGCCTGCCACGTGAAATGAATGTGGATGTGACCAAGTGCCACGCCTGCCACGCAAAGTGAAGGTGGATGTCACCAAGTGCCACGCCTGCCACGCAAAGAGCCGCGGTTCACGGCGTCAGCTGAGAACCCGGTGCGCCACCAGAGCCCGCCCAGTGCCATAAGTGCCACGCCTGCCACGTGAAACGAATGTGGATGTGACCAAGTGCCACGTCGGCCACGTGAAACGAAGGTGGATGTCGCCAAGTTGTGTGCGAGCAAGTTGTATGATGACAAGTTGTATGTGTGAGCAAGTTGTGTGTGAGTTGAGTTGTGTGTGAGCAAGTTGTATGATGACAAGTTGTATGTGTGATATGTGAGCAAGTTGTGTGTGAGTTGAGTTGCGTGTGAGCAAAGTTGTGTGAGTTGAGTTGTATGTGAGCAAGTTGTGTGTGAGTTGAGTTGTGTGTGAGTTGAGTTGTGTGTGAGTTGTGTGATGACAAGTTGTATGTGTGATGACGGGAGGAGTAAGTGCCACGCCTGCCACGTGAAACGAATGTGGATGTGACCAAGTGCCACGCCTGCCACGCAAAGTGAAGGTGGATGTCACCAAGTGCCACGCCTGCCAGGCAAAGAGCCGCGGTGTCCACGGCGTCAGCTGAGAACCCGGTGTGCCACCAGAGCCCGCCCAGTGCCGTAAGTGCCACGCCTGCCACGTGAAACGAACGTGGATGTGACCAAGTGCCACGCCGGCCATGTGAAGCGAAGGTGGATGTCGCCAAGTTGTGTGTGAGCAAGTTGTATGGTGACAAGTTGTATGTGTGAGCAAGTTGTGTGTGAGTTGAGTTGTGTGTGAGCAAGTTGTATGATGACAAGTTGTATGTGTGATATGTGAGCAAGTTGTGTGTGAGTTGAGTTGCGTGTGAGCAAAGTTGTGAGTTGAGTTGTATGTGAGTTGAGTTGTGTGTGAGTTGTGTGATGACAAGTTGTATGTGTGATGACGGGAGGAGTAAGTGCCACGCCTGCCACGTGAAACGAATGTGGATGTGACCAAGTGCCACGCCTGCCACGCAAAGTGAAGGTGGATGTCACCAAGTGCCACGCCTGCCACGCAAAGAGCCGCGGTTCACGGCGTCAGCTGAGAACCCGGTGCGCCACCAGAGCCCGCCCAGTGCCGTAAGTGCCACGCCTGCCACGTGAAACGAACGTGGATGTGACCAAGTGCCACGCCGGCCATGTGAAGCGAAGGTGGATGTCGCCAAGTTGTGTGTGAGCAAGTTGTATGATGACAAGTTGTATGTGTGATATGTGAGCAAGTTGTGTGTGAGTTGAGTTGTGTGTGAGCAAGTTGTATGATGACAAGTTGTGTGTGTGATATGTGAGCAAGTTGTGTGTGAGTTGAGTTGCGTGTGGGCAAAGTTGTGTGAGTTGAGTTGTATGTGAGCAAGTTGTGTGTGAGTTGAGTTGTGTGTGAGTTGTGTGATGACAAGTTGTATGTGTGATGACGGGAGGAGTAAGTGGTGTGTGAGGGAGGCGGCGGGAGGAGGAGGAGGGCGGCGGGGGGAGGGGGAGGGGTAGGGGGAGAGGGCGGGGGCTGGGTTTATGATTCTTTTTAGGCTGTCTTTCATACCTAACCAAAAACAAGAACCCCAAACAAAGATGTGGGGTATGCTACCTGCTGTATTCAGTGTAATCCCTTCTTTGTCAGTTAGAACTGAACCGCCAGGGTGTGACCTTCCAACAGACCTCACGCGAGCAGCTGCTTTGCGCAAGATCTGACAAGCTCCGCTCCATGTAGAATGATGAATGTAGGTGTTTCCAGATTGTGATTTCATACTGTTACCTTCGCCCCAAATAAAGTGTGCTGAGCCCCCCGCAAGCGATCCAGTTCGGATACACCCTGTGCCGCAAGATTTTCACAAACTGTCCTTTTTACGAAAGCCAGCCGGTAGGCTTGGCTGAAGTTGTACCACATACCAATTAAGTGACGGTGGGGTATGGCGGGTTCGATTTCCTTCTGGTCCATAACTTATAAAAGGGGTTTGGAAAGACCATGGCTGGAACAGAGATGGAAGATTTAGTGGGAAGATACACATGGCAAGCGTAAGAAGGATTCCGATGGTGATAATAGAGAAGAAAGGTCGAGTAGGAAAATACCAATGTAAGACGGAAGCGGCTTGTAGGTAGCAGGGGTGGAGGATGAGAAACCCCGATGGTGACAACAGAGGGGGAAGGTCTAGTGGTTAAGGAGGTGCACAGGAGGGAAGTGTGTCTTGGCTTTTGGCATCTCTCAGGTCAAGATAACCGTTAACCGAAATTCGACCGAGCATCAAGCTATATTAAAAAACAAAACAACCAAGGTACAGATTCGATAAATAAACCCAGGTATAAATGCGGTATAATAGATGAATACTCACCCCCCAGGTTGAATGTATAAACATCATCGAAGGAAGTTTAGAAGTCAAACTTCCGACAATATGGACAGATGACAAGCAGAGCAGGGAAGAGGCAGAGAGAAGAGAAAGATTAGAAGAAAGAAGAGTAGAAGAAAGAGTAAGAAGAAAGAAGATGGAGATGCGCGAAAAGGTAGGAAAGTTGCGAAACACTGTGTTTTTCCAATGATTTGGGGCTCCGGAGGGTCGAAAAGTAGGCTCGCTAAAGCGGCGGGTGCGGAGCCAGCTGGCCAGATGAGAGATGAAAAGTTGCACGCCGTTGTGGCGCGAAGCACATTTCGAAGTCAAAATGTACAAAGCACACCATTGTCGGACCACTTTTGGAAGTTGCGATGTCGAAAAAGTGCACGCCGTTGTGGCGCGAAGCACATTTCCAAGTCAAAATGTACAAAACACACAAGGTTCGGACCACTTTTGGAAGTTGCGATGTCGAAAAAGTGCACGCCGTTGTGGCGCGAAGCACATTTCCAAGTCAAAATGTACAAAGCACACCAGGTTCGGACCACTTTTGGAAGTTGAGATGTCGAAAAAGTGCACGCCGTTGTGGCGCGAAGCACATTTTGAAGTCAAAATGTACAAAACACACCAGCTCCGGACCACTTTTGGCAGTTGAGATGTCGAAAAAGTGCACGCCGTTGTGGTGCGAAGCACATTTCGAAGTCAAAATGTACAAAAACACCACATGTTCGCGCCACTTTTGGAGGTTCGGATGTTGAAAAAGTGCACGCCGTTGTGGCGCGAAGCACATTTCCAAGTCAAAATGTACAAAGCACCACATTTTCGCCCCACTTTTGGAGGTTCGGATGTTGAAACAGTACACGCCGTTGTGGCGCGAAGGACATTTCCAAGTCAAAATATACAAAATACCACATGTTCGCGCCACTTTTGGAGGTTCGGATGTGTTGTGGCGCGAAGCACATTTCCAAGTCAAAATGTACAAAGCACACCATGGTCGGACCACTTTTGGAAGTTGAGATGTCGAAAAAGTGCACGCCGTTGTGGCGCGAAGCACATTTCCAAGTCAAAATGTACAAAGCACACCAGGTTCGGACCACTTTTGGAGGTTCAGATGTCGGAAAAGTGCACGCCGTTGTGGCGCGAAGCACATTTCGAAGTCAAAATGTTAAAAACACAAGGGGATTGGACCACTTTTGGAGGTTCAGATGTCGCTTCGCTTCACTACACTACACTACACTACATTACACTACACTCCACTACACTACGCTCCACTACACTACACTACATTACACAACACTACAACTACAACTACACTCCACTACACTCCACTACACTCCACTACACTCCACTACACTAAATTACACTACACTACACTACATTACACTACACTACACTCCACTACACTACATTACACTACACTGCGCTACCTTCCACTACACTTCACTACATTACACTACACTCCGCTACACTACAACTACAACTACAACTACACAACTACACTCCACTACAATACACTCCACTACACTCCACTACACTAAATTACACTACACTACACTACATTGCACTACACTACCTTCCACTACACTTCACTACACTACATCACACTACATTACACTACACTACCTTCCACTACACTTCACTACAGTACACTACACTACACACCACTACACTCCAGTACACTACATTACACTACATTACACTCCAGTACACTCCACTACACGAAATTACACTACACTACACTACACTACATTACGCTACACTACATTCCACTACACTCCACTACACTACACTACACTACACTACAATACAGTGAATGACACTGCACCACAGATAGACAGGTAGACAGATAGACAGATAGAGAGATAGATAGACAGATAGACAGCTAGACAGATAGACAGATGAAAGAGAGAGAGAGAGATAGATAGATAGGTAGATAGGTAGATAGGTAGATAGGTAGATAGGTAGATAGGTAATTAGATGAAAGAGAGAAAGAGAGAGATAGATAGATCGATAGATAGATAGATACATAGAAGATAGGCTGGTAGGTAAGTAGATAGTCAGAGAAAGAGAGAGAGAGAGAGAGAAGACCTCAAGCACCTTTCGGTCCATCAGTGGATTCGCTCTGCCATCCCTGATTCACTACAGCCAATCTCTCCTATAGGCTTCCTATTTTTGAAACTTCCGCCACCGCCTTGTGCGGTACTACCGGTAAATACATAAACCAACCATGCCCCGATTTATTTCATCGGCACCTGCAGCGAGCCACATGCACACAGTTCGAGCGCGAGGTCAGTATCCAGGAAAGCCGAAGACCTGGCAATGCGCCGGGTCGAGGCGAAAATCTGCAACCTAATAGGAACCCCCTAAATTTGGAACCGTTTGGAAATACAACATAATAATTATACATAATACAACATAATACAACCCATGGTTTCCTGTCAATGCTCCATAATGCTCCCTCAAAACAGCCCAATGACGGGAGGCTCAAGCAATTATTAGATATGGTAGGCCACTTCACCTCAAGCCATTGAGATGTGATTTTTTTCCCGAATGCATTGCCAGGGTTCCCGTTTCACTCTGGGGGTTTGGGGGTTGAGGGTGTGTTCGCTAGACGTGTCGCCACCGTCCGCACCGTCCGCAACCGTCCGCAACCGTCCGCAACCGTCCGCAACCGTCCGCAACCGTCCGCAACCGTCCGCAACCGTCTGCAACCGTCCGCAAGTATCCGCGTGAGGGCCGTATGGCCGTGCGTGTGGGGACTTTACACTCCACACTGTCGACTCCAGACTGTACACTCTACACTTGGCCCTCCACACTCTACACTCCACACTCCACACTATACATTCCACACTTTACGCTCCACACTCCACACTTTACACTCCACACTCTACACTTTACACTCTGCACTCTACACCTACAGTCCACACTTTACACTTTACACTCCAGACTTTACACTTTACACTCCACACTTTACACTCTACACTTTAAACCGGACACTTTACATTCCACCCTGTACACTCTATACTGGACACTCCACGCTCTACACTTTACACTCTACACTGCGCACTCTACCCCTTACACTTTACATTTTACACTCCACACTGTGCACTCTACACTTGACATTCCCCACCCCACAGGCTACACTTTACACTCCGCACTCCACACTGTACACTTTACACTCCACACTCCGCACCTTACACTCCACTTCTACACTCCACACTTCACAAGGTGCACTCCACACTCTACACTTTACACCGCACACTTTACACTCCACACTCCGCACCTTACACTCCACTTCTACACTCCACACTCCACACTTTACACTCCACACTCTACACTTTACACCGCACACTTTACACTCCACCCTGTACACTCTATACTGGACACTCCACACTCTGAACTTTACACTCTACACTGCGCACTCTAACCCTTACACTTTACATTTTACACTCCACACTGTGCACTCTACACTTGACATTCCCCACCCCACAGGCTACACTTTACACTCCGCACTCCACACTGTACACTTTACACTCCACACCCCGCACCTTACACTCCACTTCTACACTCCACACTTCACAAGTTGCACTCCACACTCTACACTTTACACCGCACACTTTACACTCCACACTCCGCACTTTACACCCCGCACTCTACACTTTACACTCCACACAACACTTCACACTTTACACCATACACTTTACACTTTACACTCCGCACCCCGCAATACCCACTTTACACTCCACACGCTACATTCCCCACTCAACACTCTTTTTCTTCACACAGCACACTTTGCACTCTATACTCCATTCCACATTCCACAGTCGACAGCGCACTGGTACGGTAAGAGGGGGGAAATGTACAAGACTGTTCAAATAACTTGTTTCACAAAATTGTTCTACGTGACTGCATTCGGGTTCGTGGGCTGCATCTTGTTTTTAAATGGTTAAACCAAACAACCATGATTTTCTATGCGGGAGTTCGCCCCAACAAAACCCTTGCACCATGTCAATCTGTAGAAACTTTAGACTGAATACATGTACGACACTTCGATAAACATCATATCGACATATTGATATCATAAAAATGTGGAAGGACGAAAGCACCATGCTGACACCAACCGCAACTTATATCAACTTCAAAAGGACACTACTGAGGAGACCCTCTCCCAAGCGACCCAGCAATGATCTTTCGGTGCTTGGAAAGCATTGTAATTATTCCAGATCTATGTCAATAATTAGGTTTCAGTGACCTATCAAGACCTCCAAAAAAGCCCACATGTTTCACAAACAGACGTTCACCCCCAGTTTCGTGTGCATTTCAGCCCTCGAACCGTCATCATGACAACTCCGTGGCATTTAAAAAGGCTTCGGGTATCAACACGTCCAACATTGGCCCAACAAAGGTGGCCACATGGTCCACCATCAGCTTGCATAGTCCCAACATAGACCCAACACGGCCCCAAGTTTATCCCAAGCTCGCAAAAAACATGCCATAATTTTGCCCCACGTTCACCCCAAGTTCTGCAGCCGTTTCAGCCCTTTAAGACGTCATCAGAATGATATCAAAATGCACATCCGAAGTGTGACAACTCCGCAGCAGTTGCGAAGATACCACCAAGAAGACCCAACATTGCCCAGATATTGCCTAGCATTCGCCCAACAAAGGCGCCCACATGGTCCGCAATCAGCAACAGGGAATCATCCACTTCGAATAGGCAAACTGATCAACCAACAGCAGAAAATCAGCAGCAATAGTATAGAAGCATCCATGTTTGATGTGCATACATATGGTATGCATAATTCCTTTAACATGACTAGCACCTTCAACTCCCTGATGACATTCCACCCCCGGTCCTGGGGCATCTACCCTTTCAAGCCTTGAGTCCACACTTTTTCATCCCCCACACTTCATTGCGCGCCTCATGCAGGTGCAAAGCCGCAGAACTGACATGGGGTAGCCTTCAATATTAAACGATATGATGCCGCCCTCTGCAAAGACTTGCTTACTTCCAGTGATCCCCACTAACTGGCATTCTATATGACATATATATATACATATATTCTGACATTCCATCTGGCATTATATCTGGCATATGTTCTGACATTCCTTCTTGCATATACTCTGACATTCTATCTGGCATTTTATCTAGCGTATTTTCTGGGATTCTATCTGGCATTCTTTCTTGCACTCTATCTGACATCTATTCTGACATACTTTCTGGCATATATATATTCATATTTTGCCATTCTTTCTTGCACTCTATTTGGCATTGACATTCCTTCTGGCATCTTTTCTGGCATTCTATCTGGCATCTTTTCAGGCATTCATTCTGGCATTCTATCTGGCATCTATTTTTGGCATTCTATCTGGCATTTTTTCTGGCATTCTATCTGGCATCTATTCTGACATTCTATTTGGCACTCTATCTCGCATTCTTTCTGGCGTTCTATCTGACATATATTCTGACATCTTGTTTGGCATTCTATCTGGCATTCTGTCTGGCATTCTCTCTGCAAAGGCGGAGGTGAAGACAAAAAGGAGAAGGAGGAGAAGAAGGAGAAGGGGAATGAGTTGCGCCTTTGTTAATTAAAATTCCTTGGCAAAAGTGTTTCAGGGGACGATTTGGGGTCGCTGGTTTTCTGAGAGGCACCCATTGTGGAAGATTTGCCTCTCCGAAACGATGGGTGGGACTGCGGAAAAAATTACGTGAATCTCCACTGCAGCCGGGAATCTCGCCTCGCCGACCTCCCTATATACTAACACCTGGCTTTCGTTCCCCTGTTCTCCGGTGCAACATTTTTCCCCAACCGGAACTAAGATACATTGATCACAGTGCTTAGCTTCCAATGCGCCATAAGGTGCCACAGTTCAGTTCCAGTATTTATACACCTTTGGTAGGGAAGAACAAAAAGATTGGGCCACCCACACCCCCGCAAAGTATATTATCAACGTGTATTGAAAATGTATATAAATATATAGCTGTATCATGTTTTTATAATATATAGTTATATGACACACACACATATATATATATATGAAAAATAACATTGTAATATAGTATCAAAGGCGTTGCCAGTGGGAGCTAGCCCAAGCTCACAAGCTGACATCGACAAAATGGCCGTGTGCAAGCTTTCACTCAGGTCGTGTCAGGGGCACACAAAGGTTTGCACGAGAAGATCTCATTTCCACCTCATAGCTTAGAACACTTTAACGTAGTTAAAGTTGTGTCTATATCGTGGTTCTGATCAATCACAACATAAAGTATTGATTGATTCATGTTGATGATTGGCGACGAAGAGGTCGCGGGATTTCCATGTCTATGTTTGATCAAGAACAGTTTTCCCGGAGCAGCTAAGGAATTTGTTCAAGACTGAATGGCTCTGGCAAGGTCCTTCGCTGGTGACCTTTTCTTTGCTGTTGCTCTTCACTCTGTTCTTCTTGATATCGCTGCGGATGGACAGAAAAGACAGCAGATATTTCCCCGACAAAGACAAGGAAGCAGCGTTCTGGCCATTGAAGGAACCAAACAAAGAAGAAGAAGGAGATGATCTCGAGATCCTTGGTTTCCGAGATTGGTTTTCTCCTTTTCCTGGGATATGCGTTGTTTCTTTGTTTGCTCATAGCCGATAACAGCAAAATTTGTATGAAAATGACGTTCAGAAAGAAGCCGGGAGACAACCAGAAGTAAACGAGAAACAAGCAGTTTTTCAACCACAGTAACATCCCCTAGCAGCAAAGCATCAGGCCTTCTTGAAGATATTTAATTGCCTGCGGCAAGCCCGCCGGCCATAGCCAAGTAGCATGCGTCACTGGGGATCTTTTGGATTCGGGTATACGCTTGCATTTCGCATGACCTGGAATTTAGTACCTGGGAAGAGCGAGTGAGCTTTCGGCTTGGTGGCAGACAGGTAGGATATATGAGCCACAAGTCGCCTACTTGATATTTAATATGAGCCTTCGGCGTAACCGCAGAGAGAAAATGCCGCAAGGGACAGAAGTTGATGTGTGCGCTAGGGGGAAAGCGGAGAAAGACGTAGCAGAGAAGACAGGCGTAGTTGCATCCAAGGTCAAGGACCCATACAGTTGATGGCGCAGAGTTCTCTGTGCGAAAAGCTGGTCCAGTCTCACATGCTTGAACAGGCTGTGTGGCATGAAACGAAAAACGTGTTTATCCTCAGCTGATACCTCTGTGTTTGCAGATCATTCAGACTGATATGGTATCTCCATGTTTTCAGAGTATCCATGCATAAACAATGAGGTGCCTCGCTCCAATGGCTTCCATGAAGCCTCACTGTTCTGCAAGCCAACTTCTCTGGCACTGGCGCTGGTTGTCGTTGTAGAGCTGATCGAAGTGCTCCAACTTCTCCAACCAAAACAGGAAACCTATTTCCTTCTTCTCTGTTTTGCCGTGCCACCGCATCACGTTGGTTCTGTCCTGGACGTGTACGTCTCTTGTACTCTTGCTCTTCATAGGTGGCTGTCAAGGCATCCACACGGTCAGTCTCAGCAAATGCAAGAAAACCATGCCCTGAGCTTGATGCTGCTGAAGAGTAGATGAGCTTGTTGTTGTTGATTCTGCAATTCTGCAAAGCAGGAGTTGACGAGGTCAAGGTTGAACATAGTTTGATTTTCCTTTTCCATCTCCTGGTTTTCCTCCTTTGCCTTCATTATCCTTTGCCTTTGTTGCCTTTCTTTCCTTTTGCTTTTCCTTTCTTCTGGAAATATCTATGCATCCATGTAGTACAGATCTTCATAGGCCCAATAGCCTTCATTCCAGTTCTGATCATCGACCCAAAGGCCTTCATCCCATGAATCATTCCATTCATCTCCTTCATTCCATTCTCCTTCATATCCTTCTTCACTCACCATGTGAGAGCGGCCTTTCTTTCTTCCTTTTCCTCAGCCTTTTCCTTTCATTGATCTGAAGAATCTTCTTCCTCCTCTGCCTTTTCCTTTTCCTTTTCTTCTTCTTTTGCCTTTGCCTCTTCTGGCCTGTCTGCCTTGGAACCTTCCCTGATACCATGTGCATCCAGCGTCATCAAAAACCCAGAAGACACCTTCTAAAGTATCCACCTTCTGCGCCATCTTCATCATCTTCGGCCCAATAGCCGTCGGTTCCTTCTAATTCACCTTCATCCAGAACGAGGCACGATCTTCTCTGTCCAATGCCAGATGGTTGCATCATAGGATTGTCAACTGCTGTTCTTGTTGTGCAAAACATGTCCAGGAATAAACCTCTGAGTTCTTGCACATTGTACTGATCTCATGTTCTTCCACGATGTGTCATGATACTTGTGAGTGTGTTCCTGTGATCTTGCGTCGAATCTGCCAGGCTTACAAAAATCAATGCTGACAAGTTGTCACCTAAGGGAAATGCCCTTCTCTGTTATCCTTCTGTTTTCGTTGGGTTGCAAAAATGCTGCCGTTGCCAGCTCATCTGTCCAAGGTACATTGACATGCGGTTTTGCGCCTGGAGTAGCTGCTGCAATGCGAGGTTGGTTCATCGGATTAGCTTCATGAGCTTGACGCCGCCGCGCAACATGCGTAATTGCTTCTGGACTGGTAATCTCCAAATCTGGTAAGAGATGCATCCAAGACTCGATGAGTCTATTTCCTGTGAGTTGAAATCTGGTCATCCATCTCTGTAAATCCATTGTACCTCTGTTGTGCTTCATGAACTGCATGAATCGGTACAAGAACATGGTTTGGGATCCCTTGGTGAAATGAGGTCGCAAGAATCTTTTGAAATAGTTCGCGCCATCGTTTGGGCCTCTCAGCAACTCTCTGTTCAGTAGCCTTTTGTACTGAGATGCTTCACCTTCTTATCTGTTCCTCAACGCAGGTCCACGTTTTTCAGGTTCCAACTCTGTAATGTCACACCATGCATCCTCAAAAGCAAAGAAACTGGTCCTTCCATCATAGGCAGGGGCACCCTTCGTGGCCATCTGCTGAGTTATCTGAATTGCTGGTTGTTGTGGTGCTCTTCTCATTGTGTAAGGGTCATACTGGTTCCATGAGCCATCTGCATCGACAATGTTGAAGTCATCATCAAAGCCATGGCTTGCCATCATTGGGCTCTACCTGGAGCTCGCCTGCAACGCAGGATCACAGCTCCGCTAGCACTTGAAGAGGGGCAATAGCGTCCTGATAGGATCAGCTAGAGCGTCTTCCCAGGCTGCAAGCACTAGTTTTCCTCTCTCGGCCCCGGCCAATAGTCAGTCAGTGCAGCAAGCTATACCTTTATCTCTCTCTTGAGCCTTGACAGCGTATGTAAACTGTTCTCAGTATTCATGCTATATATTGGCAGGGTTCGGTCCAAAAAAAAAACGGGGAGGGGGGAGGGAAGAGGGGGGTAGAGGGGGGACTTGATTCAGATGAAGCAAAAACGCACAGCAAGAGAACAAAGGAACAAGTACAAGCGAAGAGCAGAAACAACAACAACACCTTCCAATCAGACACGCCGGCAGGCCGGCGGATTTGTGGATGTTTTTATGAGTAGGGTCCCGGGTGTTTCAGAATATGGTGTCTTTAGCCGGAGGTGGTTGAAAAAAACATAAGCAAGGCAGCGGCCTCGAAAACAATGGCGGAATGTGTCCAATTACAAGCTCAACTGCGCAAGAAAAGAAAATCGTGCATCCAACATCATCAAGCCCTTGATGCTGGCAACCTTGAGGCGGCACTGTTGGAAACCATGTTTCTTGTACAGCCCTGCCAATGGGCAAACGCAATTCAGGAGCGATTATATATGGTGACCGTCAAGAGGAAACAAAACATTGGAAACAAATTGACAAAAAGAACGATAAACAATAACAGAAAACAAAAAAAACGAATGAGAAACCATGAGGGTTGGAGAGAGGACTCTTTTGGCCAAGGGAAAAAAATCTTCAAATCGCAACTGTCACACTTTGAAAAGAATTGCCGAAACCCGGACTTTTCCACAATTGTCCACGACGTGATATTTTGTTGTGGTGTTTTGTACCTTTTTGTTTTTTTCCTTGTTTTTTCTGTATTCCTTTTTGTTTATCGTTCCTGATGTGTTTTCTGGTTTTGTTTTGTCCCCGTTATTATCTTGTTTCTTTTGCTGCACATCAGTTGGTTATTGTTTCTACAATTTTCAATGTTTTTGAAAGACGGCTTAAGGTTTGGTGCTCACATAAACTGGTCATCAGAATTGAAACAAATCCAAATGTGCATGATATGAACGGTCAAAAATCAATAGTATTTTCCCACCGATTTCGACACATTCCAAGATCATATTGGTTCGGTACTAAGGAGCGCACAGCTCGACGAGGATTGCGACTTACCTTGCTCTGGCCTAATGAAGATTATATGTCAGTGACCGCATGCTACAATCTTATTGAAATGAATAACCCGGATGAAGAACATATATACACACCTTGCATACAGACATGTACAAGATTGAATGTTGGCCATACAATGAAGGGGCCATGTGGAAGTTGTACTGCCCTACTCTCGGGTAAGCGGTGCCGTAGCAGGAGAAAGGGAAAACGTGCTGTAGCGGTGGTTGCAAAGAGAGCATACAGTCTGGTTGCGAATGGCTCCTGTGGTGCGTCGGGCTGCTGCCAGGCTTTGAAGGTTTACTTTAATGAATCTGAATGATTTTTTTAGGGAACCACGTGGAATTCTGTGTGTATATATATATATATGTACGGTATAATCAGTGTAGATAGGCAATCATCGTTGATGGAGGAACAACAAGATGACAATATGGGTGATTGCTCTTCTGTGCAACAAATACTGTGGAAATCAATTTTGTTGGACCGAAGCTCTGAAGTGGGGTTGTGCAATCAGAGCCATAGGCATTCTTACATCCTCCGCACCGCTGCTTTACATGGCTAATGGGCCGAAATATTTTTGGGGGAGCCGACCGAATGCGACCAATGGCACGGGACGGATTCTTCCAATTCACAACGGAGAAGTCTAATAGCATCCAAACGAACAGGCACCAATTTCCAGTATTTCCCGGCACCACAACTCACTCAGAATTTCAGGCTCTTTGGATTCGAAAACCTCGCTGAAGTTGTGAAGGAGCTACTTCCAAATGTTGCACGTCAGAAGGGACGATGGTGCTGGGTCAGCCGAAGGGCAGGTTGGTTGCAGGTGGGTTCGAGGTTTCTTTATATATTCTTTTGTCGGGAATCTGTGTGTCCAACATGGTTCCATGAAAAGCAAGAAAATTGATTTACAGCTTTCGTCGATCTACATATTAACTGATTCAGCCACACGCTCCCAGAAGCATGGTTTGGCAAGGGTTCACTCTCAATGTCCATGCCTTGCATGATTTGGAAGCCGGCCCTGTTTTTTTCCCAAACCACTAAGCTGGGAATTCTGGACTAGCCATGACATAAGTAGTTGTGGAGATTTGTCGAACTATTCTCTGTCGTTTCTGAGGAGCAGACTGAGTAGCAGACTGGGGAGCACTGAGTAGCAGACTAGGTAGCAGACTGAAGAGCAGACGGGGTAGCAGACTGGGGCAGTGGGCGGCAGACTGAGTGGCCGATTGAGGAGCAGATTGGAAGGCAGACTCAGGAGCAGACTGGGTAGCAGACTGAGCAGCAGACTGAGTAGCAGACTTGGTAGCAGACTGAGTAGCTGCATGGGTAGCAGACTGAGTAGAAGATTAGGTAGCAGACTGAGTAGCAGACCGAGTGGCAGATTGCAGAGCAGGTTGGGAAGCAGACTGAGTAGCAGATTGAGTAGCAGACTAAGGAGCAGACTGAGTACTGGACTGAGGAGCAGATTGAGTAGCAGATTTGGAAGCAGACTGAGAGCATGGGATTGCGACCAGACCAACAGCTTTCAAGTTGCCAGAGACATGCGCATGGTGTGAGTCGCGGACTTATGCGTCGCAGGTTGATATCCCGCCACGTACCCGCCCAGGCTGCCGTGGGTGTGGTGGACCGCTGCATCGAACAGATCCATGCGCACAAGACAGGCACCTCGAGAGACAGCCTTCATGCAGTCGGTGACATCACCAAAGTCTTGGCTGGAGAAGACAGGACTCAGCCAGTGGAAGACAGTGAAGCATTGCGAAACCTACTTTGAAACATCAAGGGTCAAACCATTTCTACTGGCATATACTCTGTAGCCACTTTGTCTTTGTCGAGCAAGCAATTCTGAGGAGTCGGAGTTGGCAAACACGTTCGCGAGGTTTTGTAGCTTCAAGAGCTCATCATCACGAAAACTTCATGACTCGCGCAAACGCACACACACAGAGTATAATAATTCAATATATATATATACACAAACATTTTGAATCATTTGAAACCTCAATCCAGTGTGAGGATTGATTCAAGCCGCACAGCTGCATGAAGGTCAAGAAGTTTCTGCTTGAAGGTAACGGCAAATGCAAGAATTTCCTTTGACTTCCTGACGATCTGAAATCACGCACTCCTTTACAACAGAGTGATAAGACATGTTCTTTGTCTGTTTGGGTACAAGACCCAAAGGTTATCAAAAGAGATGTTGAAGTACTTGAAAGCAGGCACTTCCAGCTTTCACCGCATGGGGCTGGAATGTACGCTTCGGCAATGTAATGCTTCAATAAGGTCAACCGACGCATTCGGTTCAAGCCAAGCGGCAGAGCCTCACGGAGACCGAGATCAACAATCAGTGGAAATGGGCAGTGGATACATTTTTGTCCAGTTCATGGCCTTTGACTAAAATGGAAAGCACCAGTTATGATCATTTCAACTTTGAAGATGATATGCCAGCAGCAGCATATTTTAAGATATTTTAAGTAGTGTTTTTTTTCTGGAGAGGCTATCCGGTGCGGTTGAAAGGTGGGTTGCGCGGAGCATTTCTCCGCGAGAGGCTACACAGTGTGCAAGGGTAGGCTAGGTAGGCTACGCGGAGCGTTTTGTAAATGTTATGTAAGCCGTAAGCATTTTGTACGCAAATACTTCAAAATACTTCAAAATATTTCAAATACCTGAAATTTTCGGATTGCCCTTGGTCTTGTGATTCTGGGCACCTCAGAACAATTATTCAGGGAGAGAATGGTCCGAAGTGTCGCACATATGTCCGATCCCGGCTACAAACATGATTGCCGACTGTACATTTTATACATATCCGCACCTTGACAATCGATTTTATCATGTAGATGATTGCAACTAGGTTCTTTAAATTTCTGGTTGGTTTTGCCAACAGTGCCTGGACATTTGCTGGACATTTGGCACCTGGTATGGACATTTTGGGGAGTAAAGCGACTGAGTTATGAGGAGGTCAGTGGTCATTTCATCGCAGGGGCTTCAAAGGCTATTTGCTGTTTGAGGACTTGCTTTTCGAACATGTTCATGGTATTGGAACTCTGGAACTTTCGGTTCTCTTTCTTTTTAGCAGGTCAAGAAGGTGTGTTTCAATCTGTTTGCATTGTTTCTTGCTGAAGAATGTGAAGAGCAGCACTGATTCAAAACGTGAAAATAAAATAAAAAGTGCACAAAGTGTTGTGATTATACCATTTTGCGCTGTAAGATGGCAGAGACTTGCGTAAAGTCACAGTTTTAGCCCGCGAAAGTGGCCAAAACACTGTTATTTACATGGTTTCTTGCAAGTCACGGTTTTCGATTTTTTCAAAACGTAAGCACCAGCGGTCTTTAGGGTCATGATGATTTGCAGGCTTTCGGCGCCATCACGCGAAAAAAAGTGCGTAAATACCAGCGTTTCAACGTCCAAAAGCAGTGTTTCATGCATTCCACTTTTTCTTGACAGCAAACATCGTGTAAATACCAGTTTTTGTGTGCGGTCAACCCGCAAAAAGCGCAATAGTAGCATTGTAATTTACAGTTCTTTTTTGTTTTGCCTTCAAAAACACTGGTATTTTTTTTTTTGCATCTCTGCTTAGCTTCCAAAAACATTATATAGTATTTGTGGCATGTTTTGCCTTTTTGCACTGTCCCTACAGCAGAAGAACATTGTAATTTACAGTGTGTTGTTGCTTTCGAAAGCCAAACATCGTCCGAAACATGTGATAAAACGGCGCTGTTTTTGAGTTTAAAAAATGCTACAGGTAAACCGGATTCCGTCGAAGAAGCTTTTCCCCACCTAGTAGAAGGATTCTTGTTGTTTTTGGGGAGCCCCGAGGGTTGGCGGCCGGCCATGCCCCAAGGGTTTGACGAAAAGATGCTCGCTACTGCGAGAAGAGACGTGCTTCAAAGGACCGCAAAAAACGCCTAACATGCCTAACGTTACTTCTAACACCTGATGAAAAATTGAGATTGAGGTTTTAACTTGTTCAGTGCGCTTGGAAGCAGCAAAGCACCACCAAATCTCGTGACAAAAAGATGCTCCTTATTACTCCAAGAGACATCCTTCAAAGGACAGGACAAATTACCAACGTGTTCAGTGCGCTTACGAAACAGCCAATCAGCACCTAATTTTGTGCCGCACAGATGCCCGATAGCACCCAAAGCTCTGATGGTCCAAGGTTCGCAAGGCTTCGCTTGCTGTTTCCAGCCCTGCATCCTTGGGCGGAGAATACAAGAATCAGTATTTTCACTTCACATACCACTCGGACAACGCTGATTCTCATGAAGCTGAATCTTGGTCCAAACGAGGTTGTGGAATGCTGATCAGCTATAATTAATTTTGTAGGAATTCAAGGGGTGATGATTCGATGATTTATTCGATGGAACCTTCTGCCACAAGGCGGGCACAACTTGAATGGGGTCGGCAAGGTCAACGCAAACAGTGTTTTAGAACGTTGGGCATTGGTGCGTGAATAAGAATTTCGCATAATTTTGTCATTTTTGGTTTGCTCAGAAACATTCTGAGATTACCGTTTTTGTTATCTGCCGATTTTTTTTGAAAGCAAAGTTTGCAGTGGGAGTCTGAAACCAACAAATTGGCTTGCAATGGCTGCGATGGAGAAGAACTTGGGAATTCTAGTCTTGCTGCAAGTGCGACCGTGATCAAATGTGTTTGGATCAAATCCTTGTAGACGATGTAGACATATTGCCCAAGAGAAACTTGATGAAATTTGTTTTCTTTGCATTTGGAGTGAAGACCTCTCGCCGCACACATAATTACCGCTTTTCCGTGGAGCCAAGGATCAGTGCTGCGGCCGCCGCTGCCTTATTCTTCTCCAGCGAAGCAGAGACACCAGACTCCGACCCTGAGTGTGAGCAGCCAGAGGAACTGTGGAGGGAGATGGTCCAGAATGTCACGGTGGGCGTTTTGTCCGCCTTCCTCGGAGACATGGTCTGACAATTTCAAGTTTCTGTTGGAGTTGTGGGCATCCCAAGTCCCATTTGTAAGTTCATTTGTGGGCCATGAAAATCACAATGAACCGGAACCGTTTTTTTTTGCAACCTCCAGGCCTCACTAGCCCGCGTCCATCAGCTCATTTTCTCTTGAGGGGGAGTTTTGATTATTCTGGCTGTTTGCTTTCCCCTTGTTTTCCCAGGCATTTGAACCCAGATTTTCGCCGAAGCCAAAAGGGCCTTTCCACCAGCCTAAACCCGCCAAGGGCCTGGGGATTGGTAAAGTCAATGACAAGGGGTCACCCTTCCTGTTTCATCGGTGTTCAGTGGGAAGCGGTGTGTGCATGTGTGTGTGTGTTTTCATATCCAGCATTGTATTTAGGTGATCCACAGACCCCCAAAGATCCAAAGTGATTGAATGCTATTGATGTTTCGCACTGGTTGGAAACATTGAGAATCACCAGTCTTTGCTTAAGAAGTTGATGCCCCAAATGTATCCACGCAATGAGTTCGGGCGCCAAGTACTTGTCAGAAACATATTCGGAAACACGAGCGCCTCATCACCTCGGTGATGTTCTGAGGCGATGCTGTGAGTTTCTTTTTGTTTTTCGTGCAACTGCGTCAGCC
>CAMXCT020001248.1:5000-25000 GCA_947184155.2 Cladocopium goreaui | reverse complement strand
TAGATAGGTAGGCAGATAGATAGATAGATAGATAGATAGACAGATAGATATATGATTTTCACGGGAAAAATTGGGGAGATGTGATGTCGCTAGCCGATGAACCATGCAGGTTCTGCGTTTGTTGTGTGCTCATGATCTTGAGGTTGAACGACCTCCTCACCGCAAAAGAACCAACATCATGAATACTACAAATGGTTCGAGTTTGTGGCCGTGCATTTTCTTTTTTCATGGCAGCTTCGACTAAGTTGATTCATAGTGTTTCAACAGAACGGTTGAGTGACAAGGTCAGTACAGGCAGGTCTTGTACCGGTCTGGCAGATCTTGTACAGAACATATTTCACAAACGGGATGCGAAAATCAGTTTGAGTAAATCCATACATGTAACGTTGGCGTGTTGTAATTTTTGTGGTCATATTGTAATCGTCTTGAACAAATCCCAAAAAACCCTGGTTTCCATTGCGACCCACTTCCTTTTAACGTTTCGCACTTGTATGTGAAATCAAATATATTGACAGCTTTGGGTGTGGTTATTTCTGCGCCAAGATTCAAGACACGGAACAATTGCAAGGGTTCGCATGGTATTTGTGCAACTTGGCTGGGTTCACTACAACTTGAGCGCCTGCCGCAGAGGTAGGCAGACGATTTTTGATCGTTGGCCAACAAAAAAATATCTCCAACCGCAAATGAGTTAAACAAACAAATCTTGATTTCCTGATGTGCACTTTTCATCGAATGGTGGTGCAAGATAAATGTTGAATATGTTGAACCTATCCTTAATCTTCACAGGGGAAACATGGAAAGTTTTGTTTCGTGTCCATTTCATGCTTAGCATTCATTTTGTTTGAAAAACCACAATATATAAATTTTGTATTTTCAGGGTCTACGAAGACTGCCTGATGGCCTGAGAGCATGGCAAAAACAAGTGGATTCAAACCACAGTGCTTAATCCCTCGGCAGATCATGAACGGAATTTCGAAACCAATACCTATGTTGCACAAATTAATATGGAGGCTCCCTAAAACTGGGGTACCCCAAACCGTCGGTTTCCCGGGAATGACCGGTGCAGCTTGGATTTGAACATGCGACGACATCGCTTGAAACCTTGGGTAGACCCTCTCCCGTTTGATTCCCTTGCAACGAACAGATGCAATTTAAAATGTTTGTTGTCCACCGGGTCTTATGATGGTTCACGCTAGCTTATGGGATTTCACTATATAATTCTTTATGATATGTCACACCAGTTTATACCAGTTTGTGGATACATTGGTGGGGTCCGTGAACAAATTACCGCCATAAACATCTGTAAACTTTGGGAAACTGTCAACCTTGGCCTGGTTTTTGAATTGTTTACTTTCATCCCGATAACCCAACAAAAGACTGAACCGTGTGAAGTGCATGTGTTTTGCATTGAAAACATGTATGTATTGATGCTCGGTTGCTTTTGCTCAAAAGAGACACATTATCACGTATTCCAAATATGATACAGTACCCACAGGAAATGCGTTTCACATTTTCAGGCCGCAATACATAAATTCACAATATGTTCACCTCCCGAAATGGGTTTGTCTGTCGTGGTTGCAGTGATCATGCGCCAACACCTTATCTGCCAGACAGCGTTTAGTGCAGTGCATGACAGTTCCACTGACGTTGAAACTCCGATGCAAGATGGAATCAATACGCGCTGGATGTTTGAACCTTGGATTGAATTCAACAACAGCAGCCAGTCTTTATTCGAGTCATAGTTTTGGTCATATCACCACAAACAAAGGTTTTTTTCCTCCAACATGATATGATAGTCTAAGTGTACAAGTATACAGCAAATACCAACACGCCCGTGAAGATTGACGGCAACATGACTGGTTTCAGTGCCTGGAATTGGAATTCGTTTGTTCATGCACGATTATTTTCGATGTTGTTTGCAAAATTTTTGCCATTGGCATCCAGCACATGTTGGGGACAGGTCCGAAAGGATTTGCATATATGACGCGAGAGAACAGTGTTTGATTCTTTGATACGGCAATTGTATGTAATTCATTGTAATTCGTCATGTATTATTTAGTTATATAATGTTATATATACGTATTTTTTTTTTTTTTCTCTCTCTCTCTCTATATATATATATATGCATCAAAAAAAATAATGACGGTTCAATACAAATCCCTGAAAAATGCGGATCCGAGGCCCCCAATTCACTCTTAGATATGAAACTACGAGGGTTTTGAACCAATTGGAATAAACGATGAACAAATGCATATCACTTTGAAACACAGATTTGTTGCTTCCCAAACCGCCATTTGGGTCGTGATTTGCCCGAGGAGATGACGGATCGCACTTTCACTGGAACAGAGAAACTATCAAAATCAAAGGAGTAATCCTAAAGCGCAAAAATAGCGCACCAGGAATGAAATTGCACATTTTCTTAAGGGAATTCCTAAGGCAAGGGTGGAAAGGAAGAGGTTTACACCATCCCATTGTTGACATGTAATCCCCCAGTGTTTGAAGGTCGAGGACCTGAGGACAATTAGAGTATATGATAGTCTATGTATTTTCTATATTTTTCTATGTAGATATGGACATGCGTGACATACGTCGGCAGTTGTGTATCTCTAGTTGGTTCGATTCTCGACGCTCTCGACGTTCATGACTTTGCTTCAGTTGCTCCAGGTGCCGTTTTGCTGCACCAAATCGTGTTGGATCGCCATTTGTCGTGTTCAAACGATGATTGAAACACGAATGGCGAATTCTGTTTGAATCAAACTTTGATTGGGTTGACAGTGTTTGGCCCCCAACCTAAGCTTCTGAACTTAAGAAAGCGGTTGACAGTCGACAAATAATCAACCTGTTTTCTGTTGAGGCTGTTTGCACAAATTCCATTGCAGTGTTGCTATTTAGTTTGCTCAACTGTTTGTTTGCATTAAATTTCGATTAGATGTACCTTCATTGGTCAGATAATGTCTTCGAGCACCTAAGTTCTTAACTAAATGAAAAAGTCGATGTATATATATATATATACATACATACACACATATACACACACACATATATATATATATATTACGAAAGCCAGCTGGGAAGCTGGCTAGTTGCAATTTGCGAACGAAGTGAGAATAGGGGGTCTGGGGGGGGTAGTTGCCAAACGGATCAAAAATCGCGAAGATAGGTGGGGATTTTAGTGCGGGCAAAGTATGGTTTTGCAGGGTAGTGTGCCAGGCGGCAAAACAGTGACGGTGGGTATCGATTCCCCCTAGGTCCGGTTTTCTGGGGTTTTCTGGGCTCAGTCAATGGACAGATAGATGGGCCAGCTAGTTAGAGGAGATTGGAGAGAGAAGGACATTGGGTGAAAAGTATGTGCAAGAAGGGTTTCTGGGTGAAGAGTCCCTGTGTGAAAAGTATATGGGTGAAAAGTCTGTGCAAGAAGAGTTCCTGGGTGAAGAGTCTCTGGGTGAAAAGTCTGTGCAAGAAGAGTTTCTCGGTGAAGAGTCTGTGGGTGAAAAGTATATGGGTGAAAAGTATGTGCAAGAAGAGTCTCTGGGTGAAGAGTCTCTGGGTGAAAAGTATATGACTGAAAAGTATGTGCAAGAAGAGTTTCTGGGCGAAGAGTCTCTGAGTAAAAAGTATATGGGTGAAAAGTATGTGCAAGAAGAGTTTCTGGGTGAAAAGTCTCTGGGTGAAAAACCTGTGCAAGAAGAGTTTCTGGGTGAAGAGTCTCTGGGTGAAAAGTATATGGTTGAAAAGTATGTGCAAGAAGAGCCTCTGGGTGAAAAGTATATGGGTGAAATGTCTGTGCAAGAAGAGTTTCTGGGTGAAGAGTCTCTGGATGAAAAGTATATGGGTGAAAAGTATGTGCTATATGGGTGAAAAGTATGTGCAAGAAGAGCCTCTGGGTGAAGAGTCTCTGGGTGAAAAATATATGGGTGAAAAGTATGTGCAAGAAGAGTTTCTGGGTGAAGAGTCTCTGGGTGAAAAGTATATGTGTGAAAAGTATATGCAAGAAGAGTTTCTGGGTGAAGAGTATGTGCAAGAAGAGTTTCTGGGTGAAGAGTCTGTGGGTGAAAAGTTTATGGGTGAAAGGTATGTGCAAGAAGAGTTTCTGGGTGAAGAGTCTCTGGGTGAAAAGTATATTGGTGAAAAGTATGTGCAAGAAGAGTTTCTGGGTGAAGAGTCTCTGGGTGAAAAGTATATGGGTGAAAAGTATGTGCAAGACGAGTTTCTTTGTGAAGAGTCTATGGGTGAAAAGTATGTGCAAGAAGAGTTTCTGGGTAAAGAGTCTCTGGGTGAAGAGACTGTGCAAGAAGAGTTTCTGGGTGAAGAGTCTCTGGGTGAAAAGTATGTACAAGAAGAGTTTCTGGATGAAGAGCCTCTGGATGAAAAGTATATGGGTGAAAAGTATGTGCAAGAAGAGTTTCTGGGTGAAGAGTCTCTGGGTGAAAAGTATATGGATGAAAAATATGTGCAAGAAGAGTTTCTGGGTGAAGAGTCTCGGGGTGCAAAGTATATGGGTGAAAAGTATGTGCAAGAAGAGTTTCTGGGTGAAGAGTCTCTGGGTGAAAGGTATAAAGGTGAAAAGTATGTGCAAGAAGAGTTTCTGGGTGAAGAGTCTCTGGGTGAAAAGTATATGGGTGAAAAGTATGTTCAAGAAGCGTCTCTGGGTGAAAAGTATATCGGTGAAAAGTATGTGCAAGAAGGGTTTCTGGGTGAAGAGTCTCTGGGTGAAAAGTATATGGGTGAAAAGTATGTGCAAGAAGAGTTTCTGGGTGAAGAGTCTCTGGATGAAAAGGGTGAAAAGTATGTGCAAGAAGAGTTTCTGGGTGAAGAGTCTCTGGGTGAAAAGTATATGGGTGAAAAGTATGTGCAAGAAGAGTTTCTGGGTGAAAAGTCTGTGGGTGAAAAGTTTATAGGTGAAAAGTATGTGTAGGAAGAGTTTCTGGGTGAAGAGTCTCTGGGTGAAGAGTATATGGGTGAAAAGTATGTGCAAGAAGAGTTTCTGGGTGAAGAGTCTCTGGGTGAAATGTTTGTGCAAGAAGAGTTTCTGGGTGAAGAGTCTCTGGATGAAAAGTATATGGGTGAAAAGTATGTGCAAGAAGAGTTTCTGGGTGAAAAGTCTATGCAAGAAGAGTTTCTGGGTAAAGAGTCTCTGGGTGAAGAGTATATGGGTGAAATGTCCGTGCAAGAAGAGTTTCTGGGTGAAGAGTCTCTGGGTGAAAAGTATATGGGTGAAAAGTATGTGCAAGAAGAGTTTCTGGGTGAAGAGTCTCTGGGTGAAAAGTATATGAGTTAAAAGTATGTGCAAGAAGAGTTTCTGGGTGAAGAGTCTATGGGTGAAAATATGTCGGTGAAAAGTATTTATAAGAAGAGTTTCTGGGTGAAGAGTCTCTGGGTGAAAAGTATATTGGTTAAAAGTATGTGCAAGAAGAGCTTCTGGGTGAAAAGTCTGTGCAATAAGAGTTTCTGGGTGAAGAGTCTCTGGGTTAAAAGTATATGGGTGAAAAGTATGTGCAAGAAGAGTTTCTGGGTGAAAAGTATATGGGTGAAAAGTATGTGCACGAAGAGTTTCTTGGTGAAGAGCCTATGGGTGAAACGTATATGGGTGAAAAGTATGTGCAAGAAGAGTCTCTGGGTGAAGAGTCTCTGGATGAAAAGTATATGGGTGAAAAGTATGTGCAAGAAGAGTTTCTGGGTGAAAAGTCTATGCAAGAAGAGTTTCTGGGTGAAGAGTCTCTGGGTGAAAAGTATATTGGTGAAAAGTATGTGCAAGAAGAGTTTCTGGGTGAAGAGTCTCTGGGTTAAAAGTCTATGGGTGACAAATATGTGCAAGAAGAGTTTCTGGGTGAAGAGTCTCTGGGTGAAAAGTATATGGGTGAAAAGTATGTGCAAGAAGAGTTTCTGGGTGAAGAGTCTCGGGTGAAAAGTATATGGGTGAAAAGTATGTGCGAGAAGAGTTTCTGGGTGAAGAGTCTCTGGGTGAAAAGTATATGGGTGAAAAGTATGTGCAAGAAGAGTTTCTGGGTGAAGAGTCTCTGGGTGAAAAGTATATGGGTGAAAAATATGTGCAAGAAGAGCTTCTGGGTGAAGAGCCTATGGGTGAAAAGGATATTGGTGAAAAGTATGTGCAAGAAGAGTTTCTGGGTGAAGAGTCTCTGGGTTAAAAGTATATGGGTGAAAAGTATGTGCAAGAAGCGTTTCTGGGTGAAGAGTCTGTGGGTGAAAAGTATATGGGTGAAAAGTATGTGCAAGAAGAGTTTCTGGGTGAAAAGTCTATGGGTGAAAAGCATGTGCAAGAAGAGTTTCTGGGTATGTGCAAGAAGAGTTTCTGGGTGAAGCGTCTCTGGGTGATAAGTATATGGGTGAAAAGTACGTGCAAGAAGAGTTTCTGGGCGAAGAGTCTCTGGATGAAAAGTATATGGGTGAAAAGTATGTGCAAGAAGAGTTTCTGGGTGAAGAGTCTCTGGGTGAAAAGTGTATTGGTGAAATGTATGTGCAAGAAAAGTTTCTGGGTGAAGAACCTGTGGGTGGAAAGTATATGGGTGAAAAGTATGTGCAAGAAGAGTTTCTGGGTGAAGAGTCTCGGGGTGAAAAATCTATGCAAGAAGAGTTTCTGGGTGAAGAGTCTCTGGGTGAAAAGTATATGGGTGAAAAGTATGTGCAAGAAGAGTTTCTGGGTGAAAAGTATATGGGTGAAAAGTATGTGCAAGAATGGTTTCTGGGTGAAGCGTCTGTGGGTGAAAAGTATATGGGTGAAAAGTATGTGTAATAAGAGTTTTTGGGTGAAAAGTATATTGGTGAAAAGTATGTGCAAGAAGAGTCTCTGGGTGATAAGTATATGGGTGAAAAGTAAAGGGTTTCTGGGTGAAGAGTCTCTAGGTGAAAAGTATATGGGTGAAAAGTATGTGCAAGAAGAGTTTCTGGGTGAAGAGTCTCGGGTGAAAAGTATGTGCAAGAAGAGTTTCTGGGTGAAAGGAAAAGTCTGTGCAATAAGAGTTTCTGGGTGAAGAGTCTCTGGGTGAAAAGTATCTCTGGGTGAAAAGTATATGGGTGAAAAGTATATGCAAGAAGAGTTTCTGGGTGAAGAGTCTCTGGGTGAAAAGTATATGAGTTAAAAGTATGTGCAAGAAGAGTTTCTGGGTGAAGAGTCTATGGGTGAAAATATGTGGGTGAAAAGTATTTATAAGAAGAGTTTCTGGGTGAAGAGTCTCTGGGTGAAAAGTATATTGGTTAAAAGTATGTGCAAGAAGAGCTTCTGGGTGAAAAGTCTGTGCAATAAGAGTTTCTGGGTGAAGAGTCTCTGGGTTAAAAGTATATGGGTGAAAAGTATGTGCAAGAAGAGTTTCTGGGTGAAAAGTATATGGGTGAAAAGTATGTGCACGAAGAGTTTCTTGGTGAAGAGCCTATGGGTGAAACGTATATGGGTGAAAAGTATGTGCAAGAAGAGTCTCTGGGTGAAGAGTCTCTGGATGAAAAGTATATGGGTGAAAAGTATGTGCAAGAAGAGTTTCTGGGTGAAAAGTCTATGCAAGAAGAGTTTCTGGGTGAAGAGTCTCTGGGTGAAAAGTATATGGGTGAAAGTATGTGCAAGAAGAGTTTCTGGGTGAAGAGTCTATGGGCTATGGGTGAAAAGTATATTGGTGAAAAGTATGTGCAAGAAGAGTTTCTGGGTGAAGAGTCTCTGGGTTAAAAGTCTATGGGTGACAAATATGTGCAAGAAGAGTTTCTGGGTGAAGAGTCTCTGGGTGAAAAGTATATGGGTGAAAAGTATGTGCAAGAAGAGTTTCTGGGTGAAGAGTCTCGGGTGAAAAGTATATGGGTGAAAAGTATGTGCGAGAAGAGTTTCTGGGTGAAGAGTCTCTGGGTGAAAAGTATATGGGTGAAAAGTATGTGCAAGAAGAGTTTCTGGGTGAAGAGTTTCTGGGTGAAGAGTATATGGGTGAAAAGTCTGTGCAAGAAGAGTTTCTGGGTGAAGAGTCTCTGGGTGAAAAGTATATGGGTGAAAAATATGTGCAAGAAGAGTTTCTAGGTGAAGAGCCTATGGGTGAAAAGGATATTGGTGAAAAGTATGTGCAAGAAGAGTTTCTGGGTAAAGAGTCTCTGGGTGAAGAGTATATGGGTGAAAAGTATGTGCAAGAAGCGTTTCTGGGTGAAGAGTCTGTGGGTGAAAAGTATATGGGTGAAAAGTATGTGCAAGAAGAGTTTCTGGGTGAAAAGTCTATGGGTGAAAAGCATGTGCAAGAAGAGTTTCTGGGTATGTGCAAGAAGAGTTTCTGGGTGAAGCGTCTCTGGGTGATAAGTATATGGGTGAAAAGTATGTGCAAGAAGAGTTTCTGGGCGAAGAGTCTCTGGATGAAAAGTATATGGGTGAAAAGTATGTGCAAGAAGAGTTTCTGGGTGAAGAGTCTCTGGGTGAAAAGTGTATTGGTGAAAAGTATGTGCAAGAAGAGTTTCTGGGTGAAGAACCTGTGGGTGGAAAGTATATGGGTGAAAAGTATGTGCAAGAAGAGTTTCTGGGTAAAGAGTCTCGGGGTGAAAAATCTATGCAAGAAGAGTTTCTGGGTGAAGAGTCTCTGGGTGAAAAGTATATGGGTGAAAAGTATGTGCAAGAAGAGTTTCTGGGTGAAAAGTATATGGGTGAAAAGTATGTGCAAGAAGAGTTTCTGGGCGAAGAGTCTCTGGATGAAAAGTATATGGGTGAAAAGTATGTGCAAGAAGAGTTTCTGGGTGAAGAGTCTCTGGGTGAAAAGTGTATTGGTGAAAAGTATGTGCAAGAAGGGTTTCTGGGTAAAGAACCTGTGGGTGGAAAGTATATGGGTGAAAAGTATGTGCAAGAAGAGTTTCTGGGTGAAGAGTCTCGGGGGAAAAGTTCTGGGTGAAGAGTCTGTGGGTGAAAAGTATATGGGTGAAAAGTATGTGCAAGAAGAGTTTCTGGGTGAAAAGTATGTGCAATAAGAGTTTTCTGGGTGAAGAGTTTGCTGGGTGAAGAGTATATGGGTGAAAAGTATGTGCAAGAAGAGTTTCTTGGTGAAGAGTCTCTGGGTAAAAAGTATATGGGTGAAAAGTATGTGCAAGAAGAGTCTCTGGGTGAAAAGTATATGGGTGAAAAGTATGTGCAAGAAGGGTTTCTGGGTGAAGAGTCTTTGGGTGAAAAGTATATGGGTGAAAAGTATGTGCAAGAAGAGTTTCTGGGTGAAGAGTCTCTGGTTGAAAAATCTATGCAAGAAGAGTTTCTGGGTGAAGAGTCTCTGGGTGAAAAGTATATGGGTGAAAAGTATGTGCAAGAAGAGTTTCTGGGTGAAGAGTCTCTGGGTGAAGAGTATATGGGTGAAATGTCTGTGCAAGAAGAGTTTCTGGGTGAAAAGTATATGGTAAAAAGTATGTGCAAGAAGAGTTTCTGGGTGAAGAGTCTCTGGGTGGAAAGTATATGGGGTGCAAAGTATGTGCAAGAAGAGTTTCTTGGTGAAGAGTGTGGGTGAAAAGTATTTGCAAGAAGAGTTTCTGGGTGAAGAGTCTCTGGGTGAAAAGTATATGGGTGAAAAGTATGTGCAAGAAGAGTTTCTGGGTGAAGAGTCTATGGGTGAAAAGTATATTGGTGAAAAGTCTGTGCAAGAAGAGTTTCTGGGTGAAGAGTCTGTGGGTGAAAAGTAAATGGGTGAAAAGTATGTGCAAGAAGAGTTTCTGGGTGAAGAGTTTTCTGGGTGAAGAGTATATGGGTGAAAAGTATGTGCAAGAAGTAGAGTTTCTGGGTGAAGAGTTTTCTGGGTGAAGAGTTTGCTGGGTGAAAAGTATATGGGTGAAAAGTATGTGCAAGAAGAGTTTCTGGGTGAAGAGTCTATGGGTGAAAAGTATATTGGTGAAAAGTATGTGCAAGAAGAGTTTCTGGGTGAAGAGTCTGTGGGTGAAAAGTAAATGGGTGAAAAGTATGTGCAAGAAGAGTTTCTGGGTGAAGAGTTTTCTGGGTGAAGAGTATATGGGTGAAAAGTATGTGCAAGAAGAGTTTCTGGGTGAAGAGTCTCTGGGTGAAAAGTATATGGGTGAAAAGTATGTGCGAGAAGAGTTTCTGGGTGAAGAGTCTCTGGGTGAAAAGTATACGGGTGAAAAGTATGTGCACGAAGAGTTTCTGGGTGAAGAGTCTCTGGGTGGAAAGTATATGGGTGAAAAGTATGCGCAAGAAGAGTTTCTGGGTGAAGAGTCTCTGGGTGAAAAGTATATGGGTGAAAAATATGTGCAAGAAGAGTTTCTGGGTGAAGAGTCTATGGGTGAAAAGTATATTGGTGAAAAGTATGTGCAAGAAGAGTTTCTGGGTAAAGAGTCTCTGGGTAAAAAGTATATGGGTGAAAAGTCTGTGCAAGAAGAGTTTCTGGGTGAAGAGTCTCTGGGTGAAAAGTATATGGGTGAAAAGTATGTGCAAGAAGAGTTTCTGGGTGAAGAGTTTTCTGGGTAAAGAGTATATGGGTGAAAAGCATGTGCAAGAAGAGTTTCTGGGTGAAAAGTATGTGCAAGAAAAGTTTCTGGGTGACGAGTCTGTGGGTGAAAAGTATCAATGGGTGAACAGTATGTGCAAGAAGAGTTTCTGGGTGAAGAGTCTCTGGATGAAAAGTATATGGGTGAAAAGTATGTGCAAGAAGAGTCTTTGGGTGAAGAGTCTCTGGGTGAAGAGTATATTGGTGAAAAGTATGTGCAAGAAGAGTTTCTGGGTGAAGAATCTCTGGGTGAAAAGTATATGGGTGAAAAGTATGTGCAAGAAGAGTTTCTGGGTAAAGAGTCTCTGGTTGAAAAATCTATGCAAGAAGAGTTTCTGGGTGAAGAGTCTGTGGGTGAAAAGTATATGGGTGAAAAGTATGTGCAAGAAGAGTTTCTGGGTGAAGAGTCTCTGGGTGGAAAGTATATGGGTGAAAAGTATGTGCAAGAAGAGTTTCTGGGTGAAGAGTCTCTGGGTGAAGAGTATATGGGTGAAAAGTATGTGCAGAAGAGTCTCTGGGTGAAAAGTCTATGGGTGAGAAGTATGTGCAAGAAGGGTTTCTGGGTGAAGAGTCTCTGGGTGAAAAGTATATGGGTGAAAAGTATGTGCAAGAAGAGTTTCTGGGTGAAAAGTCTGTGCAAGAAGAGTTTCTGGGTGAAAAGTCTCTGGGTGAACAGTATATGGGTGAAAAGTATGTGCAAGAAGAGTTTCTGGGTGAAAAGTATGTGCAATAAGAGTTTCTGGGTGAAGAGTCTCTGGGTGAAAAGTATATGGGTGAAAAGTATGTGCAAGAAGAGTTTCTGGGTGAAGAGTCTCTGGGTGAAAAATATTAGGGAACATAGGGATAGATGGGATGCTGGCTTTCGTTCCCCCCTTCTCAGGTATATGTATTGTTTTTTAATTCTTTATATAACTAAGTTACTGTCAATGAAAATGACAACGGACATGAGCGCAATTAAACAAATATCATTTTAAACATAATAGTTGAATTTGTTGACCACCGAACTACGAGTTGCAATGGTCACTCAAGTGTTGCCGTAATGGACGTATCACCACTAGCAGCGGGTCTGTACACCAAGGGATGTGGCCCATATGGCTATGGGTCAAAAGGAGACACCCCACAATTCCAGAACTCTAGGAGTGATATTGACCAGACAACGGTGTGGAGGTAATTGTATGATATTTATATGATGCCAAATTTCTGGAGGTAGTCATGTAGCTGCAACCAGACCAATCTACCCATGGGATTCTGAAGTGCCAAGACCGAAGATGTAGATTGGCTCAGCATCATTCTGGCATCGTGCAGCAGTTTCGAGAATTCTGGATGGAGGACCATCTTTGTGATCTTGTGCTGAAAAGCAGTGATGGTGCAGAACATTGCCCTCACGCCGTTGGTTGCTATCTGCAGCCTGCATGTCTTTCAAGAAGTTGTTGTGTGGATCTTTCTGGCAGCAGACTGAATGCAACAAGGACAGCCAGTGGAAATCGCTGCTTCGAAGGCAACGGTTCTATATATATATATACACTGCATATATATATATGTATACATATGCATATATATATATATCTATCTATCTCTCTCTATGGTGGGTAAGATGAGGTGAACCTGGAGGCTGGTCTTGAACTTCTACGACTGGCAGAGGCGTACGACTTGCCAAAGTTAGCAAGTGCGATTGAGGCAGGCTTTCCGTACCTCCCTGGACAGCAATGCTACCCTCCAAGTGCCCTACCTGCCAAGTGCCACAAGAAGCACATAGCCTCCGTGCTTTGAAATCTGTATGCGCAGAGAGGCCGCATGCGAAGAGGTCGCGGAAGAGTTTGAGACTTGCATCCTGAATCGAAACTTCCGAAAGCTTAGTGCACTTCAGCTGCCACGAATATTGAAAAGAGCAAATCTGGCCGTATCTCGAGAGGAAGCAGTGATGAGGGATGTATGAATTGGTTCAAAACTTGAAGCAGTGTGGAGAATTTGCTTCGACTCGGCAGTCTCACGCTCTGCCCACATGGTGGCGACCTGTACCGAGAAGTTGATGAAGCTTTGCGAAGTCGGAAGAGAACAAAGAGAACCAAAAGTCCACAGAAACTTTCAACCGAGGCGCCGTGCCCAGCTCTGAAGCTCCACGAGAAGTGCACCATGCGGCTCCGGTGCCACGAAGGTGCCATGCAGAAGCGGCGGTGTCCTCTGTTGGAAGCATCCAGCGGGCTGGGAACCAACGCACAACAAATTGTCGCGAAGGCAGAGGGACCATGCACAACATGGCGATTTTTCCTACGGAAATTGATGTATGAGTCCCTTGTCTGTCTCCAAGATGGATCCCCACACGTGCTGCTTGACAAATCTTGGTAATGATTTCACAACATGTTGCTCACCCAATGGAGCGCTTTGTGTGCTTATCCACATGCGCCGCACACTGCAGAAGTTGGTGGGCTTGACATTCCTGTTGGTGATGAACGGATTTCCATTCTACGCGTACAAGATGTTTGCAACCAAGGGGGAAGAGGTGATCTATGCCATTTGTACCGACAAAACTGAAGTTGCTCGCATCAATCCAGCTGATCCGTCCAATCCTGCTGTAACTCCCAACCGAAAAGGATACGGGTCTAGGGGATCTGTTCGTAACTGAAGGTGGAGCAATCTATCTTGCGGACTTTGCTGAATGTAAGGTGTGGGCCTTCTGTCCAGACGATGCAAGTTTCACGAAGGTCTTGGAGTGTCTGGGCGAGCTGGTTCAGGACAGGTCGATGTACGGCATGACGGACCGCTGGAATGCTGGCCTCTGCGAATACTTGTTGCATTGTTGCATTGTTGCCGCCTGAGTTGCGAATCTCTTGTGAATTCTCTCCAGAATTCCGAGGTTTTCACCTGGCAAGCCGTGTTCTGATTGAACCATTCCTTATTTGCAGAGAAGCTGCAGAACCAGGAACACCCGAACTCCAAGATTAGAGATTTTGCTTCCACTGTCGAATACCCCCCAAGATTTTAGTCAATTCTAGCTATAATGATCTACCAGTAGTACCGCACAAGGCGGTGGCGGAAGTTTCAGAATAGGAAACCTATAGGAGACGTTGGTTGTTGTGAATCAGGGATGGCAGAGCGAAGCCACTGATTGACCGAAAGGTGGTTGGAGTTGTGTTTGCTGGAATGGTTGCAATGGTTGCAGTGGTCACCTCACACACAACTGCTGGATGTAGTGTGATGTACTGCAACTGTAGTTGTAGTTGTAGCCTAGTGGAGTTGTAGTTGTGGTGTAATGTAATTCGTGTAGTGTAGTTGCAGTCATATAGTTGTAACTAGTTGTTTTGTAGTTGTAGTAGTAGTAGTAGTAGTAGTAGTAGTTGTAGTTGTAGTTGTAGTAGTTGTTGTTGTTGTTGTTGTGTGGTTGTAGTTGTAGTGTAGTGTAGTAGTAGTAGTAGTTGTTGTAGTAATTGTAGTTGTAGTTGTTGTTGTTCCTGTAGTAGTAGTAGTAGTTGTTGTTGTAGTTGTAGTTGTTTGTTGTTGTTGTTGTTGTTGTTGTAGCTGTAGTTGTTGTAGTTGTAGTTGTTGTGTGGTTGTAGTTGTAGTTGTTGTTGTTGTTGCTGTTGTTGTTGTTGTTGTTGCTGTTTTTGTTTTTGTTGTTGTTGTTGTTTTTGTTGTTGTTGTTGTTGTTGTAGTAGTTCTAGTTGTAGTTCTAGTTGTAGTTCTACTTGTTGTGTAGTTGTTGTAGTTGTTGTAGTTGTAGTTGTTGTAGTTGTAGTTGTTGTGGTTGGTGTTGTTGTTGTTGTTGCTGCTGCTGCTGTTGCTGTTGCTGTTGTCGTCGAAGTTGGGGTAGTTAAGTTAGTGAAGTTAGTTAAGTTAGTCAAGTTAGTTAAGTTAATCAGTGTCTACTTTTTCGACATCTTCACGTCAAAAAAGGCTCAAAACCATCAGTTTTTTACACTTTTGACTTCGAAATGTGCTTCGCGCCACCACGGCGTGCACTTTTTCGACACTTTTTCGACATCTGAACCTCCAAAAGTGGCCCGAGACCGTCAGTTTTTAACACTTTTGACTTGGAAATGTGCTTCGCGCCACAACGGCGTGCACTTTTTCGACATCTCAACTTCCAAAAGTGGTCCGAGAATGGTGTGTTTTGTACATTTTGACTTGAAAATGTGCTTCGCGCCACAACGGCGTGCACTTTTTCGACATCTCAACTTCCAAAAGTGGTCCGAAGCTGGTGTGTTTTGTACATTTTGACTTGGAAATGTGCTTCGCGCCACAACGGCGTGCACTTTTTCAACATCTCAACTTCCAAAAGTGGTCCGAACCTGGTGTGTTTTGTACATTTTGACTTGGAAATGTGCTTCGCGCCACAACGGCGTGCAATTTTTGATCTCTCATCTGGCCAGCTGGCTCCGCACCCGCCGCTTTAGCGAGCCTACTTTTCAACCCTCTGGAGCCCCAAATCATTGGAAAAACACAGTGTTTCGCGACTTTCCTACCTTTTCGCGCATCTGCATCTTCTTTCTTCTGATCTTTTCTCTTCTGACTGTCTCTTTTCACCTCTGCTTTTCAACTGTCCATATTGTCGGAAGTTTCACTTCTAAACTTCCTTCGATAATTCATTGTAATTCATCTGAATTCATAAGAATACACTATTTTTTTGAGTATTTTGAGTTGGTTTCTGAGTTGGTTTCTGTAATTCATCTGTTCCAGAAATTTTTGAAACCAACTCAGCCGCCAGGTGGTGGGATTTGATGTGTCGCCTGCGAACCTCGACAGCTTCGCGGCAGCTGGAGGTCAACCTGTGGAGCCCGGGACCCGAAAAGAATCCCGGCACATCCGGCAGCGTTTTGGATCAAAATTGGGGCCCAGATATGGATGGTTTATGGTAGATATAACTATATTTAATGGGGATTATAATAGTTTATAAACCAACTTATAATTGGGGGGCCCCATCCTGCAGATATGGATCAAAAACAGGGGATCTTCCGAGAATTCCCTTTTGTATGGGTCAGTCAATATGGAGACGGATTGAAGTTGATGCTGAGATATGATAGATATTTGCAGAAAAAGAAAGGAATTTTTAGGAGATCAGATCTTGGTACTACCTAAAGGTGGGATGGGTGTGCAAAATGAGCCAAAGCTATGGGCTGGCCTTGGATTTGGATGATGTCTGTATGATCTCTAAAGTGACTATTTCTTATTCATCACTTTTCCAGGACACACTTGTGAACCATTGGCAATCCAAGCGGGAGCAGAGGTCTCCCTTGGCTGTGGCGGCCCTGGCCAAGACGGTCGTGACCATGCTGCCGGCTGGGTCTCACGTCTTGGAGGTGCGCCTGTTTTCAGGGGTTGGTGGGTGAAGAGTCGGCATTTAAGGAGCAAACCTGGGTACTTCATGGTACTTCAGCATTGAAAATTGGGATTTGATTTAATCATCGAACATGGGTTTTTAATGATAGGTGTGGCAAACCAAAATTCATGAACCATCCAAATGACTTCCCGGAAACGGGTGGGACACCATTCGAAATAGGGATGTTTATAGGATTGGATTTAATCACATTGATGGTCAAAGTTTCTACCCAACCATGAGATAAGTGACAAGTAAGAATGGCTTAACATTCCTGAGTTTGTGCATTTTTTTGTTGGTCCAGATTGGTATCTCGGGTCACCATGGAGAACGAACACATTCACTCCAAGTGGCCGACCACTTGGGACCCCGATAATACTTGGGTTGCAACCATGGTTGAGAATCCAATGTCCCATTTGAGGGTTTGTCATGGTCATAGTTACATTTTTCTGATGAACATCTTCCTCCCTAGGGTTGAAAATTCCGCTTGGGTGGCTGTCTACAGTAGCAGGTCTATAACGGGCAAGATGGCCTGCTTTCAGATGGTGGTGTGGGGGTGCACAGGCGGACATGTGTGGGGTACGATGCCAATCTGCACGTGGGTGTGGGTCAACACTGAGGCGACCCCAGGAACATAGACATTTGGATCACTTTGTATGTTTTGGACCAATCTGACACCCACCTCAGATTTGATACAAAAAATTGAACATAACCTGTAACCAAGAACAATGAAGCATGAAGTTGAACCAGTGACTGTCGGATGCCATGTGCCAACGTGCCAATGTCATGGCTGCCACTGATCACTGACGGCCAGCCCTGAGGCGGGGAACGGGGCCTTGCTGATCGATTGCTCCACCTGCGAGCCCGCCATTGGCAAGCAGGTGCCATGTCCACTGAAAGCTGCTGTCCTCCCATCATATTGGGTGGTTGATAAATGGCTATGGATCAATACCTATGAAAATACCATTTTTAGTGGGATGAACATCCATTTACCAACTATTTTGATGTGAACTACAGGGGTACAAGGTTTTGACACACTGCCAAATGATGTTGATAAATGATGCAGGTGCGAACAATTATTATAAATGGTATCGAAGGCGGCCCATCTTTCCCAAAAGGACATTAAAGCCACGCGACTAAGTGGCTTGTAGCCATGGCTAAGCAACTGAGTCACTGAAGCACTTGACATTTTGGTATTTGACCGTGCATGAACCAATGCAGTTTTTGCTCCTCAAATAAGTTTGATCGACGGTCTGGTGCTCTCAAATTCCTATTTATCAGGCACAGTGGAGTACTGGAAAAGTTTCTATGAACGGGGGATGATGCCCACCCATAATTTCCATCAATTTTCCCCAAAGCCATCACTTCCAACACTTGGAGGTGGCTGCCCTGGCGGGCCAAAGAGGTGGGCCGGCTGAAGCTGGGTTTTGTGATTGTTGGTATCCTCAATTCTTCCGATTCTTCAAGTTTTGCTGTTGAGGTCCAAATCAAATCCTCAGAATTAGCCACCGACATTTTGGGTACCCATGAGCCAGAAGTTGCTACCCACTCGTGAGAAAAGGTTAGTTGCCAGGTGATTTTGGCGGGAGGCCACATCTGGATCAAATTCTAGATTCCCCAACCCCACGGGTCTTTTGGCCATATGGGATTGTTTCAAAATGCACTTGGAATTCCAAAATCCTAAGCACCATTATTTGATGGCCATAACTTCGCGGCCCATCCACTCTATCATATTGCGAGTGAGATATCTATCCCATATCGCCTATCCCAATAAAATATCCTAATTATATCTCAGTTATATGACTTTTTTGGATACTATAATTATTTATATCCTAGTTATATCTATATCCCAATACATATCATAGTTTTTTAATTATTGGGATATACAGTAATTAGGATACATTTCTGAAGACTTTTGTTTTTTGCCGAAGCACGCAGAGTTTCCGCCAGGTGCCGCCACGGTGGATGCTCCAGTCTCAGGGGGTACTCCTGCAGCTGAGCAGGTGCCTCATCACAGACATTTGCTATAGCTATATTATACATATATATATATATTCTGATCACAATTCTTAACACCACCACTCAAACTTTTCCTTCTCATGTTATTTAGTTATTCTTTACACATTCCATACCATGATCATTCAATGGTACATTATCACTTTACTTTAGTGGATTCCATTTTACTTTACTTAGTGATTCTTTCCCATTATCATTAATATCGCTAAAGTTGGCAATCAGTAGTATCATTATCATTGGTTGTCAGTCTATATCAAACTTGTCATTATCATTGAGATAGACCAAACTTGCCATTCCACCAGTTGTTGTTCGCTGTTGTTCTCAGCAATATACAAGGGGCAGTTGCCTCCGCTATGCAGGAGCTTGCAATGTGGGTTGCTGATTTGTAGCGACATCCCACAATGACAACTTTTAATACATAGGATAACATATGTTCAAAGTTTCACGCCATCTGTCACGATGATCATGAAAAAATCCGCAATCATAAAAATCAACATTACTGTGCAAGACCGGGCATTCAACCCGTGCAGGGTGAAGGCTCGTGTTTCGTCGGAATCTTCATCACCATCTAATGAATCTAACGCATCACGATTGTGGCCACTGTCACGAACAAGATTATCATGGATGCTTAACATCATTTTAATTGCCAGTAGAACCATCATTCCGACAGTTCGAAACCAAGCAACCGAAGGTGGTTTCTTTTGATATCATAGATCAATGTAGATTGGACATCTCAATATAGCCCAGTCCAAGGGGACGTGCTGATTTACTAATGTAGTTTATGGTAGTTTAAGGTACTGTAGTTTAAGGTTACAATGTGGGGGCGGAGCTGAGCTGATTTGTATACAACATAAAAAACAACTAGGTTCACAGCTGGGTTTGTGTTCATAGATATATCGATAATTCATGAGGTTTCAAAACCAAGTGATATCTGGGTGGCACCACAGCTAGACCTTCGTTCAGGCGAGCCTTACCTTCATGGTCGGCGGGCAGCAATCTCAGCTCTGGGGATTTGTTCACTTTTGGGTACCCCAAGTCACCATGGGTTTCAATACTAAAAATGGTCTAAAGGCTTTGGATTTGGGGTATCCCTATTTCAGGAAACCCTCAGTTGGGTATAAGATGTATAAAAAGAACTTTTCAGAGTGGAAGGTAAAGTGGCTTGCTTCACTTGGGAGGTGATGGGCATAAAGTGCGGATGTCACAGATTTCCCGGTCCACGAAAATGTTTAGACCAATGAATTCCAAGTTTTGTACCCTCATTGAATTCTACCTCGCACTGCGAAAACACCATTTTCAGCAAGTAAATCATCTCTAAATGTGGCGGGTTTTTGCATTGCCAGTTTCTGTCCGAGCGTATCTTTTCCCTCCACATTGGTGATCCCATACAGATGGGTCATGTCCAGGACGGCTTTGATGGTCCGAGGCCTGAAGTGGCCGTGAAACAGGCCGAGCTTATCCTTCAGCACATGGGGAAAAAGGCGAGGCATGGCTGACCCATCACCCTGACGCCGAGGGAATCACTTGCGACGCTGCAGGTGATCCATTGCGGGGATGCTGGAATGGGTCAGGCCCGCCTGACTGTATGCAGAAGTCTGCTGGAGAAAGCCCCTTGTGGTTGAGAGCAACGAAGCTGTGTCCACCAAAACCCCATGCTGGAAGTGGCGAGATGTTCGGCCCAACGGTTGCAGGAGTTGAGGGTTAGTTCTTTTTTGGATATCAGTGGGTGGACAGGGGTCTCCAGTTTAGAATCTGATATTTGGACATTTGGCCATTTCCTTCCTGATAGGCCAAGTATAGCGATGTTCCGCTCTTAAATATTTGCCTTCCCTTGAGGGTTTGCCTGCATCTCTGCTAAAATTGAGAAGTCCCATAGGCAGTTGTGCCCATAAGACACAAGTCATCATGTTTTCCAGGCTGCGAAGCTGTGCAACAACCTGGTGCTGGGTATCACCATGGCGGGCGTCTGCGAGGGCCACGCGCTAGCAGGGCGTTTTGGTTTGGACCAGAAGAAGCTGGCGGAGATTCTGAATATCAGCTCTGGCAGGTGGGAAAAGACTAGTGAAACCCTCACCAAAACCTGAGGTTTATATAAGGGTCCAAACATCAAAAATAGGGAGACGAATCAAGAAAGGAATAACAAAGCGTTTTGGCGGGTCATGTCACACATGAATTTACATACTTATGGGGGAGGAATACACACATTTATCTTCGAGCTCTATTTT
>CAMXCT020001247.1:685317-760304 GCA_947184155.2 Cladocopium goreaui | reverse complement strand
AACAAAACATCATTGGAGATTGTGCAAATGAAGATTTTTTATTTCGGGCAGTTTCGACCTTCATCTTTTGAGGGCTGAAGATGCCCTTGTGTGCCGGTGTCAATCAGATGCGCGGGCCAGCAGTGCAACTACTTTGCAGCCACTTGGCAGGGAGATACCATTGAAGAGTGGCCCATTTTCACCGACATGTTGTCTTATTTGCCCGACGTTTGCATCAACGCTGAAATTGTGGTAGTAATGTGTGGGTGACATAACACAAAATGCTTCTTGTGACATGTCCATGTGCATTTTGACTGCGCAGGCTCGCACAAAATGCTTGCCTTGGAATACGGGTCCGGCATTTTCCCTGCAAATTTCCACAAGAAATGCCTCTTATCACATGTCCATGTGCATTTCGCCTGCGCGGGCTCGCGCAAAACGCTGGGGGACGTTTGCAGTTGACTTGTCAATAGCGGTTTATAGATAGGTTCAGCGTTGCGCTTGACCATTTGGACTTTGGTTTGGAGACCCGGCAGGCTTTCTGAAACAGAGTGTGCCGCCCTGTCTGATTTCCCGCTCTTTGTTGGGACCTAGCACGTGACGCTTAGATCGGCTTGAACACAGCGATCATCCATGAAGCTGGCGTGAAACTATCGCGTTTCCGTCTTGTATTTTAAATGTCAGATGTTCAGTTGGAGATGTTCCAACCTTGTGAGCTGATTCACAAACATGAATGCACCAACTGTCAGTTTAAACAAACGTGCAACGATCAATGAATGTTGCTTGTCATTTAACATGTGTAATGCAAACGGGGTCACTCATTTCTTTTTCTCAAGAAATGTTTGGATTCAAGTGGGGTTTGTGTCACCGTGCCAGTGTGATCCAGCTTGGAACAATTTAAGATTTTCCCCATGCTTTGACAGGAAAAAGAAAACTGAATGTGCAAGTGTGTTCAGCTTCAACTGGCGGATCGGCAGTTTTCACATGTCCGCATGTCACATGTATTTTGGTTTTATTTCACATGAGTTTTTCTGGCGTAACTTGGAAAGGATGACTTCTAGACTTGCGTCTTAGCCGGATAACTTATATATATATATTATAGGTTTGTCTGAAAAATGAGTAATGTACGTCATTTCACCATGAATGAAATGTCCACCACCGGATGAGCGGAATTCGTTTTTTTGTTTCATGGCTTATTCACCACGAGAACAATTTTTTTCAAACCAACCAACTCAAAACAAATCAGTTTGAGTGAGTTCGTTTGTTTTGATTGTAAGAAGCAGTCACAACATGTGACATCTTTGTTTTGCTTCAAGGGAAGCAACCATGTGATTTCGGTTTTGCTGGTTGTTTACGACGTTTTTGACGGGGAGACGTTGTAGTAAGGTGTAACTCGTTGTTTCGCGGTAGTAGACTGCACGCACGCGAGCATAAAGATCCTTATTTGGGATTCTACATATTTGCAGCCTGCTACCGCAAAAACGTCAAAAATATCCAGTTTGCAGCTGTCACATTTTCACCTGGGAACCTGCCACCGCAAAAAAAAATCTAAAAAAGTTCAGTTTTCAACTGCCGCACTCACCTGGGAGCCTGCCACCGCAAAAACGTCAATAATATCGAGTTTGCAGCTGTCACATTTTCACCTGGGAGCCTGCCACCGGAAAAAAAATAACAGGAAGAATCAACTTGCAGCTGTCGCATTCTCACCTGGAAGTAAACCAACAAAAAATTCCCAGTTTCCTGAAATCTGGTAGATGAACTTTTGTCGAGGTGGGATAGAATAAGGTTTTTTTTTTAAATCATATCAATCTTCCTTTGTGTGAAAAAAAAAGTTCTAATCTATCCCACCTTCTGTTTTGCAATCTGGATTTGACATTTTTTTGATGGCAGGCCCCCAGATGATACACTTGCAAGCTGCACATTTGTTTATTTTTTGTGGTGGCAGACTCCCAGATGACTGTGGTAGTTGAAAGTTGAAAGCTAACCTTCTTTACTTTTTTTTTTGGCGGTGGCAGGCCCCCAGGCGAAAATGTGACAGCTGCAAACTGGATATTCTTGACGTTTAGGCGGTGGCGGGCTCCCAGATGAGAATGCGACACTTGCAAGCTGCACATTTGTTCCCTTTTTCGGGTGGCAGGCGCCCAGATGAGCGTGACAGTTGCAAACTGAAATTTCTTGACCTTTTTTTTTTTTGCGGTGGCAGGCTCCCAAGTGAAAATGTGACAGCTGCAAGCTGGATATTCTTGATTTTTTTTGCGGGGGCAGGCTCCCAGCTGAACCTTCTTGACATTTCTTTTGCGGTGGCAGGCTCCCAAGCGAAAATGTGACAGCTGCAAGCTGGATATGCTTGACGTTTTTGCGGTGGCAGGCTCCCAGATGAGCGTGGCAGTTAAAAACTAAACCTTCTTTACCTTTTTTTGCGGTGGCAGGCTCCCAGGTGAAAATGTGACAGCTGCAAGCTGGATATTCTTGACGTTTTTGCGGTGGCAGGCTCCCAGATAAGTGTGGCGGTTGAAAGCTGAACCTTCTTTGCTCTTTTTTTTGGCGGTGGCAGGCTCCCAGGTGAAAATGTGACAGCTGCAAGCTGCCTATTCTTGACGTTTTTGCGGTGGCAGGCTCCCAGATGAGTGTGGCAGTTGAAAACTAAACCTTCTTTACTTTTTTTTCGGTGGCAGGCTCCCAGATGAAAATGTGACAGCTGCAAGCTGCCTATTCTTGACGGTTTTGCGGTGGCAGGCCCCTAGATGAGTGTGGCAGTTGAAAACAAAACCTTCTTTACCTTTTTTTTTGCGGGGGCAGGCTCCCAGGTGAAAATGTGACAGCTGCAAGCTGGATATTCTTGACGTTTTTGCAGTGGCAGGCTCCCAGATGAAAATGCGACACTTGCAAGCTACACCTTCTGTGGTTTTTTGCGGTGGCAGGTTCCCAGATGAGTGCGTCAGTTGAAAGCTGAACCTTCTTAACCTTTTTTTTTGCGGTGGCAGACTCCCAGGTGAAAATGTGCATTTTTGCGGTGGCAGGCCCCCAGATGAGTGCAGCAGTTGAAAGCTGGACCTTTTTTTTTTTTTCCCCGGCGACAGGTTGTAACATTCGCTTCGGGGTCCTGGTATGAGGTTGTGGTATGAGGCAGGCCCTTGCGTAGCAACGTAGTGCGTATAGAGTTGTTTCTTCTACCAAAACAAGTTCCTGTTGCTGCAGCTGCGATAATGTCTAACCTGATCTGTTCTTGTTGTTTCTGGCAAGCAGAACTGGCGATGAGGGATGAATTTAACGTTGGGCTAAGGTGCTTAAACGTTCAAGATACCACAAAAGGTTTTGGTTCATTTTGACAGCAGAACGGTGGTCATGGAAGTCCAAAACATCTAAGGAGTGTGTAACAACTCACCTGCCGAATGGACGCAAGGGTTGCGATGCAGCTTTTGGCGTGAGCCTCAAATTTTTGTGGAAGAAGTGGGCCGTTTTTGGCAAGCAGAACTGGCGATGAGGGATGAATTTAACGTTGGGCTAAGGTGCTTAAACGTTCAAGATACCACAAAAGGTTTTGGTTCATTTTGACAGCAGAACGGTGGTCATGGAAGTCCAAAACATCTAAGGAGTGTGTAACAACTCACCTGCCGAATGGACGCCAGGGTTGCGATGCAGCTTTTGGCGTGAGCTTCAAATTTTTGTGGAAGAAGTGGGCCGTTTTTGGCAAGCAGAACTGGCGATGAGGGATGAATTTAACGTTGGGCTAAGGTGCTTAAATGTTCCAGATGCCACAACAGGTTTTTCTTCATTTTGACAGCAGAACGGTGGTCATGGAAGTCCAATACATCTAAGGAGCGTGTAACAACTCACCTGCCGAATGGACGCCAGGGTTGCGATGCAGCTTTTGGCGTGCGCCTGAGCGAACCAGTTTATACATCTGAGTTTGCATGTCTCTTCATGATTGCGTAGTACGACGCGCGTTTGTGGAAGGCCCAGTACTGTTTGTTGGCAGGTGCAGCTGCTTAGTTGAAAGAAAAGCCGCAGGGGATCCCCTTGAACCCCTGCAGTCAATGTTGACATGCCGCGGACTTTTCAGAATAAATGTTTGATGTCTATCGAGGAGACCTCCCAGAATGAAAGCCTTTCATGTCTATTGATGTCTGTTCGATCGGTATTCAAACATTGACAAATTTCAACATTGACCGCAGGGGTCGCAGGGGATTGGGTGTGGTCACATTTTTCTAGGGGTCTCTAGCAAACGAAATGAGAACGCAGAAATAGATAAGATGGGACGGAATTAATTACATTAGCAGAAAAAGCGACTAGAAGAATGTAGACGTAGCTGACACAGCATGCTGTGGTGAATTGTGGCCCCTGATACCGTCAGTGCGCACGATGCTTCAGTACAGATCTTACGTCGATTTCGTGCAGAGCACAGCTGCCCACACCACAAGATTAAAAGGCGTGCTGTGTGCCGTCATGCTTTTGGGTTCTCTGGCCCACCTTGCTTTTGTCACTTTAACGCTGACTGCAGGGGTTGCAGGGGACTTGGACTGGCCCAGATGTTATCATTGTACTGAGGAGCTGGAATGAAACATTTCGCCTGCAGCCATCCTGTGAAGGCTCCACCGACCTTTGCATGCTCTTCGAGAATATCCTTCACTATTTCCGATTGGCTACATTGTCTTTGCCGTGATGGGGCCATTTTTGGAATCGAAATATAGGCCCTATTTAGGGGTTCATGGTTTGTTCTGTGATAGTATCTTCAGCGGGGGTGTGCCACTCAGTGCATTGGAGGATCTTCTCAAGCGCGCAAAGCTGCGCCACACGGTTTGTTTGGTTCATTTTTTGCGGGGGTGCCTTTGCAGATGTAGGAAATAGGCTTTGGTGCCCCCGCCTTGTCAGGCGCCGTGCCTTTGGTGTCGGAGCGGCGCGGTGCTTTCAGGACTGTTTCAACAAAAATGCCACGGAACTTTTTTGGAACCATCCGGATTACTTGAGACTTGCATCCCTACTTGTGCTTTTTTGGCCATGTGCAGTTTTTGCCTCAAGAGCAGCATCCCTACTTGTGCTTTTCCATTTGGTGGCTTGGAGGCCTTGGATGAACATGCCGCGAATGCCAAATGGCATTCAACACACAGTTGGTTTTTCCAATGGCTTCGGCAGCGGCAAGAGAAAGCGGCAAAGCCGCAGACTTTTCCCCGTTGGGCTGACATTGCCATGGTTGGAGAAGGTCCGTGCGGCCTACTTGATGTCTGGCTGCGACCTTGCAATCACTTTGTTTGCCGCCCAAAAATTCAGTGGCTTACGCCCAGAGGACGCTGACTACCCCACGCTGGACTTAGTGGAGGAAATAGCGGTCTCTGTGCCTCTTGATGCGAGTATCCGCGCCCGAGTTCGCAAGGAGGTGGCTGAAGTTTTGTTGGTCAAAGAGATTGAAAAGCTTAATCTTCGAGGAGTGGTTCCAAGTTTGGCGGCTGTGTACGCCATGTACGAAGCATTTGAGCCGTCCAGTCGCTGCATTGGCTATCGTGGAAGAATTGCATGGGTGCAGCGCTTTCGCAAGCGCTGGGGTTTATCTCGTCGAGCATGGTCGTGCCAACCTGAAATTGAAAAGGGCAAGGTGGGGCCCCAAATCTGGGGCCGCTGAGCGGCCCCAAAACTAGATCTTTTTTATGTAGGGGAACTAAAACTGGGGTCATTTTTGGGGGCCAGGAAGTGGGGTCGTTTTCGTTGTGCAGGTGGCAATTTTTTGGCAATGGTTGCAACATTTGCAACGCAGAACTACACTGGACCGACCGCTTCTTTTGTTGAACTTAGACGAGACTTGCATGCGCTTTCCAGAGAAACCGCGCGTGGGACTGGTAGCGTCCAAAGCTCGTGGTTGGACTTCCCATGCAGGGGCAAAGCTTCTGAGACGCGGCAGCGCAACATTCGTTGCTGTGCTTTGTGAAAATGAAGCCGTGCAAAAGTGCTTGCCTTCCTTTGTGCTTTGCAACAAGCACTTGTGCCCCAAAAAGCTTTACGAAGACTTACTTGCTGCAGCCCCACCTTCCTTATGTATATGGAGATTAGCTTCGTCGTGGAACACATCTGTTGTCATGTGTGAAATTTTGGAGGTGCTAGCAGCTGCTTTGAGGCCTTGGCAGCAGTTCTGCCAGCCAACTCTGACCATGGACTTGGCTCCGTGCCACATCACGCAGTCCGTGCTGCAAAAGGCACGAAGCCTGCAACTCTTTATAGCTTGCGTGCCAACTGGTCTCACTCCTCAACTTCAGGTGCAGATGTCTTTTGTTTCAGAGCCTTCAAGGCTTTTTTTGCTGGTGAACTTCAAAAGCTGCGGGCCGAGGGTCACGAAGTGACCAAAGCCTTGTTTTTCCAGATTTTTTTCAAAGTGCCTGCTTGGCTGCAGGCACGTTCTTGGGCTAAAGCCTTTCAAGCCATTTGTGCACTTGATGGAAATATCAATCTTTTGACCAAGGACCTTCAAGCACTGGGCTTAGACCCGACAGTGCAGGACAGTTTGCCGACGCAATCCCAGATAGCCTCTCTCTGGCCGAGACAACGCTGTACAAGCAAAACATATTCCCTGCTGTTCACTCGTAATTTGGAGTGAAGATACAATGACAGAACGTTGCGGAGGTCTGAAAAAAGGACCGTCAGACAGTTCAAAACATGGAGCCGTTTTGCTGGTGCCTGACCAGCATTTGTTCAGTGTGGAAACAGCTGCGCTGGCTAACTGTGCATGCCTGTTCAACGGCTCTGATTGAATTTGTAGAGACGAAAAACCCTGCTGTTGCGCCAGTAGTGACCCCACTGTGACCTCCATAGGCTCCATGGCTGACGGCGCGCATGATTTGGCAGCTGCGACCTCTATGGGCTCTATGGCTGACGGTGCAGCTGTGACCTCCTCCGTGGCTGCGCCTGTGATCTCTACTACTATGACTGACGTGCTGGGCGACCTTAAGCGGAGAAGGCAGGAGTTGAAAGCTTCGCTGAAAGACGTCAGCAAAACGCTGAAAAGCGAAAGCAAAAAGCAGAAGAGACTCATCGCCAAAGCTGGGCGATTGAGCAAAGAGGACTTGTTTTTTTGATGGCACGCCAAACTCAGGCGAGTGTGTAGTCTTTTCAACCTTGGCTACATTGTAGTTTCTTCACTGGGGCGCCAGTTAGTGCGCACCGCTGGGGAACAGCAAAGCTTTGGTTTTCTTCACCTTAGCGCCGGTTAGTGCGCATGACAAAAGGTGTTAATGACTTTCAAGGTTGCATCAATGAACAGCAGCATCTGTGTTTGAAGGCTCGATGTTCAACCTGTTGTATGACATAGTGTTTAGATGAGTAACTGACGTTCTGCAATGCGACGATGTTTAAGCTGCTTTTTTGCGAGGAACATCCCGCCCCATGAAGCGACCAGGATTCACTATCACAACGGAGGCCTGGCTTACTTCCTCCAGAAGCATTTCTAGTTTTGAGTGTTGTAAAGTTTTAGCGGGTCGGTAACGCTTGTCTGCTGTGCACGGACTCACTACTCTGATGTGGTCATTTGCTTGTCCTCGTTTCCCTTTATTTACTTATTTCCTCCTCTTCTCACGTGGAACAAAACAAAACATCATTGGAGATTGTGCAAATGATGATTTTTTATTTCGGGCAGTTTCGACCTTCATCTTTTGAGGGCTGAAGATGCCCTTGTGTGCCGGTGTCAATCAGATGCGCGGGCCAGCAGTGCAACTACTTTTGCAGCCACTTGGCAGGGAGATACCATTGAAGAGTGGCCCATTTTCACCGACATGTTGTCTTATTTGCCCGACGTTTGCATCAACGCTGAAATTGTGGTAGTAATGTGTGGGTGACATAACACAAAATGCTTCTTGTGACATGTCCATGTGCATTTTGACTGCGCAGGCTCGCACAAAATGCTTGCCTTGGAATACGGGTCCGGCATTTTCCCTGCAAATTTCCACACGAAATGCCTCTTATCACATGTCCATGTGCATTTCGCCTGCGCGGGCTCGCGCAAAACGCTGGGGGACGTTTGCAGTTGACTTGTCAATAGCGGTTTATAGATAGGTTAAGCGTTGCGCTTGACCATTTGGACTTTGGTTTGGAGACCCGGCAGGCTTTCTGAAACAGAGTGTGCCACCCTGTCTGATTTCCCGCTCTTTGTTGGGACCTAGCACGTGACGCTTAGATCGGCTTGAACACAGCGATCATCCATGAAGCTGGCGTGAAACTATCGCGTTTCCGTCTTGTATTTTAAATGTCAGATGTTCAGTTGGAGATGTTCCAACCTTGTGAGCTGATTCACAAACATGAATGCACCAACTGTCAGTTTAAACAAACGTGCAACGATCAATGAATGTTGCTTGTCATTTAACATGTGTAATGCAAACGGGGTCACTCATTTCTTTTTCTCAAGAAATGTTTGGATTCAAGTGGGTTTTGTGTCACCGTGCCAGTGTGATCCAGCTTGGAACAATTTAAGATTTTCCCCATGCTTTGACAGGAAAAAGAAAACTGAATGTGCAAGTGTGTTTCAGCTTCAACTTGTCGACGGCAGTTTTTCACATGTCCGCATGTCACATGTTATTTTTGGTTTTATTTTCACATGCGTTTTTTTCTGCGCGTAACTTGGAAGGATGACTTCTAGACTTGGCGTCTTAGCCGGTAACTTATATATATATAATATAGGTTTGTCTGAAAATGAGTAATTTACGTCATTTTCAACATGACATGAAATGTCACCACCGGATGAGCGGAATTCGTTTTTTTGTTTCATGGCTTATTCACCACGAGAACAATTTTTTTCAAACCAACCAACTCAAAACAAATCAGTTTGAGTGAGTTCGTTTGTTTTGTTTGTAAGAAGCAGTCACAACATGTGACATCTTTGTTTTGCTTCAAGGGAAGCAACCATGTGATTTCGGTTTTGCTGGTTGTTTACGACGTTTTTGACGGGGAGACGTTGTAGTAAGGTGTAACTCGTTGTTTCGCGGTAAGTAGACTGCACGCACGCGAGCATAAAGATCCTTATTTGGGATTCTACATATTTGCAGCCTGCTACCGCAAAAACGTCAAAAATATCCAGTTTGCAGCTGTCACATTTTCACCTGGGAGCCTGCCACCGCAAAAAAAAATCTAAAAAGGTTCAGTTTTCAACTGCCGCACTCACCTGGGAGCCTGCCACCGCAAAAACGTCAATAATATCGAGTTTGCAGCTGTCACATTTTCACCTGGGAGCCTGCCACCGGAAAAAAAATAACAGGAAAAATCAACTTGCAGCTGTCGCATTCTCACCTGGAAGTAAACCAACAAAAAATTCCCAGTTTCCTGAAATCTGGTAGATGAACTTTTGTCGAGGTGGGATAGAATAAGGTTTTTTTTAAAATCATATCAATCTTCCTTTGTGTGAAAAAAAAGTTCTAATCTATCCCACCTTCTGTTTTGCAATCTGGATTTGACATTTTTTTGATGGCAGGCCCCCAGATGATACACTTGCAAGCTGCACATTTGTTCATTTTTTGTGGTGGCAGACTCCCAGATGACTGTGGTAGTTGAAAGTTGAAAGCTAACCTTCTTTACTTTTTTTTTTGGCGGTGGCAGGCCCCCAGGCGAAAATGTGACAGCTGCAAACTGGATATTCTTGACGTTTAGGCGGTGGCAGGCTCCCAGATGAGAATGCGACACTTGCAAGCTGCACATTTGTTCCCTTTTTCGGGTGGCAGGCGCCCAGATGAGCGTGACAGTTGCAAACTGAAATTTCTTGACCTTTTTTTTTTGCGGTGGCAGGCTCCCAAGTGAAAATGTGACAGCTGCAAGCTGGATATTCTTGATTTTTTTGCGGTGGCAGGCTCCCAGCTGAACCTTCTTGACCTTTCTTTTGCGGTGGCAGGCTCCCAAGCGAAAATGTGACAGCTGCAAGCTGGATATGCTTGACGTTTTTGCGGTGGCAGGCTCCCAGATGAGCGTGGCAGTTAAAAACTAAACCTTCTTTACCTTTTTTTGCGGTGGCAGGCTCCCAGGTGAAAATGTGACAGCTGCAAGCTGGATATTCTTGACGTTTTTGCGGTGGCAGGCTCCCAGATAAGTGTGGCGGTTGAAAGCTGAACCTTCTTTGCTCTTTTTTTTGGCGGTGGCAGGCTCCCAGGTGAAAATGTGACAGCTGCAAGCTGCCTATTCTTGACGTTTTTGCGGTGGCAGGCTCCCAGATGAGTGTGGCAGTTGAAAACTAAACCTTCTTTACTTTTTTTTTCGGTGGCAGGCTCCCAGGTGAAAATGTGACAGCTGCAAGCTGCCTATTCTTGACGGTTTTGCGGTGGCAGGCCCCTAGATGAGTGTGGCAGTTGAAAACAAAACCTTCTTTACCTTTTTTTTGCGGTGGCAGGCTCCCAGGTGAAAATGTGACAGCTGCAAGCTGGATATTCTTGACGTTTTTGCGGTGGCAGGCTCCCAGATGAAAATGCGACACTTGCAAGCTACACCTTCTGTGGTTTTTTGCGGTGGCAGGTTCCCAGATGAGTGCGTCAGTTGAAAGCTGAACCTTCTTAACCTTTTTTTTTGCGGTGGCAGACTCCCAGGTGAAAATGTGCATTTTTGCGGTGGCAGGCCCCCAGATGAGTGCAGCAGTTGAAAGCTGGACCTTTTTTTTTTCCCCGGCGACAGGTTGTAACATTCGCTTCGGGGTCCTGGTATGAGGTTGTGGTATGAGGCAGGCCCTTGCGTAGCAACGTAGTGCGTATAGAGTTGTTTCTTCTACCAAAACAAGTTCCTGTTGCTGCAGCTGCGATAATGTCTAGCCTGATCTGTTCTTGTTGTTTCTGGCAAGCAGAACTGGCGATGAGGGATGAATTTAACGTTGGGCTAAGGTGCTTAAACGTTCAAGATACCACAAAAGGTTTTTGGTTCATTTTGACAGCAGAACGGTGGTCATGGAAGTCCAAAACATCTAAGGAGTGTGTAACAACTCACCTGCCGAATGGACGCAAGGGTTGCGATGCAGCTTTTGGCGTGAGCCTCAAATTTTTGTGGAAGAAGTGGGCCGTTTTTGGCAAGCAGAACTGGCGATGAGGGATGAATTTAACGTTGGGCTAAGGTGCTTAAACGTTCAAGATACCACAAAAGGTTTTGGTTCATTTTGACAGCAGAACGGTGGTCATGGAAGTCCAAAACATCTAAGGAGTGTGTAACAACTCACCTGCCGAATGGACGCCAGGGTTGCGATGCAGCTTTTGGCGTGAGCCTCAAATTTTTGTGGAAGAAGTGGGCCGTTTTTGGCAAGCATAACTGGCGATGAGGGATGAATTTAACGTTGGGCTAAGGTGCTTAAATGTTCCAGATGCCACAACAGGTTTTTCTTCATTTTGACAGCAGAACGGTGGTCATGGAAGTCCAATACATCTAAGGAGCGGGTAACAACTCACCTGCCGAATGGACGCCAGGGTTGCGATGCAGCTTTTGGCGTGCGCCTGAGCGAACCAGTTTATACATCTGAGTTTGCATGTCTCTTCATGATTGCGTAGTACGACGCGCGTTTGTGGAAGGCCCAGTACTGTTTGTTGGCAGGTGCAGCTGCTTAGTTGAAAGAAAAGCCGCAGGGGATCCCCTTGAACCCCTGCAGTCAATGTTGACATGCCGCGGACTTTTCAGAATAAATGTTTGATGTCTATCGAGGAGACCTCCCAGAATGAAAGCCTTTCATGTCTATTGATGTCTGTTCGATCGGTATTCAAACATTGACAAATTTCAACATTGACCGCAGGGGTCGCAGGGGATTGGGTGTGGTCACATTTTTCTAGGGGTCTCTAGCAAACGAAATGAGAACGCAGAAATAGATAAGATGGGACGGAATTAATTACATTAGCAGAAAAAGCGACTAGAAGAATGTAGACGTAGCTGACACAGCATGCTGTGGTGAATTGTGGCCCCTGATACCGTCAGTGCGCACGATGCTTCAGTACAGATCTTACGTCGATTTCGTGCAGAGCACAGCTGCCCACACCACAAGATTAAAAGGCGTGCTGTGTGCCGTCATGCTTTTGGGTTCTCTGGCCCACCTTGCTTTTGTCACTTTAACGCTGACTGCAGGGGTTGCAGGGGACTTGGACTGGCCCAGATGTTATCATTGTACTGAGGAGCTGGAATGAAACATTTCGCCTGCAGCCATCCTGTGAAGGCTCCACCGACCTTTGCATGCTCTTCGAGAATATCCTTCACTATTTCCGATTGGCTACATTGTCTTTGCCGTGATGGGGCCATTTTTGGAATCGAAATATAGGCCCTATTTAGGGGTTCATGGTTTGTTCTGTGATAGTAAAACTGCAAGTTCTGCAAGTCCCATAGGAGTCCAGTCAGTCCGTTCCACCTGGTTTGAAGACACAACACCCAGGCACACTACATCCCAGCAACCTCAAGACCTCAAAAAAAGAGCAACCCCAGCCATTGCATGGGCTGAAGTTAGTCATCAAAGAAGAGGTGCTGCCAGCGACTGACCAACCACAATTCCAGTCACTTGAGCTGAGGTCTCTTAGCACCTGACACATGGAAGTGCAAACGTGCACAAGTCAGCCTTAAAGCAACTATTGATGTCCCAATGTTGGGTACAATCATAGAGGAAAATGGTGACGGACTCCTGGAAGATTCCCATACGCCGTGGGATGGCCACTCCACATCGATGGCGCTGTCAGACAATGCTGTATTCACAGAGCTGCTAGCTTACAAGAATTAGATAATATGCTCAAAGAATATGACATGAAAAGGGATTCAGTAGAAATCAACCGTGACGCGCCCCAATGGTCCCATCATGCGGTATGGAACCGAAAGTATATGGAACCGAGACCAGGATACACACTGGAGCAGCTATGGACCGACTCCGAACCTGCCATAAGCAAAAAACAACCACGTCATATGATGTACAAACAAATGACGTGCAACGTGCAGTAGCAGCCATTCAGCATTTCCCAACCCCCGTTCCCCCTGATAGCCCCTTCATACGTACACTAGGGACACCGGCTGCTCTAAAATCCCCGCCGCAGACGGACACTCTGGCGCAAAGAGCTCTGGAAGAATGGGAACGTACTTTGTGTGAAAACAAGGCAGTGGCAATCCTCGCCGAGATCCAAGCCGGCCGACCAACTATAATCCACAAATATGGAGGTGAAATGCTCATTACCATTGTCCTTGATGGCCACTGGCGGAAGCGAAAGCACTTGTGGATGACCCTGCGGCATTCGCTCGCGAAATGACGCGAATCCTGCGTGACAAACAAACCCACCCGCTTATCGCCCAAATGATGAAACCAGCGGCAAGCAGTGATCCACCCCCCGCCGCTGCTGCAGCCAGTGGTGCTAGTAGCAGTGGAGTGCCTCACGCTGCCTCACACGAGCAGTTCCAGTGAGCCACATGGAGTAACGCAGAGACCCCAAATGTATCATCCTTGCATTTAGCGTGTAACTTGCCTCAGGTTGAGCGGTGTTGTCACCATGGGGTACTCATGGTTGATTGCCACCGGCTGAAATTACCTCTGCTGTCAGCATGCCGGAGCCAATCGGGGAAGGGAGGCGGTAGGAGGCGGGTATCTTAATCCTGTTCTGGGTTTTTTGATTTGTATTTGTTCATGTTGTGCCACCTTAATTGTTGCATGGTAGTTTAGGGCGATGTCAAAGTACATCAAGCCATGGCGCCCGTTGCTGTTTTGCTCAGGCAATCCAGTACCTGCATTGCTTGAATGCCACCTGACCATATGAGCTCAGTGCAACCAAGTGAAGTAGTATGCCTGCCTCAAGAACCCCAGACTCACAATGAGGCACAGGATCTCCTCCTTTTGCAGGACTATGTGCACAGACTGACGAATACTCTCAGAACTTTGGAAGACACCCACGCCGTATTGCAGCAAACAGAACTCCTTGCAGGTGTTATCAACGAGCAAGACTGCAGAGACATTCGCACAGCCTGCTGTTGCATAAGAAGTCTGCGCATTCGAGTAGAAGCCGTCGACAGCTACAGCTCATGCATGCGAGCGTACAACATTACCAGACTGAGGACCTTAACACAGCTGACACAAGTTGCCTGTCCAGAACCTCGTTTGAACACTTTGAGAATAGACCTGGTCCCTGGGCAGAGAACAACGCTCGTATTCCTACACCAAGGTAACTGAGCCAGCTACCATGATCACCTGACCGCATTTAATGCAGTTGATTTCAACACCTGCTAAGTTGACCGCTTGAGCTGCGCAACGCTTGCAAGCCTGCATCCATGCTGTCGAGCTCGCCCTTCGCTAACTCGATCGCATTGGATTCAGTTTTGAAAGCGGTATACACCGCCAGACTGCACTGCAACTCCCATATATGGCTACAATCTCCCATATCACGAAGATGCATTGCATATCACACTTTCGTTGCAATATGATGATTGGAAAAGCAGTACTGAGCCGACTCTGAGGGTTCCTGAGTGCTGTTACCGCCGTCTTTTTCACCCTAGATCACGTTTCACTCTCCTGTTTCACTGCGGTAGTTTCTCACCACTTTGTTGTGACCTGGCGTTGTCGGTGTTTGCTTCAAAGTGTTAGGGTGTTTTATGTCATGCCGTGAAGGCTGCTCGGTGTGATCTCGGGGATCCTGGCTGGGGGGATCCCTGGTTTCCGCATTGAGCCTTGTTGCTTCCCACACCCTTCAAGTGGCCCATGGTGATTTCGTCTTTGGTCTTGTTGTTGTTTTATTTTATGGGCCTGCCAACATGACACACAAGTTGTCATCTGCATGCGCTGAGATGATAACAAGCTATCACCTCTCGCCTCAACAGATCTGTTTCACATATAAACTGGAATCTGTCACGTCACGGTTTTGTGGCCTTGTGGCTGTTTTTCTTTTGTGTGGTTTTGTTTGTTGTTTGGTTTTGTTTTGGTGTTTTTGTTTTGCTTTGGTTCTTTGTTTTTCGTTTTTGGGTCTCCGTTTTTGAACCCTGGAACGTGACAAGCCTTTGGACTATGTATCGGTCCTTTTCCAGTTTACTTTTGCGGCCACTACAGCATTGGCCCCTGTGCGAATTAAATAATTAATGTCATTTGCAACAGGCTTAGATAGCTGTTGAACGACCTGGCGGAAGCCACATGGCGTTGGACGGAAAAAAAAGTAGTACTTCGCGTTCAGGAATCCAATACTCGGCTGGGCTACGATTGCTACTTGTGCTGTTCCTCCTGCTGAGGTGGCTATTGTTTCTACACGGAGAGTGCGGGCCTAATCTTTCTTGAGCACTGAACGGTTGAGGTTGTTCTTGTGATCTGTTGCAGTAGTCATTACGAAGAGCCCATCGGCAAACCCGGCATTCCTGGGGAGAGCACTTGTGACACAAGCGTCTCTAGGTCTGTCGCTATTAGCCCATTAATTCTAAAAAATTGGTGTCCCAAAGCACGAACTGGAACCCTGGTGGCCTGTCTGGAAGCCCTTCGGAGGCAAAACTTCCAAGTTCCCACATGTCGTTGATAAGTCTGCAAAGATTAGGGTATCTGACTGCTGCTACTGAATGATATGTCACAGGGCTAACTCTTGAGCTAGACGGGAGCATCAATCCCCATGTATGGATGTCGCTCACTCCTGCAGTATGGGAGTTTAGCACTGCTTGTATGTCACCAGCCATGGGTAGGAGGGTCGCATGTTGCAAAATCCAGGCAAGGCGTACCAGGGACCGTGGAAAGTTGACTGTTGTGCCTGCCAGTAGTTCGGTGTCCACGATTGTGGGGAGTTGTCTTTGCTCATATGGCTGGGCTGCTTCAAATTGTGCTCTCAGGTCGGGGAGGACAGCATTCGCCGCCTTCAGGTCTTTGGTAGACTGTGGCGAGAGTTGGCTTGTCCATAGCTGACCCAACGTGTGCTGGCCTCGACGGAGGATTTGGCTGAGAGTGGTCAGACCTTCATTGGATGAGCCGTCAAACAGCCAAATCATTGCATCTGCTAAATTAGATGGCATATAATAATTGCGGTCACTTCGTAGCCCATGCTTTTTGGCTGAGAGGAGTTGCCGGGATCGTTTGGCGTTGTACCTCCTGGCGTCTGCTCTGAATCTCCCGTCCACAGAACTAAGGGTTGTTGTCTCAGCAGGCTAATAACTGCAATTTCCCGGTCAGTACCATATTGCTGGCCTTCGTCAATGACCATGAGGGACAACTCTTGCATAAAGCCGCCCAGTGTGGACCATTGCATGGTGAGATCTTGGGCTACAGTACCTCTTGTGGCCAAAACTAACTAGTACTTGCTCAGTATTTGTCTTCTTTCTCTCGGATGGATGTCGAATTTAGTGTAGGAGTAACTGCTCTTGTTACGTTCTTGGTTCCCTATTAACCTGCCTATGCGCCTAAATACCCCCGACGGGGGGTCGAGCCATAGGAGCAGGTCAGCAAAGGATCGAGTACCTGAGTTTTCCTTACATATAAACAATATCTTAAGGCTGTTGGTGGTGTCGATTTCGATCAGAGCGAGGATGAGGACTCCATCGATTTTGACTTGCCTGCACCAAAGAGTCCTTGAATGCACAGGTCTAGCCGATTGGTAAGCAATGCCATTGTCACTGCACATAGCGTGCCCAACATGTCCGTCCATTTCGGCAGCGAAAGAAAGTGCCGTTGTGCGGGTCCACTGATGGGGTTCTCCCTCTACATGACATGGGATGAGGACGAGGCGCAGCAATTGCCCGCACAAATGCAGCAAATGTGATCGTTTGTTGCCATCCATCCCTTCAACTGCTGTTTGGATGTTGTAGATGCCTAGGCCAAGATGGTACCTACAGGGGGGAGTCTGCGCAACAGCAGTCACCTCGCTGGTGGGCTTGGTGCATCCAAACATCCACATAGTATGGAGAAAAAAGGTGCCTGGGAGTGGACCCCTGTCACCCCTGACTGTGGCATCTATGGGTTCCAGGCTCTCGCCAGAGGCAAGGTACCAGTCTTGAAGTACTAGGAGTTGTTCTTGGGCAAAGAAATTGATGGCTGGCATTGAGAGAAAAGCACTTCGATGGCTCTGGGGTTGCACTGCCTGTGTATGCGGGTGGCAGGTAGTTCGTTTTTATTTTTGGATGAGCGTGGCGTGATAGCAAGGATTAGCACAAAGAGGATTTGAAGGTTTCTGATGTCGCTCGCTGGAACATCTGTGGCTCCTACCATTGCAACAAGCCTCCCAGTGCCTATGGGGCTAACTTTATGATGATGTGGTTCACTTGCCAGGAGGTGGTAGACTTCCGTTTGGCCTAGGCTCGGGTGTCGGAACGCGAAAGCATCCTGTCCCCCTTTTACTCTCCAATGGCCAAACTCACTGCCTTTGAAAAGAAATTCGAATGCAATTGGTTGCCATGGCTCACGAATTGGTCCAGCACTCTGCATTGTAAGTCCCGTCTCATTGCAGCCTTGGGGCTGAGCATTGGCAGATAGTAATCCAGTATGTAAACAGCCATGGGCAGCTGTAGAGTGCCAAGGAAGTGTTGGACCATGGTTGTGTAGTTGAGCAGTTTGGCTCTGGGCGCGACGCTGACTGTCGCTAGTGAGGCCAGATATTGAGTTGCATCTTGCTCCGTCCGTACCTGTGAATTGCGTATGGCAATATGGCTGACCAGTGCTTGAGTTGTGGTCTCTGGCGCCTCGCACATCATTGCTAACTCTCGTAGGAGGCGCTTAGCTGGCCTGTGGGAGCTCAAAGCTGCACCATGATATCAAACGCAGCGGGGCTTGTGAGTAGACTTCAAAGGGAAGCACCCCTGGGGAACTTTCCAACTTTGCTATGTCTTGTCGTCCCTCTGGAAGGGTAACTCGTGTCCAGTGCGGGTAGTTGTGTTGGGCAGTAGCCAGGTACGCTCGCCACCCTGTGATATGTGTGATTGTAAACCCCTGGTGTTGGAGCATCCTCATGTCCTGGTTGGACGGGTTCCAGACGCAAAGTCGGTCATCTGCATGGTGGATGAGGTGTACCTGTCTATTATGGGACAATCTGGGTGTCGTCAGGAGCGATGGCGGCAGGGCAATGGCTGCTAAAACTGTTTTGCCTTCAATATCTTGGAACTCTGCAAGGATGGTCTCCCATACTACCTGCATAGGAGCCTGCACTGTGCCCTCGAATGAAGAGGGAGCCTACCATGTAGCCTGTTAATTTAAGATATTCCGCAGGACGGATTTCCGGGGGCAGGCACACTCCGACCAATGGATGCGCAACAAGCAGTTTGGTAAAGAGTCGTAGGCCGTGCTTGTACCCTGGCCATGGTGGTTTCCTGTGTGCCGGGGTAAAGGGACAGAAACATAGGAGTTTCATGGCACGGCTGATGATCTGTGCTTGCAGTTGGTGGGCGTCCGGCACTCCGAGAACATGGCACCAGGTGTGGACGCCAATTGCGAACATGGCAATATGCAGTAGCAAGTATTCTTGGGTATGAGCGGTACCTGCAATTGTGCCAGCTCTTGTATTCCAATCATCCTGCTTGCTGAGTGATGGTCCGTAAACATGTGCTTCTTTCCTGCAAGCCAACAGTACATCCCACTCTTGGTCTAGCTCTCCTCCACCCAATCCAGTGCACTGAACATCCAGGGACCCTGGGTCAGCGGGATTGAGTTGCCAGGCAGTATTTTTTTTTTCCGTCCAACGCCTTCATGGCTTCCGCCAGGTCGTTACACACATTCAATCGCGGCAAACAGATGAATTGTAATTTACATGCAGGGCTGTCAACTTGTCGAAAGCCACAAAAGTGCTGGTAGTGGACCTGTACGCAGTCCAGGGAGCTGTCCCAGCAAGAAACCAAACAAAAAACAACAGAAAACAAGCAAACAAAAAACACACAACCACAACCAAACCAAAACAAACACAACACAGAGAAGTGGGATCGCAACCAGCAATGGGAATTACATGCATGATGACATCTTGTGTGTCATTATGAGAATGGCCCCTAACAAGAAGCAAAACAAAGAAAACACAGAAACACACCAAGGGGCCAGGTCAGAGGGTGAAAGAAGCAACAAAGCTCAATGCGGAAACCAGGGATCCCCCCAGCCAGGATCCCCGAGATCACAAAGAGCAGCCGTTCAGGCATGACATTCACCCTGGCACTTCGAAGCAAAGACCGACAACGCCGGGTCGCAACGAGAGTGGTGAGAAACGAAAAAACGGTGAAACAAGAAGGTGACACATGACATGGTCTATTGTGAAAATGACAGCAATAGCTACGGCACTCAGGGCGCACTCAGAGTCCGCTCAGTAGTTCTTTTCCAAGCATCGTCATCATTGGGAGCTGTAGTGCACTCTTGCGGTGCATGCCGCTTTCAAAACTGTATCCAATGCGATCGAGTTAGCGATGATCGCTAGCTCGACAGCATTGATGCAGGCTTGCAAGCGTGGAGCTCCTTAAGCGGTCAACAAAGCAGGCGTTGCAGTCAATTGTATTCACTGCGGTCGGTTGACCATGGTAGCTGGCTCAGTCACATTGATACAGGGATGCGAGCGTTTTCCTCTGAACAGGGACCAGGTCTGTCATCCGAGGTTCTGGACGGGCAACTTGTGTCAGCTGTGTTGAGGTCCTCTGTCGGGTAGTGTTGTACGCTCGCTTGCATGAGCTGTAGCTGTCGACATAACTTCACGTTCTGTAACATTGGCTCGGGCCTCTACACGGATGCGCAGACTCTTTAGGCAACAGCAAGCTGTGCGTATGGCTCTGCAATCTTGCTCGTTGATTACGCCTGTAAGGAATTCTGTTTGCTGCATGTCCTCCAGTGTTCTTTGGGTGTGCGTCAGTTTGCAAACATAGTCCTGCAAAAGGAGGAGATCTTGTGCCTCATTGTGACACTGGGGTTCTTGAGGCAGGCATGCCAGTTCCCTCGGTTGAGCTGCATTCATATGGCCAGACGGCATTCGAGCAGTGAAGGTACTGGATTGAGCTGAGCAAAACAGCAACGGGCGCCATGGCTTGATGTACTTTGACATCGTCCTACGCTACCAGTAACTAGATACAAGTAGTGGCCCATTAAAAATGTTACTATTGTCCCCCTCCCCCTTCCTCCCTTCCCATACTTACAAAGGCTAGCTTACCACACAATCAGTTGTCTAAGGTAAAGGGGGTCTCCCAGATCCACTAGGCAGTAGTCAACCATGGGTACCCCATGGTGACAGCACCTGTGTGCACAGTGGTTACTCGTCATGTGTGTGGCAACTGTGGGTACTCCACGTTAACCGTGTGAGACTACTGGAACTGCACGGGCTGACGGGCTGACTGGCTCTGGGGTGTTCATGGCTGCCGGTGCTACTGGCTGCGCTATTTGAGGGAGGTGAGTCACCACTTCCTGCTGGCTTGATCATTTGCGCAATAAGTGGATGACTTGGCTTTTCCAGCAGAATCCTAGTCATTTCGCGAGTGAAAGCTGCAGGGTCGTCCACTAGTGCCTTAGCGTCCGCAAGTGGCCTGTCAAGGACAATGGCAATGAGCATTTCGCCGCCATCTTCTGGATGAGGGCCGGTCGCGTAAAACTTTGCCACACAAAGTTAGATCGCGAAAACCGCTTTCAAACCTCTCGTGCTCAAAGTAAACCCAAACCAAAACACAGACAAACGGCGATCGTTTCGCGTTTCTGCAGTATCGACTCTCCCAGGCCGTCTCACGGCGACACACTCACACACTTTTCGCTCTCGCAGGCTTGAGCCAACGTTCACGTTGGTAAACACAGTTCAGAACACAGAAACTAAGTGAGTTTCTGTGGGTAAAGCAAACTGGATTCCGGTCCAGTCAAGGAGATTCCAAAATCTCTACAAACTTAATTGTGCAAAAACGATTCTACCAATCTAGAAACGTGCAAAACAGGTTTCTCGGTTCCTAAAAACCTAAGATTGGTTTCGTGCAGTTTGGTTCTCGTGTGGAATACCCTACAACGTGCAGAAAACCTAAAAACGGCTAACTACAAACGAAAAATGGCAACTCCGTCACAACTCTTTGTGACGGAATGAGATGAGATCGATTAACTACATCACAATCACCTGCTAACTACAAAACAAAGTCCAAACTACGCAAGTCCACAAACTACAACTACAAAGCAACTAACAACTACCTAAGTTCAAGCACAAGATCGCTACGCTAGCTATACATAGGATGATTTTTCACACCCCCTTTCGAACTTGTGCGACTCAAATTCAAAACGAATTCAGTCACTCGGCCTTGACATTCCTCATGCCATAGCAGATAGGGCATGCTGACAGCGTCATCTGCTTTGACTTCTCCGTTGTACGGCAACCTGAACAGTGATACTTCGATCCTGTTGAAGTCACAACCAACAAGGGTCCAGTCTCCGGTTGGCAAATCTGGCAATTGTCTCGGCATCGAATATGTCCATTTGGACTAGCGGCGGCAATCAAAACCTTGCATTTCTCATTGCAGTGATACATCTCTCGGCAAAAACTCCAATAGATACGAGTACCTGGGCCTTCACCGTCAGAGTCACAAGACAAAGCTGTAGAACTATTCATAGCTGTACCTGAATTTCTTGCAGTTGTATTGCGGCTTTTGCAACATCTCGTAATGCAGTAAGCTGAAAGAATACCAGATAGAAAACCCAGTGTATATACAAAGAATAAGAGCCAGTAGAGCTCTTCCATCTCTCCAGTGGCCATGGCTTGCGCGACCTGCCCACACACACAAATGGCTGCGGAAATCCAATCAAGCTCAAGCTGAAATCCATTCCAAGCAGTCCACAAGCATTCCAAAGACAGTCCATCAAGGAAAGTCCACAGAAAATCCAAAAAGTCCAAAGATCATCCTCTCGATGTCTTCTAAAGACTTCTGCAACTCTTGCAATTCAAATTGGATTCAGAACTATATCATGCAATCGTCAGACCTCAAAGTCTCGATAATTAGATCCGACTACCCAAGCAAGGCACAGGGCAACGATCAAAGAGAGTTTCAGCCTCATGTCTCAGACATTTAAAGACCTTTCTCTATCCAGCTGACTTCACAAGTCTATCAAAACTTCAAGATGACTTCACAAGTCGTTCAAGTTATCCAAAATTTCACAAGTCCACTCATGCAGCAGACTCTTCCTTTTTCCTCAGGGAAGATCAGGCGATAAAATCAGCGTGGCTTCGACGCCATCGATCACCTGAGGGCAAGTAATGCGAGCATCCGCACAAAAATCTGGCAAACTTCCTGGAGTATTTTTCTGACAACTGAAAGTCAGAAAAGTTGAATGATGCGTGGAAATCACAAGCACAATGAAAACGCTTCTCAAGACGTTGACTAAGCTCCTCGGAACTTGACATGATCCTGAACGCTTTCTTGATGGGTAATCCTGGCAGTCCTTCAATTCCCATTGCACAAGCATGGACAACAGACCTGAATGGAATTCTGGCCTGAACAAAGGCTTGCAGCTTCGGACGAGTCCAGTACCTGTTGGAATTTGGCAATTCAAAAGACATAGACAACTCGGGATGTCTTTCTACTAACCGATCCATCAACTTTTCACAAGCGGCTAGAAGTTCGAAAAACTTTCGCTCATGTTCGGGGACCCTTTTCCCACCCGAAAAGTTCTGCAATGGAGATCCACCTGTGCACGGCAATGACATGTGAACGTGACAGAACAAATGCACCTCTCCCAGCTCTCGATCAGAGGCTGATCTGGTCATCTTCAAGTCCTCCATCACCTGGTTCACAAGATCTGCAACATGATTCTGTGTAGCTACCGTCTCAAGATTTCCATGAACTCCAACATAACAAGCACGGCTCTCAGCGCATGCAGCTGACAAGACACTGGCTCTGCTGCAGGCTAGCTCAACAAAAAGACCTACCCCCCTTTCACTCTTGAAATGGGTCACATCAGCTTCTGAAGAACTCGAACCTGAAATTGCAGACAAAACACTGGTCGTTGCTCCAGCTCGGGCCGCTGCATTCGCAGTTGCTGCTGACGCTGTTGACGTTGTCAACAACCTGAACAACCTCCGATTTGCTCGCATCGGAAGTTCTCCACTGCCATGACATGCTATGCAGGCTTCCATACGGCGCTGGGGCGGTCTCCCTGATGTCTCAGAAGGCTCTGGCGGGGCCTCACTGGCCGGTGCCTTTGCAACTGGGACTCTTGAAATCATCGACATACTGTACCCCGATGAAGGGGCAATTGTCTCAGCTTCCAGTGCTCCTCCTGGGCCAACTCTGAATGGCCTATGGGGCAGCTCGCCCACAAGCGACGCTGCTTTCGCTTCAGGGCTCTTCGGAGTAACCAAATCCACAGCTGGTGCTGCCTTTGCACCTGGGCTCGCCTTAGGCGATGTGGGCTCGCCAGCTTTCGCCTTTGGAGGCGTCTTGGGTGGCGTCTTTGGCGCACTTGAAACTCTTGCTGGAGCTGGCGGTGGCGGTGGTACCTGAGGTGGCGCCGGAGGTGCTGGCGGTGGTGGTAGTGGGCCCTTGGCTGGAGAAGGCTTCGCTGGCGGTTGCCGTGGCCCTTGCGGAACCCACCCCTTCGGCGGGTGTGCAGGCGGCTTCGGACCCATCGCCACTGCCGCATTGCTGCTGGCAGGAAACTGGCCGCTTCTCTTCGGTGGCGTCTGAGGGGGACCCATCCCAGTCCTCTGACGGGCTCTTGGAGGGCTACCTGCGGCTGCTGGGGCCTCCTCGGACCAACCGTGGCCTCTCAGCCTCTTGTTGTGCATTCGTAGTGACTCCTGGGTCAATCCAACCTGTGAAATTGAATCACCCGGGGCAACCTCATCGCCCACAGTAGAGTCTGGCTGGTGCTGTCCTCGTGGCGTCAACGTCACACGCCCATGAGTAAGGCTCACCCTTCTCTCCATCTCAGGGCACTGAGAGATAATGTGGCCTCTCTGTCCACAATGACCACATTTCAGACCTTTCGGATTCTTCCAGCTGAATCCACTGAAAGACCTCACAAAGGCGGGTCCTTTGTCTTCCTCAGATTTCGGGTTCCTTGTTTCAATCTGCAACTCCTCTCTCCTGTTTGACTGAGGGTTGTACATCCTTCGGACGACCCTTCTCTGACCTGGCAGTCTCGACCCTGTCACAACCTCAAACGTAGGTGTTGGCCTCGATTCCTCTTCTCTCCTCTGCGCAGCGAAGAACTCGAGTGCCTCCTTCTGCCTGTTCTTCCAAGCCTGACGCTTGGCCTTACGACGACCAGCCTCGCGTCGTCTCTTCAGCAAACCAGTGGCCTCCCAGGCCTCTTTCTTCACCTGAATCACAAAACGACCAGGCTTCCTGGGCATCTTCTTCACAGCAGGTTCACGTCCAGGGGCTTGAGACCTTCCTGACGGTCCAGCTTTCTCCACAGGTCTGCCTCGATCAGGCATGGCTTTCTTCTTGGGTCTCGGCGGCTGAGCTTTCTTTGGAGTGACCTCCACAACGTCCTCAGCCTCGGCAACTGCAGCCTCTGCTGCACCAGGTACCGCCTCAGTAGCGGCAGGGGGAGCTGCAGCCTCTGCTGCCTTCGGCACTGCCACAACATCTTTAGCAGCTGACAACACTGCCTCTGCAGATGTCACCACAACAGTCGCAGTATTGGCTTCACCACCAACGATGGTAACCGTATCATCAGACTCTGGTGCCGCACCGACACCTTCAGCTGTTGGATGCCCAAGGAGTGCATGGCTGTCCGGCGCTCTGGGCTCTTCTCGTTCTGCAGGGATACGTCCAGCCATAGCGGAACCGATTCCCTCGCCTTGAAACCTTTCGCAAACAGCTACAAGTGCATTGATCATCTGAGTGCATGAACGTGGAAATGGCGACAATTCACAAGTTGTTGAATTTGCAGGTTCTTCACAAATCAACTCTCCACAAAACATGCAGTTTCTGGTTGAAAACGCACACAAAATACCTGAAAAACTGTTGTCGCAGATTTCAAAATCGAGCAAACAGTCCAAAAGAATACCTTCAAACGACGAAAAACCAAGTATTTCAATGTACTGCAACGCTTTGATCGTCGGCAAACATTTGGTAAAATGGTCAGCGACGTTTCCAGTTCCTCGGACATGCCCAATTTGCAAAAACTCTTTTGCCAAAAGTTCCCTCAACCAGTTCACTTTGATGTCGATATGTCTTGACCTACGCTGGAGGTCGGAACCTTCCAAAAGCATCTTCCCACTCAGGGAGTCGGTCCACAAGAGGATCGGACAGACAAAATCCAAACTGTCGTCCTCGGATGAAGACGGTGGATATACCTGAATGCGACGCAGGACAAAACTCAGACTTCTCAGCAAACCAATGGCTTCTTGGACAGCTGCCTGAACGGCAACGAGCTCTGCCTCGCATGAACTCAAAGTCACAGATGCCTGATGTCGAGAGAAACACTTCAAGACAACACGTCGGAAAACAATAACACATCCAGTGATGCTTCTCCTCTGAGTAGCTTGCATAGGGGCAAATCCAGCATCACTATAAACTTCCAGACCGATGTCCTTTTCAGAAAGGTCCTCAAGTCCAGGTGAGGGAAATTTCTGGGACATCTTCATGTGCAACAACATAAATCGAAGCACAGCTCGCAGAGCTTTCTCATGGCCTGGCTTTGGACAAGATTGTCCAGTCGACAGCATTGCGATCAGGATCAAGATATCCTGTCGGGTCTGTGCCAGCCATGACAAACGTCCAAGAACTCTCCTGAACTTGGAGTGCGCCTCAGCGCTGATAGGCTCTTCTTGCAGTGTCTGCTCCAAAAATGGACGAAGATCAGGAAATGCAGTGGAACCTTTGGAGATTCCATACTCCTCGAACGCACTGTTCAGGTAATCCTGGTCGACAAACAACTGCAAACCTGAGCTTCCCTTCTCTCTGAGGATGGTACGGCCTAGAAACTTCAATGAACCACCAGACATGGTCACTCGGCCAGTCTCTCGGATCTTGACTTGCTTCTCAAGAGCTTTAAACAGAACACGATACGCAGCCTCGCTGGGCGTGGCAACCAACAGGTCATCAACATAGCAGATGACAAGGATGGGGGCACCCCGTACCATCCCACCGTACAAGCATGGCTCCACAAGTCCAGATCGGATGCCAACGCTTTTGACAATCCCATCAAAGAACAGAACCCAAGTCAAACTTGCGATACGAAGTCCATTCAAACCCTTGTAAGCCTCAAGAAAAACCGGTTCATTGTCAAGTGTGCTGATTGATGATGGAAGCCGGACACAAACCTTCACAGTGAGCGGTGAATTCATGAACGCCTGACTGACGTCAATTGCATAAAGGTTGAAACCTTTTCCACCAGTCCACATACCCGTTGCCGCTCCCAACAGAAGTCGTAGCGACTCAATCGAGGGTGTGGGGGAAGAAATACCTTCCTGTCTGGCAGTCTTCTGACCTTTAGCAAAATCTTTCACGACTATCCGAGCACGAACTCCTTCGTCGGCTTCAGGCTTACTGTTCGTAACCCACCTGCAGGAGATAACTTTGATGCTGTGCTTCTTGCAAAACTGCAAGGCTTCCTTCTCCTTCATGATACGACCTGCATTCACATGAGTCAATCCCTTGAGCTCTTTGACCATCGCAAGGAAAGTTCCTTGGGGGTCCAGTTCTTCAAGAGTGGTATCCGAAACAGCTCCTGTTGGCTTCCACAATCGAACCTTGGATCCACATAGCTCAACAACTTCAGAGTCATGAGCTCCACCTGAAAAACTGATAGACTCAACAGAGAACCGCTCCTCGGAGAGCAGATCGGGAGAAGTCAAACATCCAATCCTGACTCTCTCAGAGCAAAGACACACATCGATCATCGGGATCGTCTGTGGCTGTTCAACTTCCATCTCAACATCTTCGGATTGAAATTCTGGAGCGTCTCGCTCCGAAAAGGATGCAGCCTCAGCTGGTGCAGAACTCGCCTCAAGTGGTAAGTCCATGTCCACATCGGCAAGATCAGCATGTTCGGGACCCAGAGATGGTGAGTAGGGGACGTCTCCACCTTCACCTGCTTGCTCCAAAGCTTGCTCCACATCCTCAAGCGACGGCTTGATAGGAGTAGACAAGAACTCACCTTGCCTCTTGCGGCACTCAGCCGAATGGCGGGTGCCAGGAGCATTCATACCTGATTCACAACTCGGACAGTGCCTTGTAGGCAACATTCCAGATGGCAAACCTGGAATCTTTGGTAGTGGCTGTGATGGTACTGGTACCGCCACTTCTTGGTCATTGGGCTCGGCAAGTGGGAGTTGTTTCTCAGGCACAACGGCTTCTTTGGATCTCTGGTTCCGAAGCCATGTCCAATAGCGCTCACAGCACTTCTTGGAGTGTCGACCTTGACGAGTAGCACAAGAACTACAACCTTCGGTCCGTCCATGGGCATCAATCCAATGCCGTGGAGGTTGCACCTTGTCGGGCAGACGTGCAAAGTCCTCTGGAACGATCTCAATCGGTTCCTGGTCCAAAATGGCGGGTGCAGGTCCAGCAGAGTCCACTGCACGCAAGAACCTTCCAACCAATTCCAGAGGATACACAATTGGAAAAACGAGCTTCAGGCTCTTCGCTTGGAAAAAATTTAGTTCACCTTCAATTGACGCAACTACAAAGTGTGCAAACGAGTTCCTCACAGGATACAGGTATCCAGCAGTCACGAACCTTCCGATGCTGTTCACACTGTCAGGTGTCTCCGCAAGAACCCTAGAACAGAACATCGCTGTGACAGCATTCTTCTGATCAACCTGGTTTCTCAGGACCTCTCGTCCACTCAATCCTGTGCCATCCAACTTCGAATGCAAGTTGTGCATCGCAATCACGTACCTTGAACTGGCTTCCCAGCCAACCAAACTGTTGACCACGTCAACACCTGCTTTCCCCAATTCGAGTCTCAGTACCGCAAGACCTTCTTTCAGCTCACGGACTCCACGCTCCACTGAACCAACAGTATCATGGTTCTGGGGACCTGCTTTGCTGACGGTAAATTCTCTTGGAATACCAGCTCTTCTCAACGTCGTCCCGAGTTCATCGGACGCATCTGACCTAAAGTCAATCGGCTTTGGATCTCCAGACAACAGTCCAAACTCTGCCAAGATCTGGCGGACATGTTGGCCGGTGGTGTCAAGACTCTCGCTCACAGCGCAGACACCCAACAAACCACTGAAACAGTGACGAAACAACAAAAACTTGTACTGCGATCCAACTGTTCCCAAGAACATGAAGTCAACCTGTACCTCAAGCAAGCGCTCTTTCAAATCTCGCCTGGGTGCTCTGGAAACACCACGGCCCTGTTGACATTCCAAACAATGAGGGTCATACGGATAATGGCCTCTCAAGATGTGTTGACGCAGTCTCTCCTGGGTTGACAACTCAACCGCACCTACCATACCAACAGTCAAGCCTTGCCCGGTCCTCACTGACTCCATTGGCACATCAACTTCCATCGGCATGTAGGTATCCTTCACAGCAGGAACCTGAGATGTTGTCTTCTTGGCTCTCAGCCAGGGACATCCTCCCCACAACACCACATCAGTAATCACGGTATTCGACTCTTCATGCCAAAGATAGGTTTCACCTGGCGACTGAACAACTGTCCATCCACGCTTCACAAGCTGGGTTGTGCTCACAATGTTGTGGCTGGTGGAGCCTACGCAGCACTTCAAACGAAAGTTCTGAGACTTCTTGGAACCAGATCCCGTCTCAAACGCAACTGTCACCTGAACTTCACCTCTCATGGTGACTGCAGACCCATTGGCTGCATAGTAGGTGTCCATCACCTGCTCTTCTGCGCTGCACTTGTAGTAGGCCTTGAACTGCTCAGACAACACTGAGACAGCTGCTCCACTGTCAATCAACCACCATCGCCACTCATCATCCGAATGTTCAACTGAAGAAATCAATGGCATCAGCACCTCACCTTGTGCTGGAGCAGCTTCCTGCCCATTCTCCTCTGCCAACTCGTGCATCTTTCCCTTACCTTTGCTCTTTCCACCTTTCGGCTGGGGCTTCTTCTGCTGCTTTCCCCTGTCACCTTTGGGCTTGTCAGGGCATTGTGCCCCAATGTGACCAAACTTCGAGCAATGAAAACACTTCACCTTGCTCAGATCGGCCTTGCATATCTTGGCCATATGGCCTCGCCTCCCACACAGATGACACTTCATCGTGCTCTTGGGACTTCCCTTTCCTTTGGCAACAGTAGCACTGATCCAAACCTGTGCATCTTCGTCTCATTCCCATTGATCATCAGGATCTTCTTCCTGGGCATACTCAGAGTTGTCATAACCTTCCTGATCGTATCCCCACCACTCTTCAGCGGTCTCAGCACTTTCAAGTGCATGCACACCTCGTGCACCTGATGAAGATGGGCCACTCAACTCAGCAAACATGCGTTGCTGCGTCTCAAAACGCAACGCAGCAGTGCGAAGGTCGGTGTATGCATCACCTGCTGCATGTAACGTGGTGTACGAACGAACATCATGTGGCAGCGAACGTAAAAGCATGATGGTAGATCACTTGTTTGCACCTCAAGTCCAACTCTGGACACAGTTGCAGGTAGAGTTTCAATCATCTTGCGAAACCTTGACAGTCCGACGTCAATCTGGCGGATGATGTCACTCACCTGAGTGACACCAGCAGACGCTTTGAACGTCTTTGCCAAAAACTCAGTGCGAAAGAAAGACGCTTCTGCCCTTGAACGCAAAGAAAACTCTCTTGCCAACAAACGCAAACCTTCAAAACCACTCGTACCTCTAGTTGCCAAGAACGCTCCATCAACACCAACTCCTTCAACATAAGCTTGCAGCATGGTGTTCCCCCTTGGGAAATCCTTAAACGTCTGAATGAGGATTGCAAGAAGACGCGCACTACGAGTCTGTTGAGCGGGCTTCAGCACAGACATATGAATCTCTTGTTCCCAACCAATGCACTGGGCAATCTCCCAGGCAAAGATGTCACTTCCTAAGGAAACCCAAGCACGTAAAGCCTGAACCCAGTCCGAAAATCCAAGGACTTCATCTGCACGGGTTCTCCAGTTCCTGAAATCCACAGTGGGCATAGGAGGTAACCATTTCTCAGATTTACTAAAGATGTCACGACCATCTCTCTCGTCATCTTGATTCGGATTTCTCTCCCCTCTCTGGGGTGTCACTTGTGCTATACCTGGCGGCGACCCCACAGGTCGGAACGCAGGTCCTGGACTCGTGGGTGGCTGTTCACCAAACCGTGAAGGTCCACTGCTTAAACCTGAAGACAAGGATGCATCAGCCGGTCTCGCACCGTGCAAGGCTGCAGTTCCCTCTGGAACGCGAGTCACCTGAGCTTGCAAACCATCAAGTCTCGTACTCATTTCCCTTACGACAGGCTCAATTCCCATGCGGAAGATCTGTGCAATCTGGGTCAACTGATCTGGCGTGAACAAAGGACCTTGCGGACCTGGACTTCCTGGCATACTAGGCTGCTCTTGGTGCGTCGGTGACGCAGGTTGCGGACTCCCCGGTCCAACTTCTCCAACAGGGTACGGTCCAGTCGGTCCACCTGCCTGAAAACCCTTACCATATCCTTTCTCTCCGCTCTGGGTACCTTGGCCGTCCATGCGAAAATGCTGTGGTTGTCCTGATTGAGACATTTTTGACACCTCGGAGTCAAACACACGACAGTCAAACGCAACTCACACCAACTTCCCTGGAACCAGGCACACACAAGACGCACACAGGCGTGCCAGATCCTCACAGGATCTCTTGTGGAGGGAGCACACCAGCTCCGCTACCACGTAAAACTTTGCCACACAAAGTTAGATCGCGAAAACCGCTTTCAAACCTCTCGTGCTCAAAGTAAACCCAAACCAAAACACAGACAAACGGCGATCGTTTCGCGTTTCTGCAGTATCGACTCTCCCAGGCCGTCTCACGGCGACACACTCACACACTTTTCGCTCTCGCAGGCTTGAGCCAACGTTCACGTTGGTAAACACAGTTCAGAACACAGAAACTAAGTGAGTTTCTGTGGGTAAAGCAAACTGGATTCCGGTCCAGTCAAGGAGATTCCAAAATCTCTACAAACTTAATTGTGCAAAAACGATTCTACCAATCTAGAAACGTGCAAAACAGGTTTCTCGGTTCCTAAAAACCTAAGATTGGTTTCGTGCAGTTTGGTTCTCGTGTGGAATACCCTACAACGTGCAGAAAACCTAAAAACGGCTAACTACAAACGAAAAATGGCAACTCCGTCACAACTCTTTGTGACGGAATGAGATGAGATCGATTAACTACATCACAATCACCTGCTAACTACAAAACAAAGTCCAAACTACGCAAGCCCACAAACTACAACTACAAAGCAACTAACAACTACCTAAGTTCAAGCACAAGATCGCTACGCTAGCTATACATAGGATGATTTTTCACAGGTCGGCCGGCTTGCATCTGTGCAAGGATCGCCACCGCCTTGTTTTCGCACAGGGTGCGTTCCCATTCCTCTAGGGCTCTTTGCGCCAAGGTGCCAGTTTGTGGTGGGGCATTTTGAGCTGCCGGTGTCCCCAATGCACGGATGAAGGGACTGTCAGGCAGCGTGGAAGACGGCAGGTTTGTGATAGCGGCTACTGCACGGGAAATGTCACCATCTTTGACTTCATAAGAAGGGGAAGATTTCTGTCCAATGGCCGGCTCGGAGTCAGCCCAAAGTTGCCGCAGTGTGTATCCTGTCTTCGGTTCCATGTACTTTCGGTTCCACACTGCGTTGTGAGACCATTGGGGTGTGTTCTGATTTATTTCTACTGAATCTCTTTTCATGTCGTATTCTTTTAACATGTCGTCGAGTTCTTGGAGGGTTGCAGATCGATGAATACAACATTGCCGGACGGCACCATCGATGTGTAGTGGCCATCCCACTGGCATGTGGGAGTCTTCCCGAAGCCCATCACCATTTTGTTCGATGATTGTGCCTAGCATTGGGACATCAATTGTTGCCTTGAGGCTAACCTGCGCTCGTTTGCATTTCCATGTATCTGGTGCGAGCAAGCCACGTGAGGCCAGTAATGCTAGTGCTGGGAATTCCGGTTGGTCCTTCATCGGCAGCACCTCTTCTTTAATAACTAGTTTTAAGGCCATGTAGCGGTTGGGGCTGCCCTTGGTCTGTTTGAGGTGTAGGCCCTTTGGGCTCTTCAAAACAGGTGGAGCGGACAGACTGGACACCTATTGTACTGGCGGAACTCGCGTTCTTGATGCTTTCCCTGCGCAGGCTGTGGTAGACAGGAGGGATCATCCATGCGGGCACAAAAACAGTGATAAACTGAACGCGTTCCAGATGACCTGTAGGTTCTGCGGCTTAATTTCTGGAGTGATGCATCTAACTTGGCCATCTATGACTCGCGTGTACGATTCGGATCGGTCAAACGATGCTGTGACTTTTAAGCCGAGATATAGTTCTCTAAACCAGTATTCTTTGAGCAACATAAAGGAAAGATGAGGTGCCCTCACTTCCAATACGTGCGTTGCTGGTATCAGGAAGGTGACTAACCATTCCGCCAAAAATACCAGTCTTTGCAAGCTGTCACATATCACGTCTTTTCGTCCCACCCAGCGCCAGAAATACAGGTAGGCAAAACTAGTGTGCGGAGCGACATTCTCAAACAGATGTTTGACTTTTATGATCAAATTTCAGTCTCCCGTCACTACCCGAGCCTTGAACAAACCAATTTCCAAGCTAGAGGTATTGGGAGCAATGTCAGTTTTTGGAACCGACTTCGGGCAATTTGCCCCAAAGGAGTTATGCACAATGGCCCAATATTAAATAGTCAAGGTGACCATTGCACTACGTCATGCATGTTGGATGAAGCCATGCTTGACACACGAAAATTCTGGTTTGATGAACCCGCAGATCAATTTCAGGAATGGAAGCCTGTTTTACACGAGTACCAAACGGCCACAGCGTGGCCCTCAATCGATCTTCCACAGAAACAAGATTTCCTCCATACACTGCTCAGAACCAAAGACTCTGCCCCTGGCCCTGATGGTATTCCATACTCCGCTTGGCGATTATCCCCTGAAGACAGCTATCCAGTCCTAGAACATTTAATGGGAAAAATGATCTCAGGCGCTCGTGCAGCCCCTGTCCAAGTTGGGGTATGGATACCTAAAGCTAAATTGGGTCCAACGGCAGATTTTTTCAGGCCCCTTGGAATGCCCAATACCTGTGACAGGCTAGTAGATGGCACCATTGCTGCGGTAATTATGAAGGCAACGTGTGCATATATGCACCCATCCCAGGTAGTGATGAATTGCTTCAAAGAACCCCAGCATGCAGTCAATGCCATCCAAGCTTTGCTGGATAGTGATGTCTCCATGGCAGCTCTCTTAGTTGACCTATCAAAGGCCTTTGAACGAGTCAACCCGTACTGGATACTACACATCCTGCAGATGAGAAGTGCACCGACTTGGGTATGCAACTACGCCAAATACGTACTATTTGGAAGGCTAATTCGCCACAAAGTACAAGGCAGGCTATTACCACCCAGAGCTGTACATGTAGGAGTAGACATGGGCAGATCTTTTTCGGTCTTTCTTTTCTGCCTTGCTATGGATCCAATCTATCACTACTTGAATAGAATACCGCGGGTTTTAAGCGTACAGGGTTATATAGATGACAACACGATTGCTGGCCCTGGAAATGATATTGGATGGGTTCAGGATATCCAAACTTGTTATCAAGTGTGCCGTACAGCAGGATTCCAAATTGACCCTCATTCCTGCTGGCAAGCGGTCTGCTCTGATTGCCCCCCGTTCGATACCCAGGCAGTTACAGAAAGGAATGAGAGTCAAAGTCTCCTTCAACAGCCGTGTCATCCCACTGCCCTTTCAGCTATTCTAGCCGCTATTCTGCCACAAAAAACACTCATCTTGTCTAGAGCAGGAATGTGTATTTGCCTTACTCCGAGGGACGCCAGCCGAATACTGAATGGAATGGACTACTCCTCCATTAGCTCTCTCCTAGCGATTGAGTGTAAATGCAGGTGTAAGACTGCCCTCGTTGTTAATAGCCCACTCCCGAGTTGGGTTCTTCGTCAGCTAGACCAAGCTGGCTTCGGAGCCCACTGTGTACAAGGTGTAGCCACATCCCTCGGATTACTGCTACTCGGACGCTCGCAACTTGATGACAAAGACCTATGGAGAGTTACTACACATCCGCTGACGCTGAAACACATCAATCCGAAAGCTGCGGAGAAATTCGTACACAGATTACGTTTGTTTAGGCAACCTGTGTTATCCATTGTGTCAAGAAGCATTGCCTTCAATACCTTTGCTCAAAGTGTGGTCCTGTTTACAACCTCATACTTTGGTGCTGCCACTGAAGACCTGCAAATGCTAAGGGCTGCAGCTGCAGAACTTCTCCTTGGCCGAAGTTGGATACGGCATGATTTACTAGCCTATGTCCTTCGATGGAGCGGAATATCTCCACTCCTTGACCCTGGCCTGAGCATACTTGTATCTGCCTTAGGCCTTTTCTTACGTAAGGGAGGTGGACTTCACGAACTATATAGTGAATACCCCCCACCTGTCAATAGACAGACACACCAAGTTAGAGCCCTATGGCAGGCCTGGTCAAGGGTAGTAGGGGAAGAGTTATTAACAACGGCTGCTTCAAGTAACGGAACTGTTAAACAAAGAATCAATCAAGTCAAAACGCTTATTTTACGTCACATGATGCAAGTCGCGTCTAGTTATATTCATAACAAGGTACTAGCATCAGGGTGGACGGGTGGAATCAGCTGGTCCTGGCTTTCCCAAGCTTTTGCAGCCAGCAAGAGATGGATCCCAAGTATGGCTAGATTTACTTTGCTCCGGTGGGCTGTCAATGAAGATGATGACGATTGGCTAGCCCGGCGAGGAACAAGTAGAAGCAAAGGATGTGTCTACTGTTCCAACATACCGTTGCAAAACTGCCTTGATAGTTGGAAGAGCGCCCAGGATCACCCAGACATAGTTCGGTCCTTGATTCAAGAAGAACTTGACGCTGGATTCATCGCTCACGTTCCTGGTGGAGTCGCAGAACTTGAGCAGTTGTACTCCAAGACTGCCATCGGCAAGTTGGGCGTTGTCCTTGCCCCCGGTCGGTCTCCGCGCCTGGTTGTTGACAGCTCCATCAGTATGGTTACAGCCAATACAGTCCTGCCTAACCATATGCTGCTGCCACGTATATCCGATGTGATTCAATGTGCCCCTGAGGGTATGGCTGGTCAACAGATGACACAACTCACCCTTGACGTGGCAAAAGCACATCGCAGAATTTTAGTTCACCCAGATGATGGTGGCTTGCTATGTTTTCATGCCAATGGGGAACTTTACAGATGCATTACCCTCAACTTTGGGGCCCGTGCAAGCGGCTGGTACTGGGGCAGATTGGCGGGCATCATGGTACGTTCCTGCCACGCTTTGCTGGCCAATGGACATGCCCTGTGGCAGTATGTGGATGACCTTCTGGCCTGGTTGGACAAGTCCTCCTCTCCTCTTTGGGCGTCTTTGATCGTCGTATTACTGCTCATTTTGGGAGTGCCTATGTCATGGCACAAAGCAGCGCTCTCAGACACGGTCGACTGGATTGGATGGAGGATATCAGTCTCCTCCTGGACTATAGAAGTCCCTTTTGAGAAACTGGACCGTATCACTGCTCAGATTCGATCCATCCAACGATCCACACGCCTGACACTACGTGACTTGCAGTCGCTTGTGGGACGTCTGCTGTGGTTGACTTCAGCATGGCGGCATTTACGCCCACTCCTCATACCATTGTACAAGGCTCTGCATCGCATCCCTATAACTATGGTGGGAATGGACCATGTCACGTTTCAAGCTCTGACAGCACAGTTGGATGATCAATTACAACTGCTCACACAGTTGACCCACAAACACCAGTCACTCCGGAAAGGAGTTACTTTGTGTCGAGTGGCTAACGTGAATGTCCACACGTTGACTGATGTTGAGGCGGTACATCTGAAATCTCGTCGCGTTTGGGTGGGTATTTCCGACCCTACTATACCAAGCCGCAAACTGGATGATGAAGCAACCGAGACTTTGAACATATGGCTGCAATTGCTGATTTCCACGCCATTTTCACTGTCGATGTGCCCCCCAGCTTGGATACAAGTCAATGCTACAGCTGACGCTATGGCATCACAGTCTATGGCAGGATTGGGGGGAGCAGCCATCTTTCCTGACGGTTCCTCCACTTGGTTCCAGTTTCGCATTTCACTGGCTGAAACTCAATCGCTATGGCCCTGGTTAGGTGATGACATGCAAAAGCACATTGCGGCATGGGAACTCCTTGCACAATTTGCGCTTTCATTCTGCATTGAGTCCCACTTGCCTCGTACTCGTGGTCCAATCGCATGTCATCAAGCCACTGATAACAGTGCGGCTGATGCTGCCTCTGCCAAAGGTCTTACAATGACCCCTGCCTTGGCTGCAGTGCTGACTCCATATTTCAAATTTATAAGCCGATACCAAGTATATCCTCACATCACTCACATCCCTGGCAGACTGAATGTGCTGGCAGACGAATTGAGTCGGTTCAAAGACACACCTTCCATTGAACTAGATCCAGCCTCAAAGACGACTGTCCCATGGATGGAGTTGTTGCAGATATCCGGCATCGTGATCACTCAAGTTGGCCGAAAGTGGCCTTCTCATTTTGACATTCACCAGCGAGGAAAAGGTCTGCTGCAGTCCGCCGACTGGGTGCTTCCATCGATTTCTTTTTTGGGGGAGTTCTCACTCCGGCTGGTCGATGGTCGATTTGTTTGGTGTTTTTGGAACTCCCCACCTCTTTGGTTGACCCCAACATACCCCGGTGTTTGGGTTGTTGCCTGGTGTCAGTTTGAAGGGGGGGTTTGCATCTTAGGTCTTACTGTATTTAACTTGGACCCGCTGGTTCTAGGATATCGTGTGCAGATTGGACCTTTATCTGCACCACGCTTAAAATAGAATGCACCCGCGCAGCAGCCTTGACACTCATGTGTAGGATGTCCAATGTACTATATCATAGTAGGGAAACTGAAGCAACGGAAGCTGTAGTGTGAACGTGTCATGTACTTGTACATATGTGTTCATACTTTGGACCCGGAAACTTCAGTGTTTGGTCCGTGGCCATTTTGCTTCAAGTTTCCCTGATTCGTTTTCCCACCACCATCCCCATGCACCACCACTTCGTGGTCTTGGAGGTGGTGCTTTTGGAACTCCCCACCTCTTTGGTTGACCCCAACATACCCCGGTGTTTGGGGTTGTTGACTGGTGTCAGTTTAAAGGGGGGTTTGCATCTTAGGTCTTACGTCTTACTGTACTTAATTTGGACCCGCTGGTTCTAGGATATCGTGTGCAGATTGGACCTTTATCTGCACCACGCTTAAAATAGAATGCACCCGCGCAGCAGCCTTGACACTCATGTGTAGGATGTCCAATTAGGGAAACTGAAGCAACGGAAACTGTAGTGTGAACAGAAACAAAATGCTCAACGGAATCAGTAGGAGAAGGAGTAAGTCATCTAAATCATCAAAAAACCGTGCTGTAATGCTGTCTTTGAAGCTCTCACAATGAAACAGTTTCCCGGCCTCTAATGGCAGTGAAACAAATGTAAGAAACTTCCATTTTCACTTTGGTGCCTGCCACGGCTATATTATTTCATATTTCCTGTTGAGGGGGATAGGATCCAGAGATCTTTCGCTGACTTTCGTATCACTGGGTAACAAGATGAAATATATACTGTAAGCATTTGTAAGCGTTCTCATTCTGGTTTCTACAACAGGGTTCACCTCAGGAGATCTTTCTCCAAACCTGCCAACTTGTAAGATATCGCAAGATTGAAGTATGAAGTGAAACAGAAAAATCGGAAGATCGCAAAGCAATCATGATGCATGTGCTGCTACAGCAGGCTCTTTGTGCTTGAAAACGGATATCACAACTGCAGCTTTCAATTTTTCAAAACATTTTGTTTTCATCCAACTGCAAATCACCGCGGCATACGCTGACTAGTGACTAGTGGTTTGAGGTGGTTGCAAGACATAACCAAAAAGGGCAAACCGGCTTTTTCTTTCCCCTGATCGGGGTTTTGCACTTTTTGCTAGAAAAATCTGATATCAGTGAAAAATTACAGCCAATTACGGTACACAACCTGAGACATTCGTCACGATGTCAATGGCGCATGATTGGCGCCCATGCACATGGCGGGTAAATGACAAGCTGGAAACATGGATGCTTCTTGGTCGAGTATTTGAGATGGTCTGTTTAATGGATGTCAACATCCCTTTTGTCTCCTTCTCGCCTGCAGTTCTTGTTTGTCTTAAGGCATCTCGTCTGTCCAACTTTTGTTTCTCTCACAGACAAACAAAAGTTGGACAGACGGTTGTAGATGCCTTAAGACAAACAAGAACTGGCACAGCAGTTTGCTGAGCAGCTGGATTGCGAAAGGGGCTGCTGCCAGCCCACATGGCGGGGAAGTGGCAAACTGGAAACATGGATGCTTCTTGGCCGAGTATTTGATATGGTCTTTTCAATGGATGTCAACATCTCTTTGTCTCCTTCTCACCTGCTGTTCTTGTCTGTCTTGAGGCATTTGCAGCCAGCTGTGAAACTTTTGTTTCTCTCACAGCTGGCACAGCAACTTGCTGAGCAGCTGGATTGCGAAAGGGGCTGTTGCCAGCCACCAGTTTTTGAGGCCACCGCGCCTCTGTCAGACTCCCAGCTTCAGAAATTTCCTGTCCCAGACAAGTTGAAGTCCTTGTGTGTCACATTTCAATCATGTTCAGAAGGTGTTCAATGCCTCGACCAATGTTTGAAAGAGCGTGGAACTCAGGAAGTCTTGGAATTTTCAGATGGTTAGATGATATTAGATGTTACATCCTTGTCAAGTCAGTGATATAATGATTTCAATTTGCGGCCCTTTGCGGCCCGTTCACATGTGGGCAACATTGCCAAGAACAGTGAAAGGGCTACGACTCTCCGAAATTGCTCGACATTTTGACACCAGCCCCCTGCTGATGTCCACGCCATCGCGTGAGCCTGTTGTGTTGCATTCCTTGTCAGCGGGATCCTTCCCAATCAGGACCTTTGGCCAGTGGCTTCCACAGAGGAGGAGTCCGAGAAGGACAAGAACAGGCATTTGGCCGGTCAAGATCCAAACTGACACTTAGTGGCCATGTCTTTGTGAGAAAAATTGCCAAGTACCGACTCTCAGTCAAAGGCATATTGCGAAGACATTCTAAGACGATCTGTGACACAATTGTGAATCAAGCAGCCGGCTCATGCAGCGTAACTACTCCGTGTCTTCTGAACTCCTTTCCTTCCGTGCTCCACGGAGGCGACTCTCATTGGGTACGACGACTACGGGGGTGCCCGAAGAGGATGATGTGCTTTCCGAGTTTGATGTGGGGGAGGATATCAATAACGTTGATGATCATCCGGACGGAGACGGTGGCGTTGCACAGGCCATTTGCAGTGAATTCAAGGATCCAGTGTGTCGACTGTTGACTCTTCTGAAATTGTTGCACGTTTGACGAAACTCATGTGGGAGAGGTTAGGTTTGAGGTACAGCTTTGAAAAGCACCAGAGTTGGTGTTTCTGGTCAAGTGGGTGAGCTATCAAGGAGCCAGAGGGTTTGGTTGGACTAGGCGGCGAAGCCGCAGATATCCGGTGAAAGCAGTGATTCGGACGGCGAGTCCGAGGTGCTCAAACGGGGGGGATCCAAAAGAAAGAAGGTGACACCCCGGGTGTAAGCGAGAATTTTATTGCATGTTGTTTCAGGAAATGGAAGGCCAATTGAAAGATGTTTGGAATTTAGATAGAGGTACTCCCATGCATACTGAATTGAAGTTGAAGTCATGTCAGAGAGGTGCACAGTTGCAATCTAAATGCGAAGCTGGACAAGGGATACGGTTTTGGGACTTGGAAATGCGTGCAGCATCACTTGTCGGATCCTTGAGCACCAAGTATAAACATTTCCACTTTGTCCTTTGTTCTCAGAAACAAATGTTTTACCAATTCTTGACACCTAAGCACAGGTTGGCGCTAGCTCCCCTGTCTTGTGTGGACTGTGTCTTTGCGGGTGCCTTGGCCAGGTCAAGGAAGCGGAGTCCAGGTGCGGCTCGCAGCTGAGTCTGCTTGATGCATGAAAAAACACGCCTTCGCACCAGGTTTGAAGAGAACTCTTCAAACTTGAATGAGGCCACTCAATTGGCGCCTTCGTGTTGGTGAGCACATGTGTTTTGGTCGTGGGGGGGTTTAGTCCAATCTCTTTTCCGAATCAAGTCGCTTCACAATCTTGTGTCCTTCCAAGTTGAAATATATCGACCCCTGAGCCCCACCATGTATAGCATGTGCAGGTAGGTCTAGTGTAGGCAGAATGTAGCTATGAGTACCAACATAATTCGATGTAGCTACGAGTCCCAATTCAAACTCCAAATAGTTATTTCTGGCATATACTGTACAGAGTATTCCAACATACCTAGAAGCGTTAGGTATGTTCAATGCCTAGGGTTTATTCCAGGGTTTTAGTTGTCCCTTATCCAACAACCACCGGGTTCGGGTCATAACTAACCGCTGGTTGACGTCCGTGGCTCAAGCGCCCTGCTAGAAAAGGGAGTTTGGTTTTGTTTTTGATGACAGGGTTATCGAAGGATTACGTGGTTGTTTTTGGTAAGGTCCCCTCGAGGGCGTCGCGGAGTGTTGTCATTTTTTCATGTTTGCGTCACTGCCGAAGCATCCATGTCATCTCACGTGCTTCCTTGTTTTCGTGTACGTCGTTGCATGTTCCGCGCGTTTTGCTGCGTTTCTTGACGCTGTTGCGTTTATAGTTGCGTGTTGGCATGCCAGGGTTTGTTCGGGGGGGTGGGATGGGGTGGGGGGTGGGGGGGGTGGGGGGGTTGCGGGGGGATGATAACGTTCTTGTTTATTAACGTTCCTGCATGTGCGTTCTTGACACGCGGTTCATTTGTTTGTGCGTTGTTAGAATAGTTTTGAAAATAAAATGATCTCATGTCTTTCGTTTGGTTCAGACATTTTCGATACGTCTTTGTTGCTTATGTTCATGTCTTCGTGTCACAAGTGGAATGTTGCTTTGTTTCATGGCTTTCACCTTGGTTTTGCTTGTTCCGTTGTTCTGGCTCATGTCATAGTTACCATATAGCAGTACCTGGCTCATATTTATGTATATGCAGTGGCTCCACCTGCCAGACGACCTGACCCGTCACCTGGGAAATTAACAACATATGCAATATATATATATATATAATACATATATAGACACATATATATATGCAGTGGCTCCACCTGCCAGACGACCTGACCCGTCACCTGGGAAATATACAACATATACAATATATATATATATATAATACATATATAGACATATGTATATATATATATACATGCAGTGGTGATCTCAAGAAAAGAACGACTGTGTCTCACACCTGTCCAAAGCTTTGAAAGCAATGTATGCGCGATGAGGTTAAAAAAAGTTACTTCGGAGACCCCTCTTGGAAGATGCATTTTTAAAACATTCACGAAATGCAGGTTTTAAAGGCGTTGTGTGTTCAAAAACGCACGACGCCTAGGAGGGGACCTTCCCTTGTTTTTCCCCGTCGGTCCCTTGTTTTCACTGGTTATCAGCCGTAAGTGCATTTTTGGGGAAGTCTAATCCTTCGATAACTTCTGGTTTAGGCCCCTTTTATTTTTCGCACTTTCATCATTGACCGTGCATGCCCTCAGATAGTTCCGAGAGGGTCGCTGCTGATTACAGCGCGACGCCGGGAACACCAGTGGAAGGAGCCAACGCTCTAGGGGAAGCAGAAGGTGTCGAGGAGTTTAATCCACCAACTGCTGAACCGGGCGCCGCGGCCTCCCGAAACTGGGCGGATCTATCTGAGGATATTTTGTCGCCCGCGCCGCCTTTTGGTGAGGCACCCACTTCTGCAGATCGAGCCCAAGGACATCTGACAGACGTGAAGGAAGAGCTACATCAGGAGACATTAAGCTCGGGTGTTGTGCCTTCAACATTTTTCTTGCCTGACGGGGTCGCTGACGAAAACGTCGCGACGGATTTTGCAAACCAAGCTTTTGACCCTGCCACAGCATCGAACCTCCCCGAAGAAGTTCTTGCAGAGGCTGCCTTTACAGACTTAGGTCCAGTGGGGGAAGAAGGTCAGAACAGTCTTGCATTTCCGTCGATCCTGTCAGAACAAGCGCAAGTTGAAGCAGCCGACAATTTTTCAGTGGAGGTCGCTGGTGACAATACCGCGACGGACGAGGTTTCTGGTGAAATAACTTTCTCTGAAGTTTCTGGATTGGAAGGCGCCAATAACAGTCTGGAGCTTGTCAAACAGGAAGAAGATCAACAGACACTTGGTCCAGCCTCTACTGAAGTCGCCATTGAAGCTGCCCATCAAATCGAAGGTACTCCAACAAATAACTTAGGTGAAGACGCAGTTGTTGCAGCCGTTGTCAAAGCTGAAGTTGACCCCAAGAGTCCTGAAGCTGACACAGCCGAAGCTGTCGCATCCGTCCATCCTGAGACCCAAAACTCAGGTCTTAGTGTAGAGCCAGTTGCAGTAGGATCCCAAGAAGCATCCGAACCAGCCTGTGCATCCGCTAAGCCTGAGGTCGTTGACACAGCCGGTGTCGCGACTAAAACCCCAGGTGTAAGTGTAGACTCAGCCCCTTTAGGATCCCCCGAAGTTTCTAAGCCAAAAGCTGAATCCACAGAACCTGGGGTCGCTGACACTCCCGCTGTCGCGACATCCAATACACAACTAGACACATCTGTTTTTGTTGCGCCACCCACTAGTCCCAACTTAGTTGAGCCTGGTGTTGAACCCATTCGTACTGGTCACTCTCCCTCCGCTCCATCTGCAGGTCCAAAACAACGCACTCGACAGAGGAGTTCACGCGGTGGGCAGACCACAAGAAACCAGGAAGCCACCCGGGCCTGGTTTAGTGACCTAGATACTTTTAGGGATTGGTTGTATCAAAATACAGGTGGGAGGTCAGGCCGTGGTTTTTGGTTAGGCCGATATCCTTTGGACGGTGTTGACATTAACCAAAAGTGGCAAGTCGCTAATCATCAAGCCATAGCAGACTATCTGACCGTAACCCAGTGTTTAGTCCTTACGTTCAACTTGTGGCCTGAATACGAAAATTGGGCCCTTGCAAACGGCCTGGACAGGAGACGTGGTATTGGACACGGCCGTAACGCAGTTGAAAGGGGCGTACTACCCCCAAGGCGTATCATTAACTTGAACATTTTGGGTAGTGAATTCCCTCCTCAAGAAAGCTGGGATTACTATAATAGGTACGTAGGCCCGAACGCCCCTGCGAAGCCCAAAGCTCGGGCCGCTGCCCCGGCTTCGGCTGGTGGCGCGGCAGCTGCACAACCACCAGAGCCCAAAGAGCCGCCCAAAGCTGCATCGCCAAAGGCGCAGCAGCCGAAGGCACCAGCTTCTGGCTGGCAACCAACTTTGCGTGCTGCGGATCAAGTTGTACAGCAAGCCGAGTTTAGCAGTGTCCACACTTCATCATCCGTCCGTTCGTCGCCAAAGCAATCGCGAGGGGTCGTTGCTCCCAAAGAGCGCGACGCAACAGTAGTTTCATCTGAGGGTTCTGGTAGTGCTCCAACAATTGTAGCAGCCCCAAAAGTTCCCAAAGATAAACCTGTTGTTGTAAAGCCCTCGCCACCACCACCAAAGCAGCCGCAAGGGGTCGCTGTTCCCAAAGAACGCGACGCAACAGCCACTTCATCCGAGGGTTCCAGTAGTGCTCCAACAAGTGTAGTCACTCCGAAAGTTCCTAAGGTTGAGCCTGTTGCGAAGCCTTTGCAGCCGCCAAAACACCAGCAAGGGGTCGCTGTTCCCAAGGAACGCGACACGACAGTGACCGCAGCCAAAGCATCCGGTAGTGCTCCACCAAGTGCAGCCGTGCCTGAAGCTCCAAAAGCTGATCCTGTTGTAAATCCCTTGCCAGAATTAAGTAAACCCAAAGGGGTCGTTGTTCCCAAAGCACACGACACATCAGCCACTGCGCAAAAGGTTTTAGATACTACCCAGATAATTGAAGTAGTCCCTAAGATTCCCAGTAGTCCAGCTGTTGTAAACCCTTTGTCTAAAGCTAAGCTCCCATCACCCCCATCATCACCACCACCTGTAGTCCCTTCGAATACCCCACCGCCGCCACAACATCCGCCGCCAACACCAGAAGAGCTCGCCGCGCGAGCTCCGGCTTTTGCCAAGGCGCGCGAGACAGTGGTAGGGAATCAAGAGGAAGAGGAGGAGAGTTTTGAGGTTGAAAGTGAGGAGGAGCCAGCACCTGTTGCCAAAACTGCATCTCCACACCAAAAGAAATAGGTCCAACCCACCTTTGCCTGTTAATCTTTTGTCTAGAGAATTGCTCGTGAACTCCGTGCAGCTGGTTATCCAGACGCCAGAATAGATTCAGCAGGAACTTGGGTGCGGGTCGCCGGACCTTCGGTCGCGACAGCTGCAGAGCGTCCAGTTGCTCATCCTGTGGTAGTTCCAGGAACTGAAGCTCGAGACGTTAGGGACATTGACCCTTACGAGCTGGAGGACGCCGCCTGGCAGAATCCATCCTTGAGCTCCCGTCGGGTTGTGTTGGTCACCCCAAACTTGCAGTCTTCGGACATAGTAAATTTGACCACACGTGATCCTGACACCGAGGAGGAGGGCACAGAAGACCCTGCACTGGCGTCACAAAGATTTCAAGAGACTGGTAGGAATTTCATTGCAGCGGCCAGCGCAGAGCCTATTGAAGCCGACCCAGTAACTTTTGAATCGCGACCACCTAAAGTGCCACCCCCAAAGAGGCAAAAGGTAACCATAAAAATAACCTCAAGGGATTATAAAGACCCAAAATCAGCAGCATCGTCGCCAAAAGACACCTCAGAGCCCTCACTTAGGTTCCCACAGGGCATTGTCCATCCGTGGAGAAAGCAAGAGGGTGCTGCGGCAGAATCTCCAAAATCTGCTGCCTGTGGGGTCGCTGCGGAATCCCGCGCGACAGGTGCCGTTGACAGGTCTAGATCCCCGAGAAATTTAACATCTACACCCTCTGAACCAGTCCAACGTAGCTCATCACCTGTTAACCTAAGAGGTAGATCCCCCATTAAAAGTGGTAAGGAGCCAGTGAGACCCCCTCCACCGAAGAGGGCAAGTTCTCAGCCATTGTCATCAGCTACCGTAAAAAGGACTGCTAGGGAGGCTGTTGCTTCCGGCACACCTCAGGTCACTGTTGCAAAGGCCAAAACAAATAAGGCTCCCCCACCGGGTGTTCGACCAGGAGCTCCTCCGCCAAAAGCTAGGCCAGCTCCAGCCCCACCAAGTAAGCCTGGACTCCCTCGAAAAGCACCTCCTGGCCACCTTCCCTATAAGGCGCCACCTGGGTACTTGAAGGAGCAAGCTTCTAGTGGAAAGGCATTCTTGGGAACAGATCCAACAGAGCCAAAAGCAACTGCTGGACAGGCAGAAGGGGCTGCTGCCGCACCTGTGGCGCAGCGGGGTGAAGAGTCAAGCGGAGCCCCAAGTGCACCTTCGGGTTCGCACGCTCCCCACTCTGCCCCTGTAGATTCAGTGCCTGACAATATCAAAATTTGTCTCGATTGGCACGATACGCTTGACCAAGCGTTAAACCACCAAGGCTCCTTTGATCAACACCTAATTGATAAATTCAATAAGGTAATCTTAGCAGCAAATAACAGGGTCGAGTTCCATATCCTTTCATACGCTGGATTTAACAAGGTTGAGTCCACCCGCCAAGGCGCGAACCACTTAATAAATCAACTAAAATCCCTAGGCCTCCCCTTTGAGCAGTTGCACCTAGCAAAGCATCCTTGTGGAGCCCAAGGGAAAAGCAGCGTGCTATACCAACTTGGTGCGCATTCTTTGGTCGACGATCGTTCCGACGTAGTTGCTGAGTGCTCCCATTCTGGTGCCCGTTGTTTTAGGGCTGCTGGCAGGCACGACCGTGCCCTATCCTTCCTGACGTTAGTTGAAGAGTGGATCAAGCAAGAAGGCGTTGATAGCATTCTGAGACGCAGAGCCGCAAGGGCCGTGCCAAAGGAGCATCTTCGCCCACCTTTTGGCGACAAACAGCGGTGATTTTGGAACTTCACTCCAACAAGAGTAAGCACTGGCACAAGTCCGGTGAACCTACACAACAGACTTAGGTGTCCCAAGAGTTGAGGTAGCTGTGCATTGCACGCTACTCACAGTTGGTTTGTCTTTGTCCTTTTTCCGTGGTTTGTCGCCGCCTGCAACATTCCACTTGCATCCGGAAGTTTTAAGTTGTGGTCAGAGCCAGGGTCATTACCGCTGTCGAAGCCATAGCTAATACTTTCTCGCAAAGGTTGCCAATTTCTTTTGCACTTTATTGTTTCCTTTATCCAACTTTGTAAAGTCTTAAGTTGGTTGGTCCAATACCGTGTCTCTTCAGGCCCTCATTTAGGTTCCCACAGGGCACTGTTCAGCTGTGGAGAAAGCAAGAGGGTGTGTTGACAATTCTTTCGCACTTTATTGTTTTCGATATCCAGCTTTGTAAAGTTTAGTTGGTTGATTCAGTACTGTGCCCTTTGGTCCGTCGTCGTCTGTAATCTAAAGCTTGGAACGCTGTGCGAAGCACGCGTTGGATCTCAACTGAGTTGCGGCACTCTGTAAAAGCTGTGTCTTGGAGTTTGGATGCCCGGTGTCTCTCCACGTGTTGATCCTAGTATGCCTAGTCGATCTAGGGGTCATGCCGAAGCCTCCCAAAATAACTTCAATGTAACTCTGGTCCCCGATGAACCTAATGTTGCTTTAATTACCCAAACGGTTGGAACGTTTTCCATTAGGGATGCCACACTTGTTGAGGAACCCTCCAATACCAGTCTGCAAGCATCTCGTTATAGTGGATTTCGTAGGCATCGGTTACCATTAGATCCTTATCCAAGCATTAGTCCAGACCCCAATAATCTCTTGGAACTTAGTCCATCAAGAACCAATCTCCTTGTGGGTGCTGATGTTTCCAACACGCACCATGTTACTAGCTTAGAGGGCCATTCCAATCCCATGGCTAACCAATCTCTTTTAACCTTGCAACCTGGGGAAGCTGCCATGCACATGCATTTTCGTATAAGATCTTGGAACAATAATCTCTTGGAACTTAGTCCATCAAGAACCAATCTCCTTGTGGGTGCTGATGTTTCCAACACGCACCATGTTACTAGCTTAGAGGGCCATTCCAATCCCATGGCTAACCAATCTCTTTTAACCTTGCAACCTGGGGAAGCTGCCATGCACATGCATGCTGAATCCGTTCAGGTCGCTGCTTTCGAGCGCGACGCAGCGTCATCGGCCATCCTCCACGGCCGGGAGGAAGCGACTTTGCCTCGGGGTGAATGGGAAGGGGGTTTGGATTTAACTGGGTTTAATATAGCTCAGGGAGCCCAACAAGATAATCTTGGGGCTTGGCCGAGGGTTAGACATGAAGTCCAATCTAGTCAGGTAGCACTGCAAGGGGTCGTACCTAGGTGGAATGAGCCATTTGTAGGACCATCACAAAATTCCCAAAATAGGCCAATGATGGGCAATCAGCATGTAGCTTTTAGGGAGTTTGGGATAACCGAAAGGGATTCTAGGATGTTCCCCAATGAACATCAGCTGGCTGCAACCCAGCAGCGACTTAGTGTTGCACTAGTTTCCCCGGATTCCATTAACCCTTCCTATCAAATGTTGGACAATCAAAATGTGTTTGAAGACCCTGCGCAAGTCCCATCCACTTTTGTCCAATACCCCAATCTAGCTATCAATAACATGTTGTCCCCAACTCGCCTACAATATGCCCCAGATCCAATGCAAGCGGTCACAGTCCCGATCGACGTCAATGCGACTAGTCGGGAGACCCCCACGGTTTCTGGTGGTTCCCCAATTCATGCCCCAGATTCAATGCAAGCGGTCACATTCCCAACCGACGTCGATGTGACTGGTCGGGAGACCCTCGCGGTTTCTGGTGGTCCCTCAATTTTGGGTAATCAACAACTAGCTGATATGGAGATCGGGATAACCGAAAGGGACTCTAGGATGTTCCCCAATGAACATCAGCTGGCTGCAATCCAGCAGCGACACCGCGTTGCACTAGTTTCCCCGGATTCCGTTAATTCTTCATCCCAAACTTTGGAAAGGCAATATGTGTTTGAAGATCTGAGTGCGGTCCCATCCACTGCCATCCAATACCCCAATCCAGCTAGTCCATTGTTGTCCCCAAATAACCTTCAAATATCGGACACTTTGCAGGTGGTTGCTGTCCCAACTGTCGTAGAGGCGACTGGTCGGGTTACCCCCAAAGTCTCTGGTAGGGATTTTGGAATAACCGAAAGGAGTTCTAGGATGTTCCCCAATGAACATCAGCTGGCTGCAACCCAGCAGCGACACCGTGTTGCACTAGTCTCCCCGGATTCCATTATTGGCCATCCTGCGCAACCAGGAGGAAGCCAAACTAACTCTCAAAATACATCAGGCACTTTGCAAGTGGTTGCTGTCCCAACTGTCGTAGAGGCGACTGGTAGGGTTACCCCCAGAGTCCCTGGTGGTGGCTTTCCTGCGCAACCAGGAGAGAACCACACTCAATCGTCTAATGTAGCCGCACAAAATGCTGTAGCATCCTTGCCCCAGTCTTTACACCATTCGGGTGTCTCACCCGTCCCTGTAGTGGCGAACCCCCAGCCCGCAGAGTTAGTCCCAGTGTCTAGCTTGCCCATAACATTAAATGTTATGGTGCCTAGTGCTTTAGCTGCAAGTGGGTCGAACACATCAGAGTCAGTCTTGGTTCAACAACTCCAAGCTGAGGTGTCAAGGTTGTCAAGTGCACTGCAATTGCAACAGCAGCAGCTTCAACAGATGCAACAACAATTACAATCTAGGGCGAGCCCCCAGCTACAGGAAGTGGCTTCAGTAAGACCTAGTCTTTCAGCTAACTTGCCTATAGCGTCGAACGCTGTTGTGCCTTGCGCGCATGCTGTAAGTGGTTCGAACCCAACTTTGGCAAATGCACACCAAGCAATAGCACCAGCCCGTGCGCCCCCAGCATCGATTGCAGAGGGCGCTGCCTTTGGCGCGCCACTAGGAATAGGTCTTAGTCATGCGAGCCATGCGGGTACACCATGTGGTAATTCGACTCGTCGAGCCACAGGAAGTGAGTTATTCCCGCAGCAGGTGTTTCCTCCGGTTGTGCCACCATTGCCACTGCACCTTGTCCGACAAGGTGCCCAACACTCAGTGTCATCATATTTTCACCATAAAAGTTCATGTAGGTCTAGTGACTCTTCAAGTTTAGAGTCATCATCCGACAGTTCCTCCATGGCAACTGTAGACTTTGCGAGGCAGGAAGAGAAGACCATAATGGTTAAGTCCCTGACTGACCTGGTATTCCCTCACCCTCCTGTCAATGCAGGTGAAGCCCGAGGTTATGTGAACCAGGTGTTAATGGCCATAGGCAAGCTCCAAAAGACCCCTGGTAATGAACTTTACTTGTGGGCCCAGGAGTGCCTAACCTTAACCGAGGAAGAACTCCAAGCCGACCCTCGCTACCCTCGCACTGACCGCGAAGTAGCATCCAAGCTCTTAGGAACTTGCAAAGACGGAAGGTTTGGACTCCTCTTCAATCAGATGTTAGAATCTGAGCGCGCTGCTAGTGGGGCTATGCCCTGCGGGCGCGCGATGTTGCGTAGAATATTCAAATATTTCCAGCTAGAGCGTGACCGCCTTGGCATGCTTGGCGAAAGGAATTTGTTGTCCCTTAAGGTCCCCGGTAACACTGTAGCCGATCTAGTTGCCTTTAGAGACACCTATATCTACGTGATGTCATCAATTCCCATAGAGGATTTGCCGCGACCGCAAACGTTGTTTAACCATCTTATCGACGAGCTTGAGTAACATGCTGTAATGGCCCCAAAGGTCGTTAAAGCTAGGGAAGCCCGACTAGATAGCCATCGTTGTACGACCGACTGGTTATGGTCCAAGGTTGAACTAGCTATCCAACTGGAGCAGCAAAAGCGTAATCGCCAAGAGTATGATAGACAGCTAGGTCTTAAACCAGCGGCAGGGTACTTCGGTACCAATCCACCGATGATAACATCGCTGGTGCCCCGGCACCAACCCCAGATCCAGACACGGAGAACACACCTGAAACTCCAGCAAGTCATGGTTCAGGGGGGTGTGAGGACTTCCTTCCTTGGAAGGATTCTCAGACTGAAGGGGATATGCAGGCAGCCCCTACCCAAAAGGCTAGACCCGTAGGATTAAAGCAGCCTCCATCCACTGACGTGGATAGCACGACCCCTAAAGAAAAGAAAGCATACCAGATGTCGGCAGCTGAAAAGGCCAACACCCCATGCATGTTCTTCGCATACAATGTATGTAGGGCTAAATCGTGCGCATTCCTCCACTCTGAAACCAATAGATATCAAGGACCTCCTCCTAGAGCAGTTGGTAAAGGTGGCAAAGCCCCTCCCAATGCCTATGCTGCATATGCTAATGTAGCAACTGTGATAACCCCAGAGGTCGCTGTCTCTGACGCGACTAAACCTGTAATCAACGCTATGCCTTTCAAAGCTTCCACAGCCATCCCTTGGCTTTGGGACACTGCCGCAGGCCGGCACCTTATTGGACGCCAAGCCCTCACACCAGCCATGCGGGAGAATGTACAGCACTCCCCAAACCCCGTAGCTTTCGCTACTGGCGGTGGCAGCCAATCTGGCAAAGAATCCCTAACCTTCAGTGGCAGTAAGATTCTTGATGGTGAAGAGGTCTATGTTCTTGAGGAGTGCCCTCCAGCACAAAGTATAGGTAAAGCAGTCATAGATAAAGGTTACATGTTTATCTGGGATCCACGGGAGAGCGTCCCATATCTAATAGCTCCCGGAAACATCAACAGATGCAAGCTAAAAGTTCCCAAGAACGCTAAAATCTGCGCATCCAGGGTGGTAGAATATGTCCCACAATATGATGAAGAATTGACCCCATGTTCATTTGAACCAAGAGAGCGCCTCGCTCCCATACCAAATGCAATGCCAGCTTCATCCGTAGGACCCAAGACGCTTGTAGAATTAGATGATCCCAATAATCCTGGTAATTCGTCAATCCCTACAGATAATGTCTTTCCACCCGCAAAAGATGTAGAAACAGATCTAGCACCTGAATCTGTTGGTGACGCCGCCGGCCTTGCTAGCGCGTCGGGATGCCAAAAAGTCGCTGTTGAAAACCCCAGCGCACCCAATTCCCCAGTTCACCTAGGAGCTGGTTATCCATTGGGTAATGGTGAGCCGCCAAAAGATAAAATCTTGAAGCAGCAAGCCACCAATCCAAAGCACATGCGATTAAGCTCATCAAATAGCCAGTTTTACCCCATTAGCCATATAACTAAAGATAACACTATGAAGTTTTCACATTCCGATGACGGCAAAGCCGACGGTTTTGTTGATTCTTCAGAGCAGCATCAGCTCTCAACAAGCAGCGTTGTCCTAGATAAAGGCTCCCAAAAGGGTGAGGTACTAACAGGCAAAGTTGAGTCGCATAGAAGTGAAAGCGTAGCAGTCAATATGCACAACCCAGAGCCTTCGGTGCTTGAAGGCGATCTCGTCTTCCCGGTAGGTATGTTATGTGGTCATGCCCTCTTCAGGGGGGGTACCCCGCATGACTTGAAATCCCCTAATAATACTGAGGATGACGTTCTCTGTCACATAGATGGGGGTAATAATGACCCTTCAACACCTGATCTTAGGAGATGTCCCATGAACACCCTCTTAGATCACATCCTCATTGTTGAGGATACGCCTGGATGTGCCAACTGCAACACCCATACACGGCATCCTGCCGACCAACGCTGCGCCCACTTCGCAGATATCAATACGGTTGAAGAAAAGAAACGACATAAAAAGGGAAAGAAAGTGCCAAGTAACGCAAGCACACGAAGAGTCAAAAGTGACGAGGATGCTGAGCCCTATGCTCGCATCAGGGTAGGTGAAGAACTCTATAACCCAGTTCCATCACATGTATCTCTTGATAGCGATGAACATCATAGGATAATGCATGAAGGTGGTCCCAAGTTGGAGCTTCCCAATCCTGATGTCCCGTTACCCTCAAGTGCTAGCGTTCCAAACGCACTAATTCAATCCCAAGTTGTTTCATCAGCCTCAATCCCTTGTCAGGAGTCGCTTCCAGGGTCTAACCAACCAACTGGTCGCACTAACCGTAGACATTGGAAAGTTGCCAAGAACGCCTGCAACGCGAATGCTAAGCCAATCACGCACAAGTTTGCCTGTTCCCCTGACATCCGGAGGTTGTCGGTAAGTAAACATAATGGTATTCCAAGTGATGGACTTAGTAGGGATAACATAGAGTTAGGAATGAGTCGCAGTACGGACTGTTGGGCAATCACATAGCTGAACCCGCTGAAACCGCGCCACCACTTATGTGGACCTCATCCTCCTGCTCACATACATTCCCTTGGCAGCGCCCAAAACATAATGAAGGTCTTAGGTCGAGGGCAGCCGCCTCACTTAGGAAACCTTCCCGGCATGTAACTGCCGTTAATGACACAGCCAATACATAGACCTTATACCCAACGCATAGGTCGCAGTGAGCTTCCGCTCTCGCGACAGTAGATGCGTAGGTGCCTGCCAATGCGCAGTGCGTGTGGAACAGGCGAGGGGGGAGTTGAAATATATCGACCCCTGAGCCCCACCATGTATAGCATGTGCAGGTAGGTCTAGTGTAGGCAGAATGTAGCTATGAGTACCAACATAATTCGATGTAGCTACGAGTTCCAATTCAAACTCCAAATAGTTATTTCTGGCATAGACTGTACAGAGTATTCCAACATACCTAGAAGCGTTAGGTATGTTCAATGCCTAGGGTTTATTCCAGGGTTTTAGTTGTCCCTTATCCAACAACCACCGGGTTCGGGTCATAACTAACCGCTGGTTGACGTCCGTGGCTCAGCGCCCTGCTAGAAAAGGGCGTTTGGTTTTGTTTTTGATGACAGGCTTATCGAAGGATTACGTGGTTGTTTTTCCCCGTCGGTCCCCTGTTTTCACTTTCCAATGCCCCCTTCCCAGTATATGATGTCAGCAGTCTGAACTTCGGGATCCGTTGCAGCCTTGATATGTGACAGAGGTGGATGGTTCGAATGGTGCTTCATGCACTGGGGCACATCAATCAGATTGCACGTGGAGACTTGGCCACACGTTGTGAGAATGGGTCTCTTTGTGATCGGAGTTTTTTTCCAATGGAATTTTGTTTGAACTTTCTGACAAGATTTCGGCAATTGTTTCTTGCTAAGGGCTTGCGAAGTTGCAACAACCTTGCAAACAAGCGAGGGTTCCGATGCTGTCAATGGAGCCGTTCGGCTGGAAGTTGATGGTTGATTATTCTGGGGGTCCGGACAACCTTTCAACCCAAAGACAAAGAACTGTGGGACCCTTGAAGCTTCTTTTTTGGTGGCATTTGAGTGCATGTGCAGGTGTTAGAAAGCCTTCTTTGACTTTCAGGATTTGAAACAGTCATGTTGGTGACATGCTTCCGTCTGAAATGATACATACGGCTTCTGAACGTTGACCAGGTTGTTCAAATCGGTGCAGCTGATGCATGCGCTCCTCAGACTCTCGTCTGCATTTGAAGTGGAGTTCCTTTCACTGCAAAGCATCATACAAATCGAAACATCTTTAGATTGTCTCTGAATTCGTGGGTTTGCTTTGTGTGTGTGTGTGCATCAAAACTAGCATGCGATATTGCAACTTTTGCTTGAGAAAACAAGCGCCTCAGATATGAACAGATACTACACCTGCTATGTCACATGGCTGAGTGCTCCACAACGCAAATTGAATGTACTGCTGACAGCGTTAACATGAAGCACCCCGCCTTGCTGTTTACTTTAGTTCAACAGCACAGAGTTGAAATGGTAAATCCCTAAGGAAAATTCTGAATTCTGAGGTGTCTGGATATTGACGCAGGGACGCAATTTGTAGCGTGCCTCTACATGTCTGACTTCTTAGAAGTCTTTCCCAGATTCACCTTTTGAAACTGCTATGCTATCTGGCTATGTTTCTTCGTCCTCCTCCATATGCTCAGATTCAGAAGTTTCTCCACTGCCATGATGCATAGCCATCCAAGCTTCTGGATCACTGACTTCACAAAGTTCAGAATTTCCATACCTGAAGGCTCTTTGTGATTCTGTCTCCATCATTTCGTCTGAATCTTCACTTTCGCTTTCTCCAGCTTCATCCATCGGGGAACTGTCGATGTTTTCTACCAAAGCACGTGCAATTGAATCCACATGAGAACTGCCTGAAGTCGTGGCTGCAGCTCCTTCACTCGCTACAGCATCTGCAAGTCTTTGACCCACCTCCACTGCATGTTCGACCTCATCCATGGTGTTGCACAACTGAATCCAGCTTTGGCCATAGTTTGGAGACTCCTCATCACTTGAAAGATCTGTCATGTTTCTGGCCATGACAGCTGCTGACAGTCTAGTTGACTGGTCTCCAGACTTGCAAGCATTCATCACGTTGCAAAGCAATTGAAGTCGCTCTTCATACAGTTGCTGTCGTTCAAACGTAACTGCTGTCGATCTTCTGCGCAAACACCTTGAGTAAATGAAAGTCAACATTGCCTCAGGGCTCCATGCAGCATGAGGTTCAGGTAGGTCGTTTTCATCTCTCAACACAGGCATCTCAATTGGATCTGCACCAGCTAAACCGCTGGGAATGCTCGTGCTCGAGCTGGCTACATTGCTTGCAGGAAACTCGCTATTGGCAGCGATGATTGCAGCACCAATGTGGGACATTCTGATTGACCCATCTTCGTCATCTTCGATCTCGTTTGTTGTAGGCTCATTCAAAACAGCATTTTCTGGAAGATTTTCTGAAACCCTTGCAAACCATCTGAAAAACCAAACCATTCCAACTCCAACGCACAAGGTGAAAAGCAAAATGAAGAGGTTACAGCCATCTTCCAAAGTTGAATCACATCCTTGTAAATGAAGTTGGATCAGGCTCAAGGCGCCAGCAAGGGCTCTGTGGTTGACCCTTCGAACAAAAACTCGTCCTGGATCATCGGCTCCTTCCAAACATCCATTTGATCTGTTGTACAAACCAAGCAAACTCATCAAAGATCTCATTCTCGGGGCAGCTAAACGTTTTGTTCCAATGTCAGCGGGATTTGAATGGCCGCTGATGCTGCATAGCTTCAGCATTCCACTTCCAACCATATCCTGCAACCACAAGATGCGGCAACTCAAGTGCCTCAAACGTCCAACTCCCCTTCGATTCAAGATTCCTTTGGCACCACTGCTATCAGTGTAGATGTGGATATGGGTTCTTTTGTTGGTGATCCATGTCAACAATCTGGCAAGTAAGATGGCATCACTGGCTCCACTGCTGCAAGCGTAGACTTCAGCTTCAGCTGATGACAACGAAATGATCTTCTGAGTCCTTGATGCCGAATATATCAAGCACCTTCCAAACATCACAATGCAACAGCTTACAGACCTTCTGCTGACACGGTCTGAAGCCCAATCAGAGTCAGTGAACACCTCCAAAACATGTTCATTTGCATCCACGTTTGGATAGTCATGAAAAATGCCAGTTGCTTGACCACCCCATTTCAAAGAGACACAAACATCCATGTGGCTGCAAAGATATCCCACCAGATGTCGAAGTACTGTCAAACTCTTTTCAGTGGGTTTTGAACTGTATGTGGCCAAATGTCGAATGACATGTTGAGCTTGTGGAACATCATTCGCCAGATACATCAAAACACCAACACATGTCCTAAAAATCGTGGCTGATGAAGGTGAAAGATCTGCTGTGTTATCTTCCTTTTCAATATCGGCATGTGCAGGGCTTTTCTTACTCTGGTTTCGAACATTCAATCCAAGCAAACTGCAAAGTTGGGTGATGTGCTTCTCATGCGTTTGAATTGTCAACCTTCCATCATCAAGAAGTGTATACTGTCGTTTCAAAAATGTCAGCTCATCACCTGGCTTCTCAACGCATTGAACTGAAATTTCATACGCAGCTTTGAGCTCCGGCAGGAACTTGCCCAACACATAGTCACGCTTTCCAACCACAAGCAAATCGTCAACATGTATCATCACCACGCAAGATCCATCTTTTGAACGAAGAATGCAAGGATATGGAGTGTGCTCTTCCAAGTCAAGCTTTGATTTGAGGAAGCTGGTGATTGCACGATACCACAGCAAGCTTCCATCACGTTGTCCAGGCAGCACTTTCCCCAAAGAGAAACTGCGAGTTGTTCCACTTGCATCTGTTGTATGGACCAAGGTGTCTCGCTCTTGCTTCACAGTCAGAAAAGCATCCCTCACGTCCAAGCTGGCCATCACCATGTTTTCCTTTTCACGTCTTTCCAAGAAAACTGTTGGCAAAACTCTGGAAATGATACTGCCAGACGCTGGGCTGAATAGGCTTTCTCTTTCAGGTTCCAACCAAGCAAATTCGCGAGCAACAAACCTTGATCTCCTCAGCCATATTGCTTCGCCCTTTGAATTGTGCTTCTCGCGCCAAGTGCGCACAAATCGAGTGCTCAAGACTTTTGAAGTAGGTGGCACTGCATCAGGGCTCTGTAGAACCTGCAAACGCTCCAGCCTCTGAAGTTCAAGCTGGTCTGCCAGTGCATCCAAACGCAAGAGCTCGTCAGCACTCAGTTCTGGTTCTTTGGCTGAGTGAGGAAACGTGAGCCGCTCTATGATCTTGGACATGTTTGCATCGCTAATCAAACATGGATCATCTTCATGAAGAAACTGATCATCATAAAATTCCATGTCGTACTTTTCCATCTCATCAACATCATCATGACTGAAGTCGAATTTCACTGGAAAATCTTCGTGCTCGTAAAGTCTCAGGTCAGTGCTTGTCACCTGAAGCATTCGTTGTTGATCTGGAGAATTTTCAAGCCTCGGAGTCTTTGGGGCTCGCTCACCTGAAGGATCCATGGTGTCGTCCCTCGGTGTTGTTGGCTGGTCATCTCCAACACGTTGCTTTTTGGGGCTACTAGGCAAAACAGGGCTGTCTGCCTCTCCACGCTTTTGAGACGTTGTAGGTCCAGGTGCATCCATGGACCCACTGTCAATGGCTGTATCAGCCGTGTTTGAAGCCTTTGCTTCACCAGTTTCATTCCCCGCCTCAAGCGGATACTCTTGATCCGAGTCTGAACCAACATGCTTAGCAGCATAGGTTTTAACATGTTCTGCATCAACATCGATCATAGGTATGCTGACTGCAAGAGGTGGAGAAATGTTCTTGGTGTACAACATACGGTGGCCCAAAGAAGCATATCCATGGTCCCAAGGCGATGTTGTGATCTCGCCCAAGGGTTCAAGCACGAATGGAGTTGGCAGCCTCCGCACTGATCTCGTCACGAAAACTCCCTCAGCATGAATGATGATGTGGCCATCATTTGGTAACGCTTTTCCAACCCAAATGCCTTTTGTCCAGCGTGGTGCAGCCTTTCTGCTTGTCTTGATGTAACCCAAAACAACTTCACCAAACATGCACAAGCGTCCAGTGTAGACACGATCTGCTGAACGCTCAAATGCAGTTGTACCACCACTCACAACATATCGATTGTGAAGCCATCCAGCATGCAACAATGCCCAATTGTACAAGGGATGAGTGCAAGGAAAAATGATTCGTCCACCAGCAACTGCTTCCTCGATCTGGTTGATAAGAATCCCTGCTTTCAGTCTGAGCTGCTGCAAGGTTGATTCAGCAGCTCCATTGCTTTGATGATCACCCCTCAAAATTGGCTCGTGGTGCACAACAATACCCAAGCCTCTGCATGTTTTGCGAACTCCATCAGCAAGCGCAAGGTTTGAGGGCTCCAGGTCTGAGCGCAAAGCAACTTCTCGATGTTGGGTGTGCATGATGAAACGAACAAACTCTGCAACCATGTATTGCAGTTGGCGTCCACCTTTCTGCAAAGTTGGAATTGCATGTACCAGTTTTGTGTCGCGGTCATGCAAAACAAGCACTGTTTGTTTGTCATCTTCACCAGGCATTCTTGTGCAGTAGCAAAAATCAAAACTGATCACGCTATGTCCTGCATTCTCATGAGAGCTCTTTGGATGAGCATCTTGTCGGGCGCGGTGTTTCACACAAATCTCACACCAGTCTTTGTAAGGCTCATGCGTCAGATTGTGCTGTTGGATCTCCTCAGGAGTTGGCACCTTTGGCACATGTTGGGCCTTGGCCTCGCGCTCACCTTCTGCTTTCAGTTTCACTTCAGCACCATGAGCAGCCAAAAGTGTCTGCATTTGCAAGTGATCCAACATCCTTTTCAAACACATCTGCTTGCTTCCACGTTTCGACAAACCAAAACTTTCACAACCTGCACGCAAGGCACGCAATGGACTGTTTACAGTGAGAGCCGTGCCATCGATATAGACCACAGCCTCTTCCTCATCACATGGCACTATGCGATCTTCCTGAAGAGGTTCACCATCCTTCAAATCAACTGGAATTTCATCTGCAGCGTCACTCTTGATGCTGGGATCATACCCTTCACTCATCGCATCACCAGGTTTGGCTTTGTCAGCAAATCTCAAACCTTCGTGTGTTCTTTCTGAACTGAGTCCGTAGTCAGGCATGAAAAATCCCAAGCTCTCAGAGGGCACTGCATACTTGTGGGCGATGGTGACCACCTCCAAGACAGTTGAAGGAAAAACAATCTCCTCATCAATACCATCTGGCAATTCACCAACAGCTTCACAAAACTCAAGCACTTCCCAACCACCACCTTCACGAAAGCAAAGTGTTGTACGCAACCACAAAAGCTCTTCTGAAGGTGCCAGGGTTGTGTCAACATACTTCGGGGTTGTTGTTCGAATTGCATACGTGTGTGGACTGATTCTGTTCCATCCTGCAGTGAGATTTCTGAGAACTATACCAAGCTGAACTGCTCGAACAGCAGGCAAAGCATCACCTGGATCCACTTGACTCACCTTTGAAATGGAACCTCGAGCGCACAAGGAGTTGTTCTTGTAAAGCACTTGAATGCTATGATCGCCCTTCACAAGGCATGGTCCAAGCTCTGATTGAACAAGACTCCAACCTGATCGAATGATGTGGCCCAGTGCAACCAGTGGTGTCGTGACATCTGCAATGATGAACTTCTCTTTGAATGCAACATCACCAAACTGCAAAGTGGCAATCCTAGTTGTTGCAACATCCAATGGACAGCCTTGAGCATCAACGTACGTAGAGCTGGGTGCTGGGCCAGAAGTTCCAACACTGCTATAGCTCAGGGGCAAAACACTAATGTCAGCACCGCTGTCCAAGATGACATCACATGAAACTGCATCATCTGAAAGTTCATCAATCACCACTCGAACATGTTGCAAGGCATCTGAAAACGTTTCAACACCAAAACAATCACACAAGTTGAGGTCAGGGCTAAAGGTCCAACATGCATCATGATCTGTGCAAGTCATGTCATACTTTACGCAAGCATTGCAAACCTCTGAAGTTTCTGAAATTGCACAAAGTCTGAAGGGGCTTTGTGAGCTCGATGGTTGTGAAAACACAGTGAGGTCCTCCATGTACGGGTACTGCTGTGTTGGTTCAAAAACTGAAACAACTCTGACAGCTGTTGCAGACGCAGCTGAACTTCCAGTGGTGTGTGAAGTATCCTTTGGATCTTCTTCCACCTGTCTCACCTGAAGGTCAGCTTTTCGTTTGTAGCAATCTTTCTGCCAGTGTCCCGTTTTCCCACAGTAGCTACAAGTGTTAACATCAACCTTCGAAGACTGCTTGCCTTTCGATTGTCCTTTGTTGGCATCAGACAACCCTTTGCCATTGTATGACTTGCCCTTTCCCTTGTCGTTGGACTTGCCCTTGCTCTTGCCTTTGTCAGAGCCAGACTTGCCCTTTCCTCTTCCTTTGTCACCGCTCTTTCCTTTCCATTTGCCTTTTCCTTTCTGCACTGCATTGACTTCCATAGGTGCGGCACCTCCAGAGTCGTTGGCATAGCTTGTAACTGATCCCAATGGCGCAGCACCAATGTCAGCTAAAACTCGATCTTTGCTCCAAGCGTGAGAAACACGTTCATAGGATAGGATCTTCTGTTTCACTTGCTGAAAGTTCGTGGTCTCTTCCATGGTCAGTTGAATGTGCTGCTGCAGGTGACGCGGCAACACTCTAAGCAAAGTGCTCAGCAAGATGTCGTCTGAAACTTCTTGCCCACTTGCCTTTCTGTATTCCTCTGCCAAACGTTCCAAAGATTGCAACTGCTCCAAGCACGTCTTGTCCTTGGTAAACATTGGAAATCCCATAAGCGCTGTCAAAAGCGCCATTGCTCGCCCCTTTGTCTTAGGGCTGTACAAGTTGTGCAGCTGTCTCCATGCCTCCAAACCATTTGAATCCGGAATCTGTCGCAGAAGTTTCAGCGGTCGATTTTTGAGGATACCTGCAAGGATAGAGTACAACTTCTTACTGCGTTCTTTTGATGCTTGTCCAACTGGATTATCCTGATAGGCAACTGCTACGTTAGGGTTCTCCTCCACGTACTTCACATCAGGCTCGAAACCATTGTCAGCCAGAAAAAGCCACTGCTTGAAACTGAAAGCGAAATCCGACCACATTGATTGGTCTTCCGTGGTGCTGGTTGTTCCAAATTCCTTAGGACATTGGACTACTTTGCTAGCTTCACCAAATCCAGTACTGCGTCTCTCATTGGCATCCTTGAGAGCTTGCGCAGCTGTAGCAGCTGCCTGCGCCGCTTGCTGAACGCTTTGCAGGAGCTGAGCTGTGTCCATGCTCTCTTCTCACAAGCCAGAAAACGCACTGTAAATCAGGTGTGAAAGCCACTGCAGGGTACAAGCCACTGCAGAGAATCCAGAATTTGCAAAACAGCAAATTTCAAATTGAATCCTGTGTTCCAACCAGTTGCCAACAAATCCAGTCAGGCACCGAACGCTTATGGCGGTTCAACCCTGTGGGATCGGGTCCAGTCCCAAACTGGAGCAAGCCGAGATGTGGGTCCTGTCTCGGTCTCACCCCTGGAGCTCACCAACCCGAAGGTATGGATCCTCGCTCCGCTACCATGCAACTTTTGCTTGAGAAAACAAGCGCCTCAGATATGAACAGATACTACACCTGCTATGTCACATGGCTGAGTGCTCCACAACGCAAATTGAATGTACTGCTGACAGCGTTAACATGAAGCAGATATGAATCCTTGGCGACTGCAGGAGCGAATCCTTGCAGGCCAATTTCCTTCCTGAGCTACTCGGCAGAACAAAAACAGATTGAAACTGATCCCATTCATGGTCAACAGCTTGCTGCGGTGCTGAGGATATGTCTTCACGTGCTGGGTTTCCTTCCTGTGCCTCAACTTATGAAAGGCTACATACGAGATGTGCAGAAATAAACGAGTTGTCAGGCAGAAACGGAATTTGATCATTGTTGTTACAGCTGTTATAAGTGCATTTGCTCATATTTTCTCTGCCTGAAATTTGGACCAAGCCAAGGTGAAAGAAGTGATGAAACAGAAAGTTCGGGCAGTGTCCAGCAATTTTGGCTGCCACAAGGCTGGTGGACGAAAGGATCAATCTTTGCATTCCGATGTCAACTGGCAACTCTTTTAAGATGGTGCAGGTCTGGCTAACTCACTTGTTTCGCTTGGTGGACATAGATACACTTCAGCCGCTGAGTGATGTACCGTCGCGTGGCTGAATGCAGCAGTTTGTGGTTATATAAGTTATATACAGCAGTTTTGCAGGTTTTTGCTGTGTCAAGGGTTTGCTGTTTGCGGTCGCCTTTCATTGCCAGTCATTTTTTAAGCTGGGATATTTTCCAGGGATGTTTGTATGAAGATCACTCTGGGGAAGAGAGCAAATCGCATGTCGTTGCCCGCTCTTCTTTGTGATTGCTTACTTTCTCGTTTCCATTCCTGACCCTTTTCAGCTTTTGTCCTTGTCCTGTTCACCTTTCTAGCGTACCTGCTTCTCTTTTCTTTGCTTTTCTTTGGCTCGTTTTTCTGCTTCACCTACATCCTTTTGCCTCTCCCTTGCCCATTTCAACTGCTCCTGCTATTGCAACCCAACTTGCGATCCTGATGACAGAGTGTGAGCACTCCAGCCAATGCCAGTTGGCTAGGACTTTCACTACCGGTAGTGCGTTGCTTTAGGTGCAATCTGCTACTCAACCCACTCCCAAATCCCACTCCCAAACCCCACTCGTAAACCCGATTCCTCGTCACCACCTCCCACCTCCCCCCCCCCCCCCCCCCCCCCCCCCCCCCCCCCCCCCCCCCCCCCCCCCCCCCCCCCCCCCCCCCCCCCCCCCCCCCCCCCCCCCCCCCCCGCCACAGCCACCGCCACGGCTGCTATTGCTAGCCATTTCGAAGTTTAGAAATAAACATGTGTGTATGCAGCATATTCACTTCTCAGAATCTTGTCCTCTCAGAGGTCAGAACCTTGGTGACATAATGCCTAGGATGGCGCGAGAGTGGCATCCCATTGAAGAGTTCACAGCTTCGATGTCGGTGACGCGCGTTGAAACCAACTCGTCATGGTCTGATGTCAGAGACAGACTGCTGTCAACGCTGCGACTTCGTGGTGATTCTTCAGAGGGCGTCCAAGGTGGGGGAGGTTTCGCAAAAGCAGCTATCAACTTGTGCTGTGATTAGACGACAAAGGCTTCCTGCATGTAGCCGACAAACAAAAGGTTTTTGGGAGGCAGCAAATTAGCCAAGGAATGCCAAGGAGTGTTCCAATGCAGGGATTGGAGTGCATGATACTCTTGTCGTTTACGTACCTTCTTTGCGCCTGTTAGGCTGCTTGCAACTCTGGTTTGGCCCTTCGAAGCGGATTGTCGGAGGCAAGCACCTCGAATATTTCAATTTCATCAACGCGAAGACATTGGCTACTTGCGGGCTTGGAAAGAAGCAGGCGGGTTGCGACACACGCCAAATATGCCCAAACTGTGGACAGGTTCTTGTTGTTTCCCCTAATACACCACCCGAGGTTGAGGGGTTTCAGGGCCACGTCGCGGCAAAACGACTGACTGATTTGTGCTGAGACACACACACACACAGGCCTGCAGATTAAGAGGAGAATGGCAGCCTCCTCGAATTAAGCTTGCCACATGGCCTGGAATTTTATGTGCCCATGACTTTCGCAGTGAAACAACAGAGGCTCAAAAGTTGTCTGTCAATGATGAATGCATCAGAAGCGGGCAAGCATCAGAGACAGGAAAAGGTTGAAAGGTACTGAACGATTGACTGAACGATTGTGAAAGACTATTTATCAAGGGTCCAACAGAATGTGCATGAAACATCCTGAAGAAGGGTTTGTTTCATTTTATTTTGTTTTTCAATTCGCACCAAAAGGACCAGTTGTCAAAGTTGTCACCATGTTTGGTCAACAGGACATGCTACTGTGACGCAACTTGGAGGCCCACTGAGGTGTACATAGACTTCGGTAGACCTGCAAGACGCTGAAAGCGATGATGTCTACTGGACAATGACGGGCGTAACATGAAAGCACTTTCCTGGACGCGTTTCCTGGAATCCTGTAAAGTCTCAAGCTTGCACAACCAGTTCAAACAAAGAAGTGCAAATGAGTCATCTGGTTCCAGGACTGCAGATTTGATCGTGGGTCTGCGTTAGAAGTTTCCTTTTTTTCACACTTAACCATTCAAGTTTCATGCAATCAAACATCAACTTGAAAATTGGCAGTTTCGAATTTGAATGCATGTTCATTCCATTCACATGTTTCGGATGAAGCTGAATTTATTCTCTTGATGGCTCCAAGCCATGTGTGTTCTTGGAATGCATTGGTTTGAACGCGTTTGCATTTGTTTCTTGAAACAAGCTCGCAGAGTGAAACGACCGAGAACTGCCAAAACCGAAACTTGCAACTCACTGATGCACATATTTGAACTTACTGTAACTGTGCTGCATTCGCACAAACAACCTTGTAACCTTGGACATACAGTACATCCTTGGAAGCCATGGCCTCGGCGAAGGAGCTTTTGGGTTTAGACGATGTTCTGTAATGTTCCTGTCCACATGCTACAGTAGTGGATTTGTCATAGGCCACCTTTTCGATAATCATTGGGTACATTGGCTAGGTTTTTTGGGCATCTTGTCTTGTTGGGTTCGTGAGTTTGTGTGAGTCTTTGGCTTCTGTGGTTTGTACAGCTGTGCGGAGAGCCCTTTGCCAAAGGAGACCTCGACGCCAGGTGCAGGCAGTGCCCTGACCAGAGCTGAGGCGCGTTCAGCAAGAAGTGGTTGTGTACATACGCTTCTGAGGATGCATGTTGTTGATTTTTGATGCACGTTGATGATTGCTGATGCATGTTGATGCACTTCATGCATGTGATGCTTGAAGTGCGCTTTTTGGTTGCTCCCAGCAAATCTTGAGGGACCTTGAAACAGTGGTGTTGCTGTTTTCAGCTGGGGATTTTGACATAGCGTAGCTTTGAAGATTTTGATTTCATGACTGAAAGGTCGTAATTTGATTCAAGATATTCAGGCCTTTAGTGAATGTTTTCACAGGCAAACTTTCCAAGAAGCATTGCCTAAGCTTTGCTGAGGATTTTGCCTAATTTTGTGATGTTTTGTGGTGTTTCTTTGGGCTGCTGTGGTTTGTACAGCTTTCCGGAGAGCACTTTGCCTGAGGAGACCTCGACGCCGAGTGGGATGCAGTGGCTGGATAGTTGTCAGGCGCTGTCAGAAGGCTGTGCTTGTGTACAACCATTCCATTGGTGCATGTTGCTTAATGATCTTAATGCTGATGCTGTTGTCACGTTCGTTCAGTTTTTTTTTTAGAGTGCCGTAGCTTGGGGCATATTGATACAGTAGGTAGATATGTTAACCAAATACAGTGGGGTAATAACTAGGCAAGTCAATACTAATACTGGTGCTATTCTGGGCCCCTCATATAGGAAGCGCAAGTTTTGGATGGGTTATTGTTTGGCCCTCGTTGCTTGCAGGATGATCCCACCCAAGACATCTTAAGTACTGGTTTCGAATTGGTGCCAAAGCCTAGCTATAAAGGGGAGACGTATCAAGCAGGCCCATGCACTTATTTGCGCGCTGTAGGTTCTGTAGCTTTTCTCGATGGCTTTGCAGGTACGTTAATAGAGCATGCTCAGTGCCAGATGATCGTTTTGCCATGTTTTGCCCGCACTATTATTGCAATGCTGGGCACTTTCAGTTCTCGGCCGCGCGAAAATGCGCAAATTATGATCCCCAGCGATTAACTATCAGACATCATGACGTTTCTTCAAGACATAGCTTTGGACCTCACCCCATTGTCCGGAACACGTGTGCATTGAATGTTTTAATATCTCCGGCCCACCTCATGTACAAAAGGCTGCAGCTTCCAACAAAAGACCCTGCGATACCCCAATTGACATCAGCTAAAATTTAGGCTTGTCCAGAATCTCAGAATGGGGACCCACAGACCCCTCAAGTTGTGACGGTCAAATAAGTGTTTTCATTTGAATAGGAAAAAGATATGATAAACTGTTAGATTTGGGTCAGACAAAGCCATTGAGGCAGACCTGCAAGCGCTTCCAATGAAAACGCGCGAGAGCACAGAGAAGGAGCGACGGATGCAAGGCTTGCAGGTGAGGCGAAAATGCAGATTTTCCATGATTTTCCCATAATCCAATTCGGGGCTTATGCTGAAGTCAGGTTACCATGTCAAGTTGCCGCCAGCCTTGCCGCCTTGGGCCTGAGGCAACTCAGAAACAAGTTAGACTCTAACTTGTTTCTGAGTTGCCTCAGGCCCAAGGCGGCAAGGCTGGCGGCAACTTGCAGTTAGACGAGCTGCGAGCCACCAGCAGCTCGCTGACACTGGGGCTGCAGCAGGCTTCGATGGGTAGATGATGGGCCCGGGGCCCGCAGAAAGCAATTGAAGCCTTGAGTGGCTCAGATTTCTGGGTATTCTTCTTTCACTTTCACAGACGTTTAAGCAGTGTCTCACAGAAAAAACAAATGACTCCTCTGATTTCTTTGGTCTTGACACATCTTGGCACATCTTGACGCAGCATCTTGACGCAGCATCTTGACACAGTTTGCACCCCCCTCAAACTCCATCAGTGATCACCATGGCATGGTCAGTCTATCTTGGAAAATCACGCAGGAAATCGTTGGGTTTGCTCATTTGGTTGCTGGTGTCAAACATGTTTTTCAACCCTGTTTGGGATGATGGTCCGCAGATGTCCACGATATCTTTATACATTTTCAGGGGGTCGGTTGAAACCAGCAACCAATCGTATATGGATGTATATGGTTTCCGTCTTCACCGCTGTCCAGAAAGTGCCAGGCCCTGGGTGCAGCAGACAACTTGCAGCAGAAGATCCAGGAGACTGAACAGCTGCAAGAGCAGCACCGAAGGCAACTGGAAGCTGCCGAGCACGAGTTGCCTGATCATGTTTAATGAAAGCAGGCGCAAAATTCAATTTCATTATCCTGTGTGCTTGTTAAAAAAGGCAAGATTTGGCAACGTGGAGCAAGGGGATAGGAAAGAGCAAGGAGAGAGAGAGAGAGAGAGAATGCAACAGCATGCAACAGAGTTGGTAGGCACCCTGAAATGAAACAAAGATGGCAAGCAAGGGGGAGGGATGTACCTGAAACAATCACAAGGTCCCAGTTTGTTGTGTCGTGGGCGTCAAGAGAATGGAGCTGGTTGATGCTGGGTACCAGCACTTGCTCGACAATTGTGGACATTTACAGTATATTACGATCCATTTTCTATGGTGCTATGTAAGTCTCGGATGCATACTGTATAGAAGGATTGCTTCCCTGATTTCTTGATTTGTTTCCTAGCTTTAGGGTAAACCATGAGAGCACCGTCATTGTTTCATACGCCCGGTCGTTGTTACATTTCACACTTCACTGATGCAGTGACTTTTCTCATAATCTGGTCACCACATGTCACCACACAATATACTCAACATACTGTATCGTGCTGATGATTCAAACTATGTTCCATCCGGATTCATAGTCACTCAATGTGCCTCATATACTTGTTTTTTTTGGGGTATGTTTTGTTTCGAAAGCACTTGACATCACCAGTGCGCTCTGCCGTGTCCCACCCCATGTCCGTGCACCGAGGTTTGTCGATGAGAGAATGCAGTACCAGCAACGGCTGGGGGAGATGGAAGCGCAGCTTGCGCATCAGGAGCACCTTGCCATCCCTTGTGGGGAGAATGATGATGAACCAGTGGATTTTGGGGTTCTCACTCAAAGATTACATCATGTGCTATCATGTGACAGCACATCTGGCAAAAGAACGCTGTGCAAGATGGTTTCTTACCGGCAATTGCCAGACATTTGGTTCCATGTCGACTTTCAGGTGTCTGTGTGTGTCCGTACTAGTTACTAGTAGACGATACATGTTAATCTATGGCCGGCCATTGATTTCGGATTTGTGCCTGATCCGTTGCCAACAGAGGCCCTTTGCGCCCTTGCTCTGATCACAATCCGCAAAACGATGCCAAAAGCAAGTCTCCCAAAGTTCAAATGTTTGCAAACGCTGTAGATGTAATATCTTGTAACCGTTGCAACCTGTACCAGTAGTACCGCACAAGGCGGTGGCGGAAGTTTCAAAAATAGGAAACCTATAGGAGAGGTTGGTTGTTGTGAATCAGGGATGGCAGAGCGAAGCCACTGATGGACTGAAAAGTGCTTGATCTCTCTCTCTCTCTCTCTTTTTCTCTTTCTCTCTTTTTCTTTCTGTTTATCTATATATCTTTCTCTGATTACCTACCTACCTACCTACTGATCTATCTGTTTATCTATCTATTTATCTCTCTGTCTATCTATCTCCCTATGTATTTATCTAGCTGTCTAGTTTTCTAGCTATTTGTCTATCTATCTTTCCATCGATCTATCTATCTATCTATCTACCTATCTATCTATCTATCTACCTATCTATCTATCTATTTATCTATCTATCTATCTATCTCTCTATCTATCTCTCTCTATCTTTCTAGCTACCTATCTATCTATCTATCTATCTGTCTGTCTATCTATCTATCTATCTCTCTCTCTCTGTCTGTCTGTCTGTCTATCTGTCCATCTATCCATCTATCTATCTATCTATCTATCTGTCTCTCTCCCTCTCTCCCTCTCTCTATCAAACTGTCTCTCTATCTATCTGTCTATCTGTCTATCTTTTTGTCTCTGTACCTATCTATCTATCTATCTATCGATCTATCTATTCATCCATCTATCTATCGATCGATCTATCGATCGATCTATCTATCCATCGATCGATCTATCTATCTGTCGATCGATCGATCGATCGATCGATCTATCTATCTATCTATCTATCTCTCTGTCTTTCTATCGATAAAACTGTCTCTCTATCTATTTGTCTATCTGTTTATCTGTCTGTCTATTTGTCGATGTATCTATCTATCTATTTATCTATCTATCTTGGTATCTAACTATCTGTCTATCTATCTATCTATCTATTTATCTATCTATCTATCGATCTATCTATCTATCTATCTCTCTCTCTCTCTCGCTATCTCTCTGTCTGTCTGTCTGCCTGTCTATCTATCTATCTATCTACCTTTCTATCTATCATCTATCTATCTATCTATCTATTTATCTATCTATCTATCTAGCTGTCTATCTATCTATCTATCTGTCTGTCTATCTATCTATCTATCTATCTGCAAGATCAAAAACGAAGAAATTCTGTCAGATTTGTAATGTTTGAACATAAGAACGTCCAATACGGAACCATTCTGCGAGACGTCTTCATTTTTTGAACTTGACAACATCCGAAACGAAGCAATTCTGCGAGACTTCCTCATTTTTCGAAGTGCAAGACATCAAAAACGAAGAATTCTGCGAGACTTCCTTCAAAAATGGAAAGTTGAGTGCAGAGCTGACAGACTCGTACCAATGCGTTTTGCGATTTTTCCACTCCACCTGTGTAAAGTACTGCGCCTGCCACGAAAAATTGATGCCAGGTCATACGATGTGCCGCACCTGTCACGCAAAATCATCTCAGCAAACCTGAAGATCTGATGCTCCAAAATGCAACCCCTCTCAGGAAATCAGCGCCCTGACCCCCTAAAATCTCTGATGAACATGTCTGCCACGCAAAATGCATCTTTGAAGATCCTCTTCAAATGTCCCACGCATGCCAGCATTTTTGGAAATGCCACAAAACCCTCACGTTTTGCTCACTTTTGCCAAGGTGCACAATCCCTTGCGCCTGCCATGCGAAAGCACGTCTGAACGCCCAAAAGTGTTCCGTACCCGTCAGTTTTTTGCACTTTTGACTTGCAAATATGCTTCGCCCCACAACGGCGTGCACTTTTTCGACATCTGAACTTCCAAAAGCGGTCCGACGCTGAGGTGTTTTGTACATTTTGACTTCGAAATGTAACTGCGTGCGCTTTTTCGACATCTGAACTTCCAAAAGTGGTCCGAGAATGGTGTGTTTTGCACATTTTGACTTGGAAATGTGCTTTGCGCCACAACGGCGTGCACTTTTTCGACATCGCAACTTCCAAAAGTGGTCCGACAATGGTGTGTTTTCTGCATTTTGACTTGGAAATGTGCTTCGCGCCACAACGGCGTGCACTTTTTCGACATCGCAACTTCGGTCCGACAATGGTGTGCTTTCTACATTTTGACTTGGAAATGTGCTTCGCGCCACAACGGCGTGTACTTTTTCGACATCTCAACTTCCAAAAAGTGCTCCGAGCACCAGGTGTTTTGTACATTTTGACTTGCAAATGTGCTTCGCGCCACAACAGCGTGCAATTTTTCATCTCTCCTTTGGCCAGCTAGCTCCGCACCCGCCGCTTTAGCGAGCCTACTTTTCGACCCTCCGGAGCCCCAAACCATTGGAAAAACACAGTGTTTCGCGACTTTCTTACCTTTTCGCGCATCTGCATCTTCTTTCTTCTTACTCTTTCTCTTCTACTCTTCTTTCTTCTAATCTTTCTCTTCTCTCTGCCTCTTCCCTGCTCTGCTTTTCATCTGTCCATATTGTCGGAAGTTTGACTTCTAAACTTCCTTCGAACATGTAAATATTTCTTCAAATTGACAATTTGGATGTAAAATGATGTACAGAAAATGTGCTTCAACAGGTTGCCTGCAAACTGCAGTAGATACAAGCAAAGACAGCAGATCCATGCACTTGCCAATTTGATACATGTGCTTTGCTGAATCCTGTTGCTCAAGTAGGACCATGCCGTTGTGAAGTTACTTATCTTGTCCTCTTTCTCATTTTATCTACACAATATCATATCCTATCATCGAAGGAAGTTTAGAAGTCAAACCTCCGACAATATGGACAGATGACAAGCAGAGCAGGGAAGAGGCAGAGAGAAGAGAAAGATTAGAAGAAAGAAGAGTAGAAGAGAAAGAGTAAGAAGAAAGAAGATGCAGATGCGCGAAAAGGTAGGAAAGTCGCGAAACACTGTGTTTTTCCAATGATTTGGGGCTCCGGAGGGTCGAAAAGTGGGCTCGCTAAAGCGGCGGGTGCGGAGCCAGCTGGCCAGATGCGAGATGAAAAATTGCACGCCGTTGTGGCGCGAAGCACATTTCGAAGCCAAATGTACAAAACACCTCGGTCCGGACCACTTTTGGAAGTTGAGATGTCGAAAAAGTGCGCGGTTGTGGCGCGAAGCACATTTCCAAGTCAAAATGTAGAAAGCGCACCATTGTCGGACCACTTTTGGAAGTTGCGATGTCAAAAAAGTGCACGCCGTTGTGGCGCGAAGCACATTTCGAAGTCAAAACGCACAAAGCACCTAGCTCAGATAACGTGGTTTGATCTGCCTTCTGATGAAGGCAGTGGCATGTGTGTCCGATTGATGAAATCCTGCTATGTCTGCGCTGTTTGGGTTGGCCATCTGGTTATCTGGGGCAGGGCTGGCTGCCTTTGTTGGTACTTCATTGTTGCTGTCCATAGCTCACGTAACGTAATCTAATGCAGAGTTGTGGTTTAGCCAAGACATGGACAGTGTATGCACACAGGTTTTATATGATTGTTTTCTTTTTGTTGTTCCATGTGACAGGTATGGGCCTCCAAGAATCGAAGTAGCTAGTCGTGTTGAGCACGCATGCATCGTGTCTAGTGATTTTTAGTTTCGAAACCATTCCCATTGGAATTCTTGATTTTTGACAGCAAGCCTCCAACACTGGTTGTTTTACCCAAAATGGCAGCTAGTTTCAGCTACCTGAAAATGCTTCTGCTTTAGCGCGGTCGATTGCGGGCAGAAACCGCTGATTGCGTGATAGATTCAGGCTTCTTATACCCGCCCCCTTCATTCGGTTGTGAGGATGATTTCGACAAGATATAGATGACGCAAGTTGCATAAGTCCGAAAATAGTCCATCAAGACGTTATTTTGTGAAGATTTTTCGTGCGTGATATCCAACCGCACATCTTCAAAGGGAAACATATTGTGGTTCTCAAGATAGTCTTGAACAGTTGGCCAGGAAGTTTGCCAATGTGTTTTTGTTTCGTCGGAGATTTATTTGCAACCATTCAGGGCTAATGCTGTTTATATTGAACCACGTTGGCGGCCTAGTACTGTTGATTCTGAACAGCTGCGAAAAACATTGACCCAAGGTGGTTTTGAAGCAGGATCACCATTTTGTTTTTGAATTAAGTGATTTTTTTTTGGGACCGCCTCGGCTCTTCTCAGTATGAAAAGCTTCACAAAAGGCTTGCTGAATGCAATTGATGATATGTATTGATGTGTGTTTTGACATGTTTTGTGTATGCAAGACACTACGGAACTGTGTCACGAAAGCGCAAACTTGTGTTTGGGAGCAGATGGCTAGTCTGGGAAAATCATTCGAGGAATGACTTTCATGACTGTTCGGGGTGCATCTCGAAGTCCACACCAAAATCAGTGTTCTTAGTTTCATTGCACGTCGCTAAAGCTAGTCCAAAGGAAACAATCTGAATATGTAATGTATGATTCATGGTGAATCAACCTAACCAATTCAACACTTTGTACTGATGGTTGAAATCTTGATGACGGGTGTCTTGCTTCGCTGAAGGCTGTCTGTGGAGTGCGTGACTTCCTTTGAATTTTGCTTGACATCGGTGTGAGGCATCGAACGCTGCGAATACTCTACGATACTTTGCGTTTCTTGGTCGCACAGCACGTAAAGGTCATGGATAGGATATTGAACAGTACTTTGCATTGGGCCCACGCCAAGAATCTGAGGCCGGCAGCCTTTGGGATAGTTTATGTGTTTGTCATGACTGACTTCACACCAACCACAAATGATAGGCAAAAGGATATTGTTTCCAATAGCAATGTCAATTGCTTGGGTGTGTGTTTGGTAGCAATGAATTGAGCAAACGGTGACTACTTGTGCCAGGCATAGTGCTTAATTACAAGTCCATTCTGCGGACCCATGATCTCTTGGTCGCTGAACAAGGCTGGAAATGCTGTGATACACACTGCAGCCGGTTCATGTTTTTGACCCATGTGTGACATTGGCATGTTTGAGTCAATACAGTTTCTCCATGTTTCTCCCAACAGTTCAAAAACTGGAATGGGGGAGTGAATGCATCGTCGCAGGCCTGAACTGACTCTCATGAATGACATGCACCTTTCTCAGACTCAGAGATCGCTTGAACTTCATCGTCTTCAAGATCTATGGAATCCTGTTTTCATTGAATTTCTGCCGAGGTGCTCCTTGACCTTGTACATTTTCATTGCAGAATGTCTGTCCTGAATAGACAGGTACCAGATGCATGTAATATTATACATACACACGATGGACTTCCATGGATTTCCTACATGGTCTTTTCCAGCCACCAACCTGAAAATGTCACTACATCATGCCAAATCCTTCGAAAAGAGCAGTGAGTCATGACAGGTACAGCCTACAGTCATCATCTACTGTCTCATTCGACAGCAGCAAGTGCCTGGTGCCTGAACCCATGCCTTTGACTCAGGCCTACTTCGCCTTTTATATAAATACAGCAATTTGCATCTTCAACACATGCCAGGATGCAAAGTGCATGCCGTCTTTGGCAGTCAGATATGTTCCGAAGCTGGAATTACAGTGTGAATCGAACGCACTTGTTTCTATATAATCATGCGCCATGATTGAGAAGGAAACCCTTCCGTGTCTAAGGTAAGCAGCTGCTGGATTGAGGCACAGCTCGGAAAAACACTAAAGTTGGATGAGTTGGTGTTTCTGATTGACACTGCAGATGTTCGAAATACCAGGGCAGGCGGCATGCAAAAGCTGTAACAAATGTAATTTGGGGCAAATTTGCTCCTTTTCATCTGCATCGCCACTAATGTCAAAGAGCTCAGTCGTTGCTGGCCCGAGCAGGCGCTCCACCAGAGATTCACATCCGTCAACACGCTTTCTGACTGGGAACCAAAAGTCGGCAGAAAAAGTGGAACAGCAAAAGCCCTCAGGGATGCACCAATCCTGTCCATCCAGCACTTGAGCTCCTTGTGGACCCACTATGCTTGAAATTCCTTGCAAATGACGATCTTGAAGAGAAAAATATCACTGCTGTTAAATTTCATTTTGTTGATGAGATTCGCACATTGGGACAGGTCGCGCTCAACAATTTCACACTCCACACATGGGATCTCCATGCCTCATTGTGGAAACATGCATTTGTTCGATGTGTATGGGGTTCGACATGTACGGGCAATAGGTTAGAACTATTGGGAGATCTTTCTCCAAACCTGCCAACTGGTAAGATATCGCAAGATTGAGCTATGAAGTGAAACAGAAGAGCGCAAAGCAGTCATGATGCATGTGCTGCTACAGCAGGCTCTTCGCGCTTGAAAGCGGATATCACAGCTGCAGCGTTCAACTTTCAAAACATGTTTTTTCGTCCAGCTGCAAATCACTGCGGCATACGCTGACTAGTGACAGACTAATGGTTTGAGGTGGTTGGAAGACACAGCAAAAAGTGCAAGCCGGCTTTTCGTTTCCCCCTGATCGGGTTGCTTTGCATCTTTTGCTAGAAGCGTCCGATATCAATGAAGAGCTACAGCCACTTGCGGCACACAACCTGAGACATCCGAGACATTCGCCACGATGTCGATGGTGCATGATTGGCGCCCATGCACATGGCGGGTAAATGCCCAGCTGGAAGCATGGATGCTTCTTGGCCGAGTATTTGATATGGTCTGTTTAATGGATGTCAACATCTCTTTGTCTCTGTCTCACCTGCCGTTCTTGTCTGTTTTGAGGCATGTGCAGCCGGCTGTCCAACTTTTGTTTGTCTCACAGCTGGCACGGCAGCTTGCTGAGCAGCTGGATTGCGAAAGGGGCTGCTGCCAGCCTCCAGTTTTTGAGGCCAGTGTGCCTCTGTCAGACTCCCAGCTTAAGAAACTGCCTGTCCCAGAGAAGTTGAAGTCCTTGTGTTTCACATTTTAATCATGTTCAGAATGCAAGGTGTTCAATGCCTGGAGCAATCTTTGAAAAAGCATGGAACTCAGGAAATTTTGGAATTTTCAGATGGTATCGTATGTTACATACTTTGATATCCTTGTCAAATCAGTGATATAATTTATAATGATTTCATTTGTGGCCCTTTGCGGCCAAATGTGGGCGAGATTGATAACAGTACAGTAAAAGGATGTAAAAGGGATATGACTTTCCGAAATTGCTCGACATTTTGATACCAGCCCCCCACCTCTGTCGACGCCATCACCTGAGCCTGCTGCGGGATCCTTCCCAATCAGGTCCTTTTGCAAGTGGCTTCCACAGAGGAGACTGACTCCAAGGATGCAGCAGAGGTGCCGAGATATGCTGTTAGGATTGGATTGGATTGGAGGAGGACGTCAACCTGCTCCTCACCGAAGTGAAGTAGTTAAGACGCCGAAATTGCCAACGCTGAGCCGGAGCTCTTTGCACTGAACAAACCGGAGGGCAAGTTCAAGTCAAGAAAATTAAGTACCACCCATGCAGCTGAAGAAGCAGCAAATGCTCATTCAAACGACCTGTTTTGACGTGGTTCGTGTTCAAGCAAAACTTGCCAGTAGGGAAGAGAACCCTTTAGTTGCGCCTTCCAAGCTTCTCCAGCCCAAACAACAGCCTCTCTGTGTTGTGACAAACAAGTAGCAATCACCTGCCGAAATTGA
>CAMXCT020001247.1:510317-680317 GCA_947184155.2 Cladocopium goreaui | reverse complement strand
GGCAGAACAAAGACAGATTGAAACTGATCCCATTCATGGTCAAAAGCTTGCTGCGGTGCTGAGGATATGTCTTCACGTGCTGGGTTTTCTTCCTGTGCCTCAACTTATGAAAGGCTACATACGAGATGTGCAGAAATAAACGAGTTGTCAGGCAGAAACGGAATTTGATCATTGTTGTTACAGCTGTTATAAGTGCATTTGCTCATATTTTCTCTGCCTGAAATTTGGACCAAGCCAAGGTGAAAGAAGTGATGAAACAGAAAGTTCGGGCAGTGTCCAGCAATTTTGGCTGCCACAAGGCTGGTGGACGAAAGGATCAATCTTTGCATTCCGATGTCAACTGGCAACTCTTTTAAGATGGTGCAGGTCTGGCTAACTCACTTGTTTCGCTTGGTGGACATAGATACACTTCAGCCGCTGAGTGATGTACCGTCGCGTGGCTGAATGCAGCAGTTTGTGGTTATATAAGTTATATACAGCAGTTTTGCAGGTTTTTGCTGTGTCAAGGGTTTGCTGTTTGCGGTCGCCTTTCATTGCCAGTCATTTTTTAAGCTGGGATATTTTCCAGGGATGTTTGTATGAAGATCACTCTGGGGAAGAGAGCAAATCGCATGTCGTTGCCCGCTCTTCTTTGTGATTGCTTACTTTCTCGTTTCCATTCCTGACCCTTTTCAGCTTTTGTCCTTGTCCTGTTCACCTTTCTAGCGTACCTGCTTCTCTTTTCTTTGCTTTTCTTTGGCTCGTTTTTCTGCTTCACCTACATCCTTTTGCCTCTCCCTTGCCCATTTCAACTGCTCCTGCTATTGCAACCCAACTTGCGATCCTGATGACAGAGTGTGAGCACTCCAGCCAATGCCAGTTGGCTAGGACTTTCACTACCGGTAGTGCGTTGCTTTAGGTGCAATCTGCTACTCCCAAACCCCACTCGTAAACCCGATTCCTCGTCACCACCTCCCACCCCCCCCCCCCCCCCCCCCCCCCCCCCCCCCCCCCCGCCACCACCACCACCGCCACCACCCCACCGCCACGGCTGCTATTGCTAGCAATTTCGAAGTTTGGAAATAAACATGTGTGTATGCAGCATATTCATTGTCAGAATCTTGTCCTCTCAGAGGTCAGAACCTTGGTGACATAATTCCTAGGATGGCGCGAGAGTGGCATCCCATTGAAGAGTTCACAGCTTCGATGTCGGTGACGCGCGTTGAAACCAACTCGTCATGGTCTGATGTCAGAGACAGACTGCTGTCAACGCTGCGACTTCGTGGTGATTCTTCAGAGGGCCTCCAAGGTGGGGGAGGTTTCGCAAAAGCAGCTATCAACTTGTGCTGTGATTAGACGACAAAGGCTTCCTGCATGTAGCCGACAAACAGAAGGTTTTTGGGAGGCAGCAAATTAGCCAAGGAGTGTTCCAATGCAGGGATTGGAGTGCATGATACTCTTGTCGTTTACGTACCTTCTTTGCGCCTGTTAGGCTGCTTGCAACTCTGGTTTGGCCCTTCGAAGCGGATTGTTGGAGGCAAGCACCTCGAATATTTCAATTTCATCAACGCGAAGACATTGGCTACTTGCGGGCTTGGAAAGAAGCAGGCGGGTTGCGACACACGCCAAATATGCCCAAACTGTGGACAGGTTCTTGTTGTTTCCCCTAATACACCACCCGAGGTTGAGGGGTTTCAGGGCCACGTCGCGGCAAAACGACTGACTGATTTGTGCTGAGACACACACACACACAGGCCTGCAGATTAAGAGGAGAATGGCAGCCTCCTCGAATTAAGCTTGCCACATGGCCTGGAATTTTATGTGCCCATGACTTTCGCAGTGAAACAACAGAGGCTCAAAAGTTGTCTGTCAATGATGAATGCATCAGAAGCGGGCAAGCATCAGAGACAGGAAAAGGTTGAAAGGTACTGAACGATTGACTGAACGATTGTGAAAGACTATTTATCAAGGGTCCAACAGAATGTGCATGAAACATCCTGAAGAAGGGTTTGTTTCATTTTATTTTGTTTTTCAATTCGCACCAAAAGGACCAGTTGTCAAAGTTGTCACCATGTTTGGTCAACAGGACATGCTACTGTGACGCAACTTGGAGGCCCACTGAGGTGTACATAGACTTCGGTAGACCTGCAAGACGCTGAAAGCGATGATGTCTACTGGACAATGACGGGCGTAACATGAAAGCACTTTCCTGGACGCGTTTCCTGGAATCCTGTAAAGTCTCAAGCTTGCACAACCAGTTCAAACAAAGAAGTGCAAATGAGTCATCTGGTTCCAGGACTGCAGATTTGATCGTGGGTCTGCGTTAGAAGTTTCCTTTTTTTCACACTTAACGATTCAAGTTTCATGCAATCAAACATCAACTTGAAAATTGGCAGTTTCGAATTTGAATGAATGTTCATTCCATTCACATGTTTCGGATGAAGCTGAATTTATTCTCTTGATGGCTCCAAGCCTTGTGTGTTCTTGGAATGTTGTTGAATTTGTTTGAGAGCGTTTGCATTTGTTTCTTGAAACAACCTCGCAGAGTGAAACGACCGAGAACTGCCAAAACCGAAACTTGCAACTCACTGATGCACATATTTGAACTTACTGTAACTGTGCTGCATTCGCACAAACAACCTTGGATATACATCCTTGGAAGCAATGGCCTCGGCGAAGGAGCTTTTGGGTTTAGACGATGTTCTGTAATGTTCCTGTCCACATGCTACAGTAGCGGATTTGTCACAGGCCACCTTTTCGATAATCATTGGGTACATTGGCTAGGTTTTTTGGGCATCTTGTCTTGTTGGGTTTGCGAGTTTGTGTGAGTCTTTGGCTTCTGTGGTTTGTACAGCTGTGCGGAGAGCCCTTTGCCAAAGGAGACCTCGACGCCAGGTGGGATTCAGTGGCCAGGCAGTGCCCTGACTAGAGCTGAGGCGCGTTCAGCAAGAAGTGGTTGTGTGCATACGCTTCTGAGGATGCATGTTGTTGATTTTTGATGCACGTTGATGATTGCTGATGCATGTTGATGCACTTCATGCATGTGATGCCAATGATTTGAGGCTCCGGAGGGTCGAAAAGTGGGCTCGCTAAAGCGGCGGGTGCGGAGCCAGCTGGCCAGATGCGAGATGAAAAATTGCACGCCGTTGTGGCGCGAAGCACATTTCGAAGCCAAATGTACAAAACACCTCGGTCCGGACCACTTTTGGAAGTTGAGATGTCGAAAAAGTGCGCCGTTGTGGCGCGAAGCACATTTCCAAGTCAAAATGTAGAAAACGCACCATTGTCGGACCACTTTTGGAAGTTGCGATGTCAAAAAAGTGCACGCTGTTGTGGCGCGAAGCACATTTCGAAGTCAAAATGCACAAAGCACCTAGCTCAGATAACGTGGTTTGATCTGCCTTCTGATGAAGGCAGTGGCATGTGTGTCCGATTGATGAAATCCTGCTATGTCTGCGCTGTTTGGGTTGGCCATCTGGTTATCTGGGGCAGGGCTGGCTGCCTTTGCTGGTACTTCATTGTTGCTGTCCATAGCTCACGTAACGTAATCTAATGCAGAGTTGTGGTTTAGCCAAGACATGGACAGTGTATGCATACAGGTTTTATATGATTGTTTTCTTTTTGTTGTTCCATGTGACAGGTATGGGCCTCCAAGAATCGAAGTAGCTAGTCGTGTTGAGCACGCATGCATCGTGTCTAGTGATTTTTAGTTTCGAAACCATTCCCATTGGATTTCTTGATTTTTGACAGCAAGCCTCCAACACTGGTTGTTTTACCCAAAATGGCAGCTAGTTTCAGCTTCCTGAAATTGTTTTTGTTTTAGCGCGGTTTGATTGTGTGATAGATTCAGGTTTCTTATACCCGCCCCCTCCATTCGGTTGTGAGGATTATTTTCGACAAGACAGAAGATGATGCAAGTTGCGTAAGTCCGAAAATTGTCCATCAAAACATCATTTTGTGAGAATTTTACGTGCGTGATATCCAAACGTACATCTTCAAAGGGAAACGTGTTGTGGTTCTCAAAATAGTCTTCAACAGTTGGCCAGGAAATTTGCCAATGTGTTTTTGTGTCGTCGGAGATTCATTTGCAACCATTCAGGGTTTAATGCTGTTTATGTTGAACCACGTTGGCGGCCTAGTACTGTTGATTCTGAACAGCTGTGAGAAGCATTGACCCAAGGTGGTTTTGAAGCAGGATCAGAATTTTATTTTTGAATTGAGTGATTTTATTTTGGGACCGCCTCGGCTCTTCTCACTATGAAGAGCTTCACAAAAGGTTTGCTGAACGCAATTGATGATATGTGTTTTGACATGTTTTGTGTTTGCAAGACACTATGGAACTGTGTCACGAAACCGCAAACTTGTGTTTGGGAGCAGATGGCTAGTCTGGGAAAATCACTCGAGGAATGAATTTCATGACTGTTCAGGGTGCATGTCAAAGTCCAGACTGGATGTCCCCCAGAGAGGGAGAGGGAACGAGAGAAAACGCATGCCAAAACACCAAAATCAGCGTTCTTAGTTTCATTGCAAGTCGCTACAGCTAGTCCAAAGGAAACAATCTGAATATGTAATGTATGATTCATCGTGAATCAACCTAACCAATTCAAAACTTTGTACTGATGGTTGAAATCTTGATGACGGGAGTCTTGCTTCGCTGAAGGCTGTCTGTGGAGTGCCTGACTTCCGTTGAATTTTGCTTGACATCGGTGTCAGGCATCGAACGCTGCGAATACTCTACAATACTTTGCGTTTCTTGGTCGCACAGCACGTAGTAAAGGTCATGGATAGGATATTGAACAGTACTTTGCATTGGGCCCACGCCAAGAATCTGAAGCCGGCAGCCTTTGGGATAGTTTATGTGTTTGTCATGACTGACTTCACACCAACCACAAATGATAGGCAACAGGATATTGTTTCCAATAGCAATGTCAATTGCTTGGGTGTGTGTTTGGTAGCAATGAATTGAGCAAACGGTGACTACTTGTGCCAGGCATAGTGCTTAATTACAAGTCCATTCTGCGGACCCATGATCTCTTGGTCGCTGAACAAGGCTGGAAATGCTGTGATACACACTGCAGCCGGTTCATGTTTTTGACCCATGTGTGACATTGGCATGTTTGAGTCAATACAGTTTCTCCATGTTTCTCCCAACAGTTCAAAAACTGGAATGGGGGAGTGAATGCATCGTCGCAGGCCTGAACTGACTCTCATGAATGACATGCACCTTTCTCAGACTCAGAGATCGCTTGAACTTCATCGTCTTCAAGATCTATGGAATCCTGTTTTCATTGAATTTCTGCCGAGGTGCTCCTTGACCTTGTACATTTTCATTGCAGAATGTCTGTCCTGAATAGACAGGTACCAGATGCATGTAATATTATACATACACACGATGGACTTCCATGGATTTCCTACATGGTCTTCTTTTCCAGCCACCAACCTGAAAGTGTCACTACATCATGCCAAATCCTTCGAAAAGGGCAGTGAGTCATGACAGGTACAGCCTACAGTCATCATCTACTGTCTCATTCGACAGCAGCAAGTGCCTGGTGCCTGAACCCATGCCTTTGACTCAGGCCTACTTCGCCTTTTATATAAATACAGCAATTTGCATCTTCAACACATGCCAGGATGCAAAGTGCATGCCGTCTTTGGCAGTCAGATATGTTCCGAAACTGGAATTACAGTGTGAATCGAACGCACTTGTTTCTATATAATCATGTGCCATGATTGAGAAGGAAACCCTTCCGTGTCTAAGGTAAGCAGCTGCTGGATTGAGGCACAGCTCGGAAAAACACTAAAGTTGGATGAGTTGGTGTTTCTGATTGACACTGCAGATGTTCGAAATACCAGGGCCGGCGGCATGCGAAAGCTGTAACGAATGTAATTTGGGGCAAATTTGCTCCTTTTCATCTGCATCGCCACTAATGTCAAAGAGCTCAGTCGTTGCTGGCCCGAGCAGGCGCTGCACCAGAGATTCACATCCGTCAACACGCTTTCCGACTGGGAACCAAAAGTCGGCAGAAAAAGTGGAACAGCAAAAGCCCTCAGGGATGCACCAATCCTGTCCATCCAGCACTTGAGCTCCTTGTGGACCCTCTATGCTGGGAATTCCTTGCAAATGACGATCTTGAAGAGAAAAATATCACTGCTGTTAAATTTCATTTTGTTGATGAGATTCGCACATTGGGACAGGTCGTGCTCAACAATTTCACACTCCACACATGGGATCTCCATGCCTCATTTTGGAAACATGCATTTGTTCGACGTGTACGGGGTTCGACATGTACGGGCAATAGGTTAGAACTATTGGGAGATCTTTCTCCAAACCTGCCAGCTGGTAAGATATCGCAAGATTGAACTATGAAGTGAAACAGAAGATCGCAAAGCAATCATGATGCATGTGCTGCTACAGCAGGCTCTTTGTGCTTGAAAGCGGATATCACAGCTGCAGCGTTCAACTTATCAAAACATTTTGTTTTCGTCCAACTGCAAATCACCGCGGCATACGCTGACTAGTGACTAGTGGTTTGAGGTGGTTGCAAGACATAACCAAAAAGGGCAAACCGGCTTTTTCTTTCCCCTGATCGGGGTTTTGCATTTTTTGCTAGAAGAACCTGATATCAGTGAAGAGTTACAGCCAATTACGGTACACAACCTGAGACATTCGTCACGATGTCGATGGCGCATGATTGGCGCCCATGCACATGGCGGGTAAATGACAAGCTGGAAGCATGGATGCTTCTTGGCCGAGTATTTGAGATGGTCTGTTCAATGGATGTCAACATCAATCTATTTTTCTTCGTTTTGCCTGCTGTTCTTCTCTGTTTTGAGGCATTTGCAGCCGGCTGTACAACTTTTGTTTGTCTCACAGCTGGCACGGCAGCTTGCTGAGCAGCTGGATTGCGAAAGGGGCTGCTGCCAGCCCACATGGCGGGTAAGTGGCAAACTGGAAACATGGATGCTTCTTGGCCGAGTATTTGATATGGTCTTTTCAATGGATGTCAACATCTCTTTGTCTCCTTCTCACCTGCTGTTCTTGTCTGTCTTGAGGCATTTGCAGCCAGCTGTGAAACTTTTGTTTCTCTCACAGCTGGCACAGCAACTTGCTGAGCAGCTAGATTGCGAAAGGGGCTGTTGCCAGCCACCAGTCTTTGAGGCCACCGCGCCTCTGTCAGACTCCCAGCTTCAGAAATTTCCTGTCCCAGAGAAGTTGAAGTCCTTGTGTGTCACATTTCAATCATGTTCAGAAGGTGTTCAATGCCTCGACCAATGTTTGAAACAGCGTGGAACTCAGGAAATCTTGGAATTTTCAGATGGTTAGATGATATTAGATGATGTTAGATGTTACATCCTTGTCAAGTCAGTGATATAATGATTTCATTTGCGGCCCTTTGCGGCCCGTTCACATGTGGGCAACATTGCCAAGAACAGTAAAAGGGCTACGACTCTCCGAAATTGCTCGACATTTTGACACCAGCCCCCTGCTGATGTCCACGCCATCGCGTGAGCCTGTTGTGTTGCATTCCTTGTCTGCGGGCCTTCCCAATCAGGACCTTTTGCCAGTGGCTTCCACAGAGGAGGAGTCCGAGAAGGACAAGAACAGGCATTTGGCCGATGCAAACTGACACTTAGTGGCCATGTCTTTGTGAGAAAAATTGCCAAGTACCGACTCTCAGTCAAAGGCATATTGCGAAGACATTCTAAGACGATCTGTGACACGGTTGTGAATCAAGCAGCCGGCTCATGCAGCCTTAACTACTCTGTCTCTTCTGAACTCCTTTCCTTCCGTGCTGCACGGAGGCGACTCTCATTCGGTACGACGACTACGGGGGTGCCCGAAGAGGATGATGTGCTTTCCGAGTCTGACGAGGGGGAGGATATCAATAACGTTGATGATCATCCGGACGGAGGTGGTGGCGTTGCACAGGCCATCTGCACATTTGCAGAGTTTATTCAACAATTCAGTGTGTCGACTGTTGACTGTTATCAAATGTCTCAAATTCTATCCATGGCTGTAGTCTTGCAGTCCATGTTTGCAAGTTAAATGTGGCAGCGATGCAATTCTTGCTCGATCAGCATCAAGCCATGACATAGTCACTTGACATTCCAATGTGTTTGGCTTGTCGCCTCCACTTCACCTGCATTTTTTCTGTGCGGCTTGATCGACCTAGGCATCCGGGCAGCGAGGGTTGCTGATGACTGACTCCGAGGATGATTCAGAGGTGCCGACATAGGGCTGTCAGGCGAAACAACAGAAGACCAACGTTCTTTTTGTACAACGATGTTGATATCGGAGATTAGGTTGCAGCGCAGAGTTGGCGTTTCTGGTCAAGTGGGTGAGCTATAAAGGGACCAGAGCGTTTGGCTGGGCTAGGCGGCGAAGCCGCAGATGCTCGACATCAGCAGCGATTCGGACGGCGAGTCCGAGGTGCTCACACCGGGGGGCAGATCCAAAAGAAAGAAGGGTGACACCCTGGGTGCATGAGCGAGAATTTCATAGAATTTCTATTTCATGTTATTTCAATCCGATTTTTGCATCGGTCCATTTTTTGTCCAACATGAAATCGCTTCATTATCTTGTGTCCTTCTAATGCCCCCCCCTTCCGAATACTGTGAACGAGGCGGATCATCCGAATGGTGCTTTATGCACTGGGGCACAACAATCAGATTGCAAGTGGAAGCTTGGCCAGACGTTGCGAGAATGATTCTCTCATGTCTTTTTGTACTCGGAGATTCAACTGGATGGAGTTTGGTTTGACCTTCCTCACACGATCTGGTCATTTTTTCTTGCCGAGGGCTTGTGAAGCTGCAACAACCTTGCAAACAAGCAAGAGTTCGGATGCTGTCAATGGAGCCGTTTGGCCGGAAGTACAAGTTGACGACTGCTTATTCTGCCAGCCAACCTTTCAACCAAAGACAAAGCACTTGGGACCCATGAACGTTCTTTGTTTGGTGGCTTGAGCGTTTGAGTGATGAACTCATGAATGTAGTGCAGCTGTTGGAAGCCTTCTTCTACTCTCAGGATTTGAAACAATTGTGTTGGTGACGCACTTCCTTCCGAAAGGATAATGCTTCTGAATGTTGACCAGGTTGTTCAAACCAGTGCAGCTACTCTATGCACTCCTCAGACTCTTGTTTGCATTTGAAGTGGAGTTCCAGCCGCAAGGTATCATACAAATCGAAACATCTTTGGATTGTCTAGGTTTGCCTTGTGTGTGTGCGCATCAAGACTAGGGCGTGTCATGTCCGCGCTTTGATCGAGAAACAGCATGATATGAATCCTTGGCGACTGCAGGTGCCAATCCTTGGAGGCCAGTGTCCTTCATCAGCTACTTGGCAGAACAAAGACAGATTGAAACTGACCCCAATGAACTGTCAACAGCTGGCTGCGGTGCTGAGGATATTTCTTCACGTGCTGGGCTTTCTTCCCGTGCCTCAACTAAGACTTATGAAAGGGTACATACGAGATGTGCTGAAATAAACGAGCTGTCAGGCAGAAACTACGGAGTTTGATCATTGCTGTTACAGCTGTTATAAGTGCATTTGCTCATATTTTCTCTGCCTGAAATTTGGACCAAGCCAAGGTGAAAGAAGTGATGAAACAGAAAGTTCGGGCAGTGTCCAGCAATTTTGGCTGCCACAAGGCTGGTGGACGAAAGGATCAATCTTTGCATTCCGATGTCAACTGGCAACTCTTTTAAGATGGTGCAGGTCTGGCTAACTCACTTGTTCCGCTTGGTGGACATAGATACACTTCAGCCGCTGAGTGATGTACCGTCGCGTGGCTGAATGCAGCAGTTTGTGGTTATATAAGTTATATACAGCAGTTTTGCAGGTTTTTGCTGTGTCAAGGGCTTGCTGTTTGCGATCGCCTTTCATTGCCAGTCATTTTTAAAGCTGGGATATTTTCCAGGGATGTTTGTATGAAGATCACTCTGGGGAAGAGAGCAAATCGCATGTCGTTGCCCGCTCTTCTTTGTGATTGCTTACTTTCTTGTTTCCATTCCTGACCCTTTTCAGCTTTTGCCCTTGTCCTGTTCACCTTTCTAGCGTACCTGCTTCTCTTTTCTTTGCTTTTCTTTGGCTCGTTCTTCTGCTTCACCTACATCCTTTTGCCTCTCCCTTGCCCATTTCAACTGCTCCTGTTATTGCAACCCAACTTGCGATCCTGATGACAGAGTGTGAGCACTCCAGCCAATGCCAGTTGGCTAGGACTTTCACTACCGGTAGTGCGTTGCTTTAGGTGCAATCTGCTACTCAACCCACTCCCAAATCCCACTCCCAAACCCCACTCGTAAACCCGATTCCTCGTCACCACCTCCCACCTCCCCCCCCCCCCCCCCCCCCCCCCCCCCCCCCCCCCCCCCCCCCCCCCCCCCCCCCCCCCCCCCCCCCCCCCCCCCCCCCCCCCCCCCCCCCGCCACAGCCACCGCCACGGCTGCTATTGCTAGCCATTTCGAAGTTTAGAAATAAACATGTGTGTATGCAGCATATTCACTTCTCAGAATCTTGTCCTCTCAGAGGTCAGAACCTTGGTGACATAATGCCTAGGATGGCGCGAGAGTGGCATCCCATTGAAGAGTTCACAGCTTCGATGTCGGTGACGCGCGTTGAAACCAACTCGTCATGGTCTGATGTCAGAGACAGACTGCTGTCAACGCTGCGACTTCGTGGTGATTCTTCAGAGGGCGTCCAAGGTGGGGGAGGTTTCGCAAAAGCAGCTATCAACTTGTGCTGTGATTAGACGACAAAGGCTTCCTGCATGTAGCCGACAAACAAAAGGTTTTTGAGAGGCAGCAAATTAGCCAAGGAATGCCAAGGAGTGTTCCAATGCAGGGATTGGAGTGCATGATACTCTTGTCGTTTACGTACCTTCTTTGCGCCTGTTAGGCTGCTTGCAACTCTGGTTTGGCCCTTCGAAGCGGATTGTCGGAGGCAAGCACCTCGAATATTTCAATTTCATCAACGCGAAGACATTGGCTACTTGCGGGCTTGGAAAGAAGCAGGCGGGTTGCGACACACGCCAAATATGCCCAAACTGTGGACAGGTTCTTGTTGTTTCCCCTAATACACCACCCGAGGTTGAGGGGTTTCAGGGCCACGTCGCGGCAAAACGACTGACTGATTTGTGCTGAGACACACACACACAGGCCTGCAGATTAAGAGGAGAATGGCAGCCTCCTCGAATTAAGCTTGCCACATGGCCTGGAATTTTATGTGCCCATGACTTCCGCAGTGAAACAACAGAGACTCAAGAGTTGTCTGTCAATGATGAATGCATCAGAAGCGGGCAAGCATCAGAGACAGGAAAAGGCTGAAAGATACTGAACAATTGACTGAACGATTGACTGAACGATTGTGACAGACTATTTATCAAGGGTCCAACAGAATGTGCATGAAACATCCTGAAGAAGGGTTTGTTTCATTTTATTTTGTTTTTCAATTCACACCAAAAGGACCAGTTGTCAAAGTTGTCACCATGTTTGGTCAACAGGACATGCTACTGTGACGCAACTTGGAGGCCCACTGAGGTGTACATAGACTTCGGTAGACCTGCAAGACGCTGAAAGCGATGATGTCTACCGGACAATGGCGGGCGTAACATGAAAGCACTTTCCTGGACGCGTTTCCTGGAATCCTGTAAAGTCTCAAGCTTGCACAACCAGTTCAAACAAAGAGGTGCAAATTAGTCATCCAGTCCTCTTACCGGAATTTTGGTTCCATGACTTCCATGACTGCAGATTTGATCTTGGGTCTGAGACTGAGATTTGGAAGTTTCCATTTTTTCACACTTAACCATTCAATTTTCATGCAATCAAACATCAACTTGAAAATTGGCAGTTTCGAATGACTGAGATAATTTGAATGCATGTTCATTCCATTCACATGTTTCGGATGAAGCTGAATTTATTCTCTTGATGGCTCCAAGCAACGTGTGTTCTTGGAATGTTGTTGAATTGGTTTGAGAGCATGTGCATTTGTTTCTTGAAACAACCTCGCAGAGTGAAACGACCGAGAACTGCCAAAACCGAAACTTGCAACTCACTGATGCGCATATTTGAACTTACTGCAACTGCGCTGCATTCGCACAAACAACCTTTGATATACATCCTTGGAAGCAATGGACTTCCCTGTGCCGACTATGAGCAACTGGTGCTCAACAGCAACAAAGAAGGGATGGACTTCTTGCGAAAGGGTCAATACAAACAAGGCCGTTTGGAACGACTGATGTTGGACGGGATCAGGACGGTTTCTGGCATGGATGCTTAATGATGCTTAAAGAGAATGGCTAATGATGCATTAATGATGGTTAATAAATATCAATGATCATTATATAATTAATTTTAATAGTGAATGATGATGGTTGACCTTAATGACCGTTAGTTCATGTTGATAGTAAATGATGGCTGATAAAGAGATGGTCAATCCTGATACTTAGTGGTGGCAGTCAATGATGCTTTTCTTTCCAAAAAGTGATGTGCCCAGAAAACATATTGTCCTCCCATTTTTTTCACATTGACCAAAATTGGGTTTTAGCAACAACTTGATTTTTCTCACACAGAATTGGGATGTTCCCCATCAATCAGCTGAATTTTCCTGCAATAAATGCATATGTTCATTCCGAAATTCCAAACAACAACAACAAATTGCTGCTCGTTGAAAGATCCAAGCAGGTTTATTATCATCATGATATATCATGATGCTTATTTTTATTGTTGTGATCACGATTCCTATTGTTTTTGGTATTATTACGCGCATGCACCTCGTTTGCCCAAGGTGACGGCAGAGTCCTCTACTGGATTTCCACCATCACCATGGTTTCCAGAAAGCTCTGCGGCAAAGGAGCTTTTGGGTTTAGATGATGTTCTGTCATGTTCTGTCATGTTCTGTCTGCTATCTGGTTGTCACAGGCAACCTTTCGGATGAGCATTGGCTACATTGGCTAGGTTTTTGTTTGGCATTTTGTTGGGTACGTGGTTTTGTGAGTTTGTTACTGTTTGTGTGTCTTTTGGCTTCTGTGTTTTGTACAGCTGTCAGGAGAGCACTTTGCCTGAGGAGACCTCGACGCCGAGTGGGATGCAGTGGCCAGGCAGTGCCCTGACTAGAGCTGAGGCTCGTTCAGCAAGAAGTGCTTGTGTACATGCGCTTCTGAGGATGCATGTTGTTGATTTTTGATGCACGTTGATGATTGTTGATGCATATTGATGCTAATTTTGGATCATGTTGTTGCATGTTGATGCATGCCGAAGCGTGCTGATGCACGTTGATGCACCTGAATTCATGTAATGCTTGAAGTTTGTTGACTGCTGCTTCGTTTCAGCAAAGATGTGGAGGGACCTCCACAGCAAAGGTGCTTCGTTGAGTTCAGACGATATTTTGTTTTATTCTGCAACATTTTGCCATGTTCTGTCCACATGCCAATGTTTTCTCACGCAATTTTTCCCAGAAGCATTGGCTCGGCTTTGCTCAGGATTTTTGCGTAGATTTGCGTTTTGTGGCTGCTGTTCAGGAGAGCCCTTTGCCAAAGGAGACCTCGACGCCGAGTGTGATGCAGTGGCTAGGCAGTGCTCTGCCTACTGCTGAGGCGCTTTCAGCAAGCGGTTTTGCGTAGATGCGATTGATGCATGTCGATGGATGTTGATGTTTGTTGATGCATGTAATGCTTGAAGTTCATTGGGCATGGCATTTCCACCCAGGAGGAAGACTGCGAGGAGAAGATTGTCTGGCATGAACTTCTTTGTCCTCAATTGGAGGAGTTTGGAAAGCGACCCTTGGCTCCAGCCAGGGAGAAGTTCTGCGGTAGATTGTGGAACGGACAGAGTGTTTGGTCCCAAATTGTGCGTGACCCGTTCCCCGGGGAATTGAGAATAGTTTTGGCCAGAGGGGAGGGAGGTAAAGGAAAAAAGTGGGAAACTCGCAGCTCGGGTATTTTGCAATATTGCTCAGCCTCTATTAGGCCACTTCAAACAAGCACTAAGCTAACATTCAACCACACCACAAAATTCAACCACCTTCAACTTCAAGGCCTGGTGCAGAAATATGGCATCGCGGCAAACCCTACGGAACTGCTGAAGCGGCCGGGTCAACCTCGGACTCCTGAGGCCTGGAGCTGGGTGGGGCCGGGGAGCGCTGGTAGCTGGTAGCGGAAAGATCATGGATACCAATGATTCCAATGATACCATTTTTCTGTGTTGTGCTTGTTATGTGCTCAGAATCTTGGACGAAAAAGTTCCAGGACATTCGTGAGCAATGGGTTTTGGAGATATAAGTGGTAAATCTTATGCCATACAAACCTGCGACATCTTGTGACCAGGGGTTGTTTGGAGACAAATGCTTTTGGATACTTTTGGATACTTTTGGATGTTTTCCAGCTCTATTGAGACCTTCCTGGACTTGAACGAGTTCAAACGCAAGTTGCGCCATCTCTCAGTTTCTACCCATTTGCTTCAGCCGTGGGTTTGGTTCGTCGTTTTTTGATGTTCTTTGTGCCCTACACTAGCGGGTGTTGTATGAGTACATTGATCCAGAACTAAGTCCTCAGGCTGCCTGGACTCTCCAGCACGTGCATGAGATTTCAGATATTTTGGGATTGTCCGAGCAAGTGGTTGAGATTTGGCATATGTTTGAATCATGCAATTTGGAGTTGAAATCATTTCGATTTGGGTGGATTTGGTGCTTTGTCTTTCAATGTCGCTGTCCGTTCGTTGATGTTGTACTCCAGCAGAATGCTCTCGCCGGTCATAATTTCGCTCACAAGATTGGAGCCCATCAGCTGTCAGCCAAGCGTATTGCCCAACAAATCCCAAGGCCAACGCATTTGGGTTCCCAATTTCCCACTTTGATGGTTGTTTTTGCCATTTATGTTCATCTCTCAAGACTCGTCCGCATTTGTGTGCAACTCTCACCATCGGCACGGGTTTAGTGTGGTCTTTGGTAGTTTTTTTTTTTGTTTTGTTTCGGGCGACGTCGACTTGAGGTTTTTAGTGATCCTGACGGCGGCATCACCATTGCATCTTGGATGTGTGCGTCGGGTGTTTCATTCCAAAGTTACTATATACTGTAGTTATAGTTATATGTATATATACATATCTAGTTAAATGAATTATATATAAATATAAATATACTGTATATATATATGTATAATTATATACTGTATATATATATTATATACATAGTTAAGTAAATTAAAAACATATACATAGTCTTTTTATGACTTTTTCACATAGTTAAATATATATAGTTATAAAGATACAATTATATATAGTTATTATAGTTATTTATATAGTTATACTTAGTTATGTATAGTTTTTTGAATTTATTTTAAATATAGTTTATATACTTATAGATAGTTAAACATATAGTTACATATATTGTTATATATGTATAGTTATGTGTATATATATATATACAGTTTTATATGTTTACATATTACAGCTATAAATTTATATATACAGCTATATATATATAATGTTGTATACATACTTATATATATATGTATATATTATTTATATTTATATTATATATATAGTAATATATATATATAGTTATATATATACATACACATAGTGATAAATATATATATATATACATATGTGGCAGGGACCTTTTGGTATAATGCGACCGTCCTCCTTTCTGATCCCATTTGTTTCCATACTTGTCTCCTTGTCTGTTCCCAACTTGTCTCCTTATTTCTCTATCTCCATTGCGATTCTTCTCTCTGGGTGCTTTCGGTCAAAGGAATCTCCCCTTGTCTCCCGTTCCTCACTTCTCTCTCCATTGCTCAGTGTTCTTCGTTCTGGTGGCTTTGGGACAGGACTCAAGTCCCATCTGTTTTCGTACTCGTCTCTCTACTTCACTCTCACATGTGGCTGTTCTCTCTGGGTGCTTCCGGGGCACAGTATGCTCCTTGTCCTCTGTCTGTCTATGTGCTTGTCCCCCTTGTTCTCTCCAACTCATGCCCTTACTTCTCTCTCTCTCTCTTGCTGTTCTTCTCTCTAGGTGCTTATTTGGACACATGATTCTCTCCGGTTCCTCACTTGCCCTTTCTTGTTCCCTCCAACGTGTATCCTTAATCCCCTCCCCATTGCTGCTGCTGGGGGAAGAATGGATTTCCTGGCCTCTTGTGTTTCTCCCTGCCTTTTTTCCTTTGTTCAGGTCACATTCCCTTACCCTCAGTCTCTACCACGTGTTACCCTACTTACCTTCCTACTTGTCTCCAACTTGTCTCCTTATCCTCTCTCCACTACCGTGCTTCTTTCCAGGTCTCCGGCATTTGGGACGGAGAGGATAGTTTTTCTCCTCTTTCCTTTCTTTCCTTCCTTGTCCCTGTAGTCTTTCCCAGCGCTTTCTTCACTTCTCTCCTCATTCCTGTTGTTCTCGCTTTTGGGACCCAAGATTCCCCTTGTCTCCCATGTGTTCCCATCTGTGTCCTTATTTAGCCAATTTTTTCCTACTTGCTGTTTTGTCTAGGCTTTAGGACCTCTTCATTTCTTTTTGTCCCTCCCTGTTACTGTTCTTCTTCCTGGGTGCTTCTGGGCACAGGATACTCTTCGTGGTGCTCGATGGCAAAGGATTCTTCTTGCCTCCCATTTGTTTCCATACTTGTCTCCTTGTCTGTTCCCAACTTGTCTCCTTACTTCTCTATCTCCATTGCGATTCTTCTCTCTGGGTGCTTTCGGTCAAAGGAATCTCCTTGTCTCCCGTTCCTCACTTCTCTCTCCATTGCTCAGTGTTCTTCGTTCTGGTGGCTTTGGGGACAGAACTCAAGTCCCATCTGTTTTCGTACTCGTCTCTCTACTTCACTCTCACATGTGGCTGTTCTCTCTGGGTGCTTCCGGGGCACAGTATGCTCCTTGTCCTCTGTCTGTCTCCGTGCTTGTCCCCCTTGTTCTCTCCAACTCGTGCCCTTACTTCTCTCTCTCTCTTTCTCTCTCTCTCTCTCTTGCTGTTCTTCTCTCTAGGTGCTTATTTGGACACATGATTCTCTCTGGTTCCTCACTTGTCCTCCCTTGTCCTCCCTTGTTCCCTCCAACGTGTATCCTTAATTCCCTCCTCATTGCTGCTGCTGCTTGGAGAAGAATGGATTTCCTGGCCTCTTGTGTTTCTCCTTAACTTTTCTTCCTTTGTTCAGGTCACATTCCCTTACCCTCGGTCTCTACCACATGTTACCCTACTTACCTTCCTACTTGTCTCCAACTTGTCTCCTTATTCTCTCTCCACTACCGCGCTTCTTTCCAGGTCTCCGGCATTTGGGAGGGAGAGGATAGTTTTTCTCCTCTTTCCTTTCTTTCCTTCCTTGTCCCTGTAGTCTTTCCCAGCGCTTTCTTCACTTCTCTCCTCATTCCTGTTGTTCTCGCTTTTGGGACCCAAGATTCCCCTTGTCTCCCATGTGTTCCCATCTGTGTCCTTATTCAGCCAATTTTTTCCTACTTGCTGTGTGGTCTAGGCTTTAGGACCTTCAGGTGGTTTTGGGGGCCATAAACATTACCGAGTCCCTCATTCGTGTCCCTTCCGTCACCGCCTTCTTGCAGTCTCCTCTCTTCATTTCTTTTTGTCCCTCACTGTTACTGTTCTTCTTCCTGGGTGCTTCTGGGCACAGGATACTCTTCGTGGTGCTCGATGGCAAAGGATTCTTCTTGCCTCCCATTTGTTTCCATACTTGTCTCCTTGTCTGTTCCCAACTTGTCTCCTTACTTCTCTATCTCCATTGCGATTCTTCTCTCTGGGTGCTTTCGGTCAAAGGAATCTCCTTGTCTCCCGTTCCTCACTTCTCTCTCCATTGCTCAGTGTTCTTCGTTCTGGTGGCTTTGGGGACAGGACTCAAGTCCCATCTGTTTTCGTACTCGTCTCTCTACTTCACTCTCACATGTGGCTGTTCTCTCTGGGTGCTTCCGGGGCACAGTATGCTCCTTGTCCTCTGTCTGTCTCCGTGCTTGTCCCCCTTGTTCTCTCCAACTCGTGCCCTTACTTCTCTCTCTCTCTCTCTCTCTCTCTCTCTCTCTCTTGCTGTTCTTCTCTCTAGGTGCTTATTTGGACACATGATTCTCTCTGGTTCCTAACTTGTCCTCCCTTGTCCTCCCTTGTTCCCTCCAACGTGTATCCTTAATTCCCTCCTCATTGCTGCGGCTGCTTGGGAAAGAACGGATTTCCTGGCCTCTTGTGTTTCTCCTTAACTTTTCTTCCTTTGTTCAGGTCACATTCCCTTACCCTCGGTCTCTACCACATGTTACCCTACTTACCTTCCTACGTGTCTCCAACTTGTCTCCGTATTCTCTCTCCACTACCGTGCTTCTTTCCAGGTCTCCGGCATTTGGGAGGGAGAGGATAGTTTTTCTCCTCTTTCCTTTCTTTCCTTCCTTGTCCCTGTGGTCTTTCCCAGCGCTTTCTTCACTTCTCTCCTCATTCCTGTTGTTCTCGCTTTTGGGACCCAAGATTCCCCTTGTCTCCCATGTGTTCCCATCTGTGTCCTTCTTCAGCCAATTTTTTCCTACTTGCTGTTTTGTCTAGGCTTTAGGACCTCTTCATTTCTTTTTGTCCCTCCCTGTTACTGTTCTTCTTCCTGGGTGCTTCTGGGCACAGGATATACTCTTCGTGGTTGCTCGATGGCAAAGGATTCTTCTTGCCTCCCATTTGTTTCCATACTTGTCTCCTTGTCTGTTCCCAACTTGTCTCCTTACTTCTCTATCTCCATTGCGATTCTTCTCTCTGGGTGCTTTCGGTCAAAGGAATCTCCTTGTCTCCCGTTCCTCACTTCTCTCTCCATTGCTCAGTGTTCTTCGTTCTGGTGGCTTTGGGGACAGGACTCAAGTCCCATCTGTTTTCGTACTCGTCTCTCTACTTCACTCTCATATGTGGCTGTTCTCTCTGGGTGCTTCCGGGGCACAGTATGCTCCTAGTCCTCTGTCTGTCTCCGTGCTTGTCCCCCTTGTTCTCTCCAACTCATGCCTTTACTTCTCTCTCTCTCTCTCTCTCTTGCTGTTCTTCTCTCTAGGTGCTTATTTGGACACATGATTCTCTCCGGTTCCTCACTTGCCCTTTCTTGTTCCCTCCAACGTGTATCCTTAATTCCCTCCTCATTGCTGCTGCTGCTTGGAGAAGAATGGATTTCCTGGCCTCTTGTGTTTCTCCTTAACTTTTCTTCCTTTGTTCAGGTCACATTCCCTTACCCTCGGTCTCTACCACATGTTACCCTACTTACCTTCCTACTTGTCTCCAACTTGTCTCCTTATTCTCTCTCCACTACCGCGCTTCTTTCCAGGTCTCCGGCATTTGGGAGGGAGAGGATAGTTTTTCTCCTCTTTCCTTTCTTTCCTTCCTTGTCCCTGTAGTCTTTCCCAGCGCTTTCTTCACTTCTCTCCTCATTCCTGTCGTTCTCGCTTTTGGGACCCAAGATTCCCCTTGTCTCCCATGTGTTCCCATCTGTGTCCTTATTCAGCCAGTTTTTTCCTACTTACTGTGTGGTCTAGGCTTTAGGACCTTCAGGTGCTTTGGGGCCATAATTGCAGTCTCCTCTCTTCATTTCTTTTTGTCCCTCCCTGTTACTGTTCTTCTTCCTGGGTGCTTCTGGGCACAGGATACTCTTCGTGACTCTTCGTGGTTGCTCGATGGCGAAGGATTCTTCTTGCCTCCCATTGGTTTCCATACTTGTCTCCTTGTCTGTTCCCAACTTGTCTCCTTATTTCTCTATCAAAAAAAAATATGTATTCACTTTTTTTTTTGAATTTTTTGAATTCAAAAAATTCAAAAAATTCAAAAAATTCAAAAAAAAATGAAAGTCCCAAAAAGAAAGAAATGGAATTCAAAAAATTCAAAAAATTCAAAAAAATCAAAAAAAAATATGTATTCATTTTTTTTTGAATTTTTTGAATTTTTTGAATTCCATTTCTTTCTTTTTGGGACTTTCATTTTTTTTTTGAATTTTTTGAATTATGCATTCACTTTTTTTTTGAATTTTTTGAATTCAAAAAATTCAAAAAACATTATGTATTCACTTTTTTTTTGAATTTTTTGAATTTTTTGAATTCAAAAAATTCAAAAAATTCAAAAAATTCAAAAAAAAATGAAAGTCCCAAAAAGAAAGAAATGGAATTCAAAAAATTCAAAAAATTCAAAAAAATCCAAAAAAAAATGTATTCATTTTTTTTTGAATTTTTTGAATTCCATTTCTTTCTTTTTGGGACTTTCATTTTTTTTTTGATTTTTTTGAATTTTTTGAATTCAAAAAATTCAAAAAAATATGTATTCACTTTTTTTTTTGAAATTCAAAAAAAATTATGTATTCATTTTTTTTTTGAATTTTTTGAATTCAAAAAATTCAAAAAAAAATATGCATTCACTTTTTTTTTGATTTTTTTGAATTTTTTGAATTCAAAAAAAATATGTATTCACTTTTTTTTTGAATTTTTTGAATTCAAAAAATTCAAAAAAAAATGAAAGTCCCAAAAAGAAAGAAATGGAATTCAAAAAATTCAAAAAATTCAAAAAAAAATATGTATTCATTTTTTTTGAATTTTTTGAATTTTTTGAATTCCATTTCTTTCTTTTTGGGACTTTCATTTTTTTTTTGAATTTTTTGAATTTTTTGAATTCAAAAAATTCAAAAAAAATTATGTATTCACTTTTTTTTTGATTTTTTTGAATTCAAAAAATTCAAAAAAAAATATGTATTCATTTTTTTTGAATTTTTTGAATTCAAAAAATTCAAAAAATTCAAAAAAAAAATGAAAGTCCCAAAAAGAAAGAAATGGAATTCAAAAAAATCAAAAAAATCAAAAAAAATATGTATTCATTTTTTTTTTGAATTTTTTGAATTCCATTTCTTTCTTTTTGGTATATAGATTAACTAGTAGGGATTCTCCAGAAAGAGGTATAATTTCAATAAAATCCTTTCGACATGCAAACGTTCAAATAGTACATAAAGGTCCATCGTACATATACATATATGTATTATACGCAGGAACAGTATTGATTGATTCGAATTCAATCTAAAAGACTAGTACGATCTTAGAATAGCTTACTACTTCGTAATTTTCCAGGGAATTTAGAAATCATTGTGGCTGTTTCACTATGCACGTGCAAGTTTGGCTGAGCTTGATACTGCTTCTCCAGATTGCCTTGCGAGATTGCAGTGTATCGTGGTATGATCAGAGCGACATTTGTGACCTCTGGCACTTAGAAGCAGCAGCGTTCATCGCCTAGGAAGGCCTGTTCCAAGAGATGGCCACTGAAAGAGTCAGTAACTTCACTGCAGTGGTGGTGAGGACTATCTGACATGGATACTCTTCAAGAATTAAAAGAACAAAATGGGAACGGCCAAAACAGGATAAAACAGGCTTGGAAGTTGGAAGATTTTTGTGATTATTGTCCATTGCTTTCATTGATTTCTGATTAGAACATATGTCCCTTTCTTGGGGTTTCAAGTTCGATCTTGCGGACGCGCAATGTTAAGTGAATCAACTTGAATTAAGGCACGGAGACCTTGTTGATCATTGCTGATTTTGACCCACGCTCTTTCAAAGATCAACATTTGGACCCTTGATCACAAGGTCCTCAATGATCTCCAGGTTTTCTTTGCAGAGAATGCGGACATTGTTGGATGGTTGCAATGAATTTCCGTGTCACCTAGATGATCCTAGATGCAACATGATGCAACCAAGGTCTTGAACATTTAATCCGGCGCCTCCAGCCCTTCTTCAATCTGGATGTTGGGACCCCAAATGAGTCACCAAAGAGATCAAAAAGTGGCGGAATCAAATGGTTGCAGGTGGCATGCAGAAAACTGAAACAGGCAATCCTTACAATCAATTGATAGATAACCGAGCCGTAACATGACTTCATCGCTTATTGATCAAAGGACATTGCAGGATCAATTCCTAAAACCCCCGGGCACCGGGATGAAAAACATATGCTGCAGGCAGAGCCAGAGCAAGTGGAGCAGGTGGAGCTTGTGGGGCTTGTTGGGTTTGGGTGAAAACTTTTTCGTTTCCGAGCCAAAAAAGGTTATTCAATGAATAGACCTGGTGAAAGAATTGACTATGAGTTATGAGTACAACCACATATATGAGCATGCCGACCCGTTGAGATGACCAGGCATCTCTTGAGCCGTTCCCGGACATCCAGCTGGAGCTGGGGCCTCGGGCAACAATAGGGTGTTGCATGTGTCTGAGAATGGGGTATTTAATCCTCCACATACCCTTTGAAGAAGGGGAAGATGAAAATTCACCATAGTTGGTTAATTTTGCGGGTTTTTGGTTCATTTTCAGAGCCAAGGGTGGGTGTTCTATAGAGGCCGCATCAGCATGGCCACATCTGAGGCACTCAGTTGCAGGCGCTGACAAGGTGCGATGCCGACCACGCCTCGGCGGGTTGATAAATGGGTTTGTTTGGAGATGGGGTACCTCCAACTCCAACCGATTATCATCATCTTCTCCATTAAAATAGCCATTTGGAGGTATACCTCGTTTCCAGACGCACACGCACACACAGACACATATCTCATGTCATATTTTCCTTTTCATATTTTCTTGCACTTCCTGAGAGCAGCTCAAGCTGACCCGATTCAGCAAGAGCCTTGCAGGCAAAGGTCACTGGCATCATCCTCTTCCACAGAGGCATTTGCGTGGGACAACCCGCCCGTCTTTTTTTGCTTATCACGGAGGGCTTGGCGTTAACTGGAGTCAGTTGATCTGAAGTCAAAGATATGAGATGCGAAGTCATACAAATGCGAAGTCATATCATCCTGAATGATGCAGAATATGTGGATTGGTCAAAACCCTGTATCCCTGGTGAAAATCAAAATAGCTGGGATTTATGAAGCTCATCCTCCTAAAAGTGGTATCTATAGGTTTTGATTGCCATATGAGGCGCAGTAGAATTAGAATTATCTTGCACACACACAGACACACGCAGCATCTGCATTGGTTCAAGTGACAGGCAAGACCGAGCAGAGCATCAGGCAGATCCTGAGGGAGAAGGGTAGGGACCAAGTACTGCATGTCCGTGAATTCAGTCCTCAAATCAGGATATGATAGGGGGCGCCATGGGCCATGGGCATCCCAGCAAGGGATGAACGTTAAGATCATGGCGATGGTCGTTTGACCACACCATCTTCTGCTTCACAGGGCTCCCGCCACAATGTCAAACATTCAAAAAGGGAGACATTGAGGATATAATCATTAGTGCTAGCAAACATCGGCGAATCTTAAATATATATAAAGTATACTGCCTGGATCTATATATACAGAAGGGGGTGCGAGTCAATCCGCACGCTCTACAGGACGAAACCCATTTGCCATGAAATTGCCTACATGTTATATAATCTTTGTGTACCTTACTATTGTATATGTGACTGTTATGTTGGGGTCAATCCCATGGACTACCCCATACTTCACTGGATGAACTCCTTGGTGCTTGGATCCATGGCCAGTCACCATTTGCCCAGGTGGTTCTCAAAAGGCTTGTGGCTGCTGGATCAGTTGGGTGTCAGCGCCTTGCACTCAGTGCCGAGGTTCGCGAGTTGTGGGGATTCGCAGGAATTGGGTTTCTGACCATTTTAATTATATACTTTAATTATATACTTTGAATAAATATCTTTTTCGATCTCTCTCTCGCTTTCAATTTATTATATAATTACACCTATTACATAATATCAGCCTATAAGCTCGTGTAAATCACGCATTTTTCCTGTGCTTTTTCTCGGTGCTTCACAATTAAGTCCACTGGTTGCCCGTGGCATGGTCTCTAGGCTATGAAGAGCGCATTTCACTGCAACCGCGCGCGGGGGCCAATGCCGCGTTCGCAACATCGCAGAAATGTTACATCCCAAATTGGCAGTTTTTATGGGAAGAGTGGGAGAATGACGTGATAAACTATTGGATTGTGGGGGTGTTTGCCTGGTTTTTGGCGTCTAAATTTTCCATCCCAAGCATCAAAAGATGCTGTTATGTATGTATGTATATTTATATATATATATATATGATACATATATATATATATATAATGTATACATGCACTTACTGTGGTGAATCCAATTATAAACCATCCCCAATCATAAGCCCGTGAATGTTCTTGAATGGTAGTTTCATGGCACTGGGTTTAACACTATGATTCATCAATTTCTGTTTTGAACCTGGGAAAAACTCGCAGCGAACGCAAGGCCTTAGCTTGGCTGAAACTGCAGCAGTGGTCGCTCGCCGAGGGCGACTCCGGGGAGGTGCGACTCTGAGACACTTGGGCGCGGCAGTTTTGGCTGGAAGAATTTCATGTAAGGTATCCATCATTAAACCCTTAAGCAACTATAAACTATAAACCATGCTTATCATCCGTCACTGTCATTCCATGATCCATTTATTCTTAACAACTAAGCGCACGTTCAACATATCAATCATTGTCCATCCTTTTGCTGCTGAAGCAACAGAGGTGATGTGCTTTGGATTCAGGATATGCATGGGGTCCAACTGCAGGCACTGAAGCTGAACAGCAAGAATCCATGGGTGCGTTGCCCAAGTTTGTTGATCGTCTCATGTTTCCAGCTGGGAGTTGTCTCTTAGGAGGTTTTCGGTCTCTATGGTTGAGGGTCGCTGTGGTTGACTCAAGTCCCCTCTAGCCGATTCCTGGTTTCACATGGTCACATAACAAGTCTTGGCGTGTTCCGAGTTGTACGTCAACGCTCTGAAAGAGCACATGAGGGGTTGTGAACTGCAGTGGCCCCAGGCACTACATCGAAGAGCATTGGCACGCAAAGGGTCCTTCACTTGGTCATCCTGAGTGATAGCTTCCAACAGGAAACTTTCTGCAGGGTTCGTTCACACAAGAATGGACAGCTGGTTCGATGGCTGTCTGGTGGTTTGCATTCTTTTTTTCCCCTTTCCTCAATTTTCCATGACCATGACAATGTGGGATGATGATAGCCCTGGGCCAGCATAGTTTGAGGTCGCTCAGCCACTGAGGCTGAAGCAGTTTCAGGCTGCCCTTGACGACGTCAAAGATCTACTGCCTTTGCTGGACTGGGTGGCCATTTCCCGGTGCAGGGTTTTTGTGAAGCGACCTGTCAGGGGAATTTACAGTTTCAGTAGCACTTCATTTTGCATGTTTTTGCTAAATCATCTTAAGTGAGATACTTGGAACTCTAATCGAAATGAAACATCGATAGTCTTCGCAACCTCAGATGTTCAAGCAGGATGCAGGATCAAGCAGCTAATTACTAATTACCTATAATTATATCTTTCCGCCCCACCAGGAGCACTGCCCAGAAGAAACCGAAGTACAACAGCTGAAAGAGGAATTGGAGCATGGGACCCCAACAGCTTTGGTGGATCATCATTTTTGTAACTCTAAAATATTCAAATTTTAATTGTGACATATGATATTGGGATGGTTGATATGAACCATGAGCAAAGGTCTTTGTTCCTTTCGGGTCTTGATTGTAATTCACACCAAGATATTTCTGTACATACCATGTCACATATACATCCATGCGAGCACGCGCTTTGTCTGCTGGGAGGTCAAAAGTTGGCACCACTGACAAGGCATTTGCAGCACCACTCTGGGGCCGAGTTGTTTTCAACTTGGTGACTTCTTGAATCATCCGGAATCTTTATCCTGTCTGGGTGCAATATATCTCAAAATTATGGTTGGTAAGGGGAATCATGCCCAAAATCGCTTATGTGCAATGCCAATTAAGGAAAAACTCATGTAAACATTTGCCCAGGTCCTAGTCTTTCGGTGAAATCGGCCCATCATTTTAGATCTTTGGTGTTTCAGTTTGTTTCCTTTCAACCCACAGCCAAGTACCCCAGCTGTATACGTGTTTTTTCTATGTGATTAGGCCTGTACTGGTACTTTGTTAGTTAATCGGTATTATATTATGTTGTAGTGTGCGTGTGCATGATTGGGTTTAATATGTTTTAATTGTGCATCATACGGTGTATCTTGCAAGTCCACTTTTTGGGCTTCCATGGTTAAAAGGAAACAAAACAATTCTAAAGAGGATTTCCTTTGGGTGGCTGATATTCTTTATTTCTCAACCCTGGGATGGCTATCCAGATCCATTTAATTTTTTTGGGGGGCATGGTTTGACCTTCCCAGCAAGCAGCCGGCAGGGAAAAGGCAAGTCCTCGGCCTTTCCAAAAGGCAAAGGGTCTGGAACGTCTTCTGGAAATTCTGCCTGGATGATTTTTGGGTGTCAGGGCGGTCACTTGAGGTGCACACTCTTGTGGCTGTAAGAACCCAGTTTGGTGACATACTAAGTTTGATCTATTCTCGGCATATTTTGGGAATGAAATTATCATGTTGGTATGGCCAAGAATTGGAGAGATCCCCAACTCAACTGAACTCTAGACTCAACTTCTTACTTTGATTCAATTTTTTTTGTACGGATTTGAGGGGGTGAGGGGTCCGCTTATATATATCGTGACAATGGCTCACAATGAGTTACATAGTCCCAACCCTATGTTAAATAGTTTGACATTGTCCATACCATATTATCAACCGACTAGATTTTGACAATGGTTCTGATATTTTTTGCTTCCCACTGTTTGATACAAGAAATATCAAAGGTGAGATTTGTGGGTCCATGATCCAAAACCTTTGCTGATGATTTGCTGGCCTCCATGGTGAGGCAAAGGAAAGAGTTCCAAGGTGGTCGGGCAGGGCGGTGGTGTGTTCTGAATTAAATGCAACATGACCTGTTCACCCCCTAAAGGTGGTAAAACGATCGTAAAAGAATCAACAACCTTGAAATTGACGCTTGCCAATAAAAGGAAATTTATAATTGAATTGCCAGGGGTAGGCACTTAATGACATAGCGCTGCTTTGCGTCTTGATTTCAGGAAGGTGAGGCTGCAGTGACTGAGAGATTTCCGGAGATGTCTTGGGATTGTGAGTTTGGGGGTGATAATCCCGCTGAGGAAGGGGTAGCTGTTGTGCAGTTGAACTTGGAATTCTTGATTTGGGAATTGAGTAGCCACGGTCGCTGAACAGCTGTTGCGGACAGGGAAAGTATGAAGATGACTCTGCCCACAAGGGTAAGGGAAAAGGCAAGAGCAAGTGACTTGGCAAAACCTTGACATGTCCCTTGGGATGACATGGGTTCACCATGATACCAACTAAAGTGCATAACTCTAACCAACAATGGTGGCAAAGCATGTCCAACAGAGGGCCATGACAAGGAACATTTCAGCACAAACCATCATTTGTGGATAGCGAATAGAGCTCCTCCTGAATCACTTTTGATTGACCCAGACATTTGCCACGGACCGGGCTTTCCAGCCCCAGAAGCGGTCATTGGGGTTGCACGTTTCACCATGTATCCACTTTTTCCGGTACTGGAAATCATTTGAGTCCAAATAGCCATAGCGTATGGGTTTGTTTGAAATTTGTTTATCAGCATGATCCCTCTTGAAAACGGCCACCATGGGGGGTTCCACCCCAATATCTTCCTGTTGGTTAACAGTAAACTAATAGCCCCTCTGTATACCCATTAGTGGTGGTCCAACCACCATTTTCTGGTTGATTAGATCACCATTTTTAGACACAGCCCTTTATTGGTGAATCACCATTTCTAGATGAGTTTGTAAACTATGATTACTTAGCAAGATTAAATCCCATTAAATCACAATTATTGTTAGTTAAATTCCCATGAAACCACAATTTTTCGCCCGAAGCTCCGAATGCTGCAATATCCGACAGGTATGATGATGAGCCAAAGGCGCTAGCCTCAGGGCTTGACATGGCGACTATCCACTAGACAAACCATTTGGGCATTCCGAGATAGAAATGGATCGATATACAGATCCAAAATGGATTCTTCTGAGATTCCATAATGGATTCATCTTCAAATTTCAGATCCAAAATTTCGGAGATGAATGGATCTGTATAGAAATGTACAGATATAGATATAAGAATACGTAAGTATATCGTAATCAATCGATACTTTTGCAATAGTCACTAGACCAAATGGAGCCAAATGTGTCTCAAATGTTGCTGACCTGCCACGCTGATTGGCTGGAACCAACCACCTGGCACATATGTATATATATATATGTGTATGTGTGTGTATATATATATATATGTATGTATAAGCATATGTATACATAAACACACATGTCTATATGTATCTACATATATACATATATGATATAAATATAATTATATATATATATAATTATATATATATAATTATATATATATAATTATATATATATATATACCTGCAGGCCGCCTGGTTCGCCGTCGCTCGACATGCATCTTTGTTGTGTTCGGGGGGGGGTTTGGGGGACGGGGGGTTTGGGCGGGGTGGGGTGGGGGGGGGGGGGGGAGGGGGGTTTGCGTGGGGAATGGGGGGGGGGCGGGTGGGGGGGGGTGTAATAACGTCCTGACGCGCACGTTTATTTGGCTGTGAATGTTACGTTATCGCTTTATTTTCAGGGTGGAAATGCTGCGTTATTGCGTAGTCTTCAGGGTGGAAATGCTACGTTATCGCTTTGTGTTCAGGGTGGACATGCTACGTTATCGCTTTGTTTTCAGGGTGGACATGCTACGTTATCGCTTTGTTTTCAGGGTGGAGATGCTACGTTATCGCTTTGTTTTCAGGGTGGAAATGCTGCGTTATCGCTTTGTTTTCAGGGTGGAGATGCTACGTTATCGCTTTGTTTTCAGGGTGGCAATGCTACGTTATCGCTTTGTTTTCAGGGTGGACATGCTACGTTATCGCTTTGTTTTCAGGGTGGAGATGCTACGTTATCGCTTTGTTTTCAGGGTGGAGATGCTACGTTATCGCTTTGTTTTCAGGGTGGAGATGCTGCGTTATCGCTTTGTTTTCAGGGTGGAAATGCTACGTTATCGCTTTGTTTTCAGGGTGGAGATGCTACGTTATCGCTTTGTTTTCAGGGTGGAAATGCTGCGTTATCGCTTTGTTTTCAGGGTGGAGATGCTACGTTATCGCTTTGTTTTCAGGGTGGAGATGCTACGTTATCGCTTTGTTTTCAGGGTGGAAATGCTGCGCTATCGCTTTGTTTTCAGGGTGGAAATGCTGCGTTATCGCTTTGTTTTCAGGGTGGACGTGCTACGTTATCGCTTTGTTTTCAGGGTGGAGATGCTACGTCATCGCTTTGTTTTCAGGGTGGAGATGCTGCGTTATCGCTTTGTTTTCAGGGTGGAGATGCTACGTTATCGCTCTGTTTTCAGGGTGGAGATGCTACGTTATCGCTTTGTTTTCAGGGTGGAAATGCTGCGTTATTGCGTTGTTTTCAGGGTGGACTCCTGCCGTTTGTTACGATGAGACCAAAGTACCTTGGCTGCCCGGAGAAAAATGCCTTTCCAGCCGACGGCGAACCAGGCGGCCTGATCGTATATATAAATAAATAAATAAATATATATATATATATATATATCGATGTTGTCGTTGCCTCAGGGCAAAGACAAGAGCAGCAAGGGCAACAAGGGCATAGGCAAGTCCAAGAGCAGTGGTTACGAGGCCCGAAAGCATGGGCGCTTCTGTCCCAAGGATAAAGGGGAGCCGACTTAGTTGCTAAATGGCATGGTCACCCAAGAATATAGAGGCAAATCAGCTACTCAGTAGGCTGATCCTCCGGTGAAAGTTACTATGTCTAACCCCCATTGCAAGAAATGGTGAAATTCAGTCCCCAGGTGCTTCAATCCCACGAAATACTGGCCGTTACAACGATATCCCGTTAATTTTGGGTGATACCCCGCAAAAAAACAGGTAGGTCAATGATGTTTTGAAGCCGCTATGATAATTAGTCAATGATGCTGTTCATCAGTTATATGTCCATATCCATACGTGTATGTTTGATACTCAAGACCCCATGACTGACCCCCCAAAAATGATCATTCAATCCCGTTGAAATCATTGAAATACCCTCGGACTATATCACCATGTGTTTAACCCTTAAAGCATCTCAAGAGCCGTTATAGATGCTGGTTAGATCCATGGTTGTATACCTTAAAGTACCGGGATATATTCTCCCGCAAACCACCATAGACACTGTATGGAACAATCCACCAATTAGATATTTTTCATACGGAAACCATTAGTTTTGAACATCTATATGGGTGTTTCTGAAAATGTTTGGTCCCGAAATGGTCAGTTTAATACGGAAAATGATGGAAACTAATGAAACTTGTAGAACCTTATTTTCAGACAAACCCATATGGAGGTTTCCTGAATTCGGGATACCTCGAATCATCCAAGTCATTAGACCCTTTTAACATATTTTAACCATTTTCTTATGAAAACTGATGACTTGGGGATGCGACATGTTAAGAAATCCCATTGTATGTTAGGAATTGTAACTTCCCCCATCTCTTGTTCCCCATGGACCGCCGGGCCTGGCCCATCCTGGCCCTCTCGCGCAGGCATCCTATTCCTATGCGCCGTCAGGCAAATGTCGAGTGATCTGGGGTGATTTGACCAAAAATGGGAAGTTCATCAGAAAAATGGTGGTTTTCATGGGATTTCACCAATAGACATGGGGATTGAAGCCGGAAAACGATGGTTTGACCATCGAACATGTGGATGCAATATGATTTCACCAGGAACAACATGTGACATCCTTGATTTGGTAGTTGTCATATGTATATATATATATATAATGTGGGTGTATGCGCCCCAAAAACATAATAAGATGCAATAATCTGAAGAAAGACATCCTACCTAAACCCAAGATACTTTGTTTGAAACACTCATGGAAGTACTGCAGAAGTCAGCAATAATCACCGGAGTCATCATGTTCAAAGTTATTTCGGGGGGTGTCACCAAGCAACTACCCACTTCCTGGGTTTGTTTCTGATGCCAGTGTTGCTTGGTTTTGATCCGCACTTTGTTTTGCCCATTGATTCCTTTTTTTGAGGGGTAAAGCATACATGCAAGGCGGGGTCCCCAGGTTGTTGGCCAAGTTGGCACATCTCCAATTTCACTACGTATATTTCACTAGGGTTTATGGATGTTTATGGTAGATACATCGAACTTCTTAGTGGGACTATAAACCAACCAGCATAGCTACTTGGGGGTGCAGTTGGGGGTAAAACTGGTATAACCATGTACACCCCCATGTTTCTTGGGATATGGGGGGCCCCTGTAACTTTTACACAAATTATCTATTCATTTAGTTCACTGGAACTGCACTTCCGAGAAGTCCCCACCTTGTACAACCAGATGGGTTTCCTGTGGATGTTCCATTGACGGCCAATATCCAGGCAAGGGCCGGTCCTCTGATTGGTCCTATCAGGTCCGCAAGGCGGGGCAGAGACTGGGCACGTTTTTGGTGTAAAGCCCTATGAGCCTATGAGCCTGTGAGCTGATGATAATTTGATGGTGGTTGAATGGGATTAAGTGGTGATTGAATGGTCATTTTGATGTAATAGGATTTTCTATTTGATGGGATTTTCCAGTGAGGATTTAACTAACAAACATGGAGATATTAATCGGACATACTCTCTGGATCTCTCTGGTGTAATTTCACAGTTTGCTATGGAAAATGGCAATGTTTCATAAATCATATACAATTACAAGCGGGCCATTTTCCACAGCTGTGTTAGATTGCCAGAGGGCAGTAGAACCGGTTGGTGGTTTGAAACATGAGGCTTAACCGAGATTTAGACTGATGCTAAATGATGGAGGTATAATCCGCAATAAATGGGGCTACACAAAGTAACAATTTTGGCGTGGTGATTTGATATATATATATATATACATATGCGGAAACTCAAGACTCCCAACCGTGGGATCGCTCGGGCTCATCCTTTTGGATCCTTCAGCCAAATGTTCCCTGTACATGTAACCCGTGAGATGTGACCTGCTGGGAGGGTTTGACACCTGTGGCTTTAACACCGGTCATAATCCAAAATTGAAAGCTGTTTCACCGGTGCAAGATTTGCAATGCAACGTCCAAGGTGATGCAACATGCGTTCACAGTGCACTTGCCATTGCCCAGGCAAGTATTGTCATTCCATCACATCTTTCACAGATTAGCTCCATCCATGGGTTGACCAGCCGGTCTTGTGGACCTGGTTGAATCCACAAGACCCCGAGGCCTCGCCATACTTTGTGACATGGAGATAGTGAGAGAGATCCTGGTACTGCGGCAAATTCTTGGCATTGACGTTGGACATCAGCCAGCGCAGGTAGCGCTGAACATCCGCCTCTGGCGACGAGGCAAGCTCGGCATAGGACATCTGGCGAGTTGCCATCTTGCCCTCGGACATGATGGTGGTGCCCCAGTCTTCGATGCTACGCACATCAGCTGGCATCTTCTTCTTGGCAAAATCAATCTTTGTTGATCCTTCCTCAGAAGGAGACTTGGAACCACTAGTCACAGTGGGCTTGGCGAGACACTGCTTTGTCTGGCCATGATTTGCATCATTGTCTGGCCATGATTTGCATCTTTGCGATCAGGGCTCACAGGACGACGCTTCGACGCATCATTCATGGCAGCAGGCGCTTCCTCTTCCAGCGATTCAATCTCGGACCAGTCAGAAGCCTCAGATCCCAATGCGGGAAGAAAAGTCTCAATGGAACCGGTCTCATGAGCGCGCTGCAGCAAGGAACGCAGCATCTTGGATTCATCGGCATGCAAACCCTTGGATTGGAGGGCGACATGAGGGAAAAACTACTGTGCTTGGCTATGATCACTGGCTTATTTGAGATCCTATGGAAAACGCCTGGCAGTCAAACGCTTAACAAGCAACACTGGTTTATGATAGCCGCCCACAACGAATGTCCCTCTATGCACTCTTTCAACGGAAAGATTCTGAAACCACTGGCACAGAAGGTTCAACTTTCAGTTTCTGGCATCGAATTGTGGGAACATGGTTTGAGCTTCTTTTGGAGCCTGTCTTCTCTTTCTTTTGCTTGCATCCGCAAGACATGGTCCTCTGGTGATATCTGATACACAGAACTTTTTAGACACGAACGCAGCATATCCAGAGGATCGCCCTGGTCTTTCGTAAGGGCGTCAGCTAGCATACGATCTGTCGGGACCCAGCGCATGAATGCGGAGAGAGAACGAATGCTTTCTCTGATTAATGCTACATCGATGGAAGTTCTACGGCCCTCAATGGCAGTTGGGGCTGATGGTGACATGAGGTGGTCATAAAGGGATTTGCAGTCCGTTACAAGGATTGGTTTTCGACAGCTCAGCTTCTCTCTGCAATCATGCAACTTGAATGGTCCATCCAAAACTTCGGAAAGCAACAGCATGATCCATTCTACTGTACCGGATGCTGTGTCTAGCGATTGGCTTTCAGCAGCCAAGGTTGAACTCACTGCTCTTGTCAACTTGTGACTTCTCCATCCAAGTTATGGGACACCATGCAGCTACCTGACCATCTTGAAGACTAGTTTCGGTAAAGGCAATTATGTGACCAGCTTGGGTATAATCACCAACATTTGCAAAAGCAGCACCTTAGTGACACACGGCCGTTAACAGCTCTGGTTTAATGGGAGTGAAATTCACGGTTAAATCACTGTGCGTACGAGCTCTTCGAACTATGTTATTATTGGCATGACAAAGGTGTCGAATCTTGGGATTTCGAAATCAAACTGTTGACTGATACTTGTTTGAGCTGAAATGTCGGGTCTTGATTGAGAGGCGAACCAGTTTAAAGAACCATTGATTGCACGCAAAGTGCGCTGCTGCAGAGCATCCAGAGGCGTGTTAGGTGGAACGCCACGCTTGATATTGGCTGGGCGAAGCTTCTCGGCACAGTTCTTCATACTCATGCGAATGGCTTTGGTCTTTGGATCTTGATCATAAAAGGCACCACAAAATTCACCGCTGTTGATGCACCACTGCCACTTCCTGCATGGAAAAGGTGCACGCAGCTTCTCTACAGCCAAGCGAAACTCAGGACCTGATCCTCCAAGAGCTGTGTCATCTACATGCACGCCTAGCACCCCAATCAGGGAATTATCCTGTTTGGATCGGAGGGTGAACAAACAGCTGTCAAAACGACTTTGGATTCATCCAGCATCAATGGCAGCTTGCTTGAAAGTCCCAAACCCATGCTGCTGTGGCATCGTTCTGTCCATAAATGTTTCCCAGTACTTCGATCACCGCAGATTCGGGGAGGCCTGGAATGCAACCTGGTGGCTGCTTGGCAATCAGCAGGTGAGTTGGCAAAGTCTTTGAAAAAGGATACCACAGAGGAAATCCTCATGGACACCAAAGGTTTGGGAAGACCTGAAATGTTTGACAACAAAGAAGAAAGTTTTAGAAGGTGGATTCGGTCAACAATTTGGTTGCCGGGGTATTTGGTAAAGATTACGACAAAGTTTTGGAAAGTTGTTTGGATTCAGAAGACCCCATAGACCTTCAAGATTTGGCCGATAACCAACACCCCGATGTGGATAGCATAGAAAAGGTTGGAGAGCAGCTGTATCGGGTGTTGTGCCGCTTATGCATTTGGGGAAGTGAAGACCTTGTTGTTGGAGCCGGTAATGGCTATGAAGCCTATAGGAAGCTTTGTCGGAGATGGCGGTGCAAAACGTGGGCCGCCGTGAGGCCAGCTATCGAACAGCTGGAGGATTTGGTGAGGAGATACGAAGCTCGGAGGTCAGCTTCAGGGACCCGGGAGTTGTTGAGTGATGACATCAAATCAGCATCTCTAGAACTATTGGTTCCAAGTGATCTTGAGGAACATTTGATCCTTAACAAGGAATCGGTTGACCACTTATGATTTGACGAAACACGAAATTGAATTGGTGGTCGAGTCCAGCGTTGGTTCAAAGGGTTCCGTAACATTCCGTAACTAGACCAGGACAGGCTTCAAGTAGTTCAGGGCCCAAACCAATGGATGTTGATTCCATAACCCAATGGGTAGCAAGTTTAGTAAAGGGTCAGGCCAAAGGCAAAGGAAAGGGCAAGTCCAAAGGCAAGGAAAAAGGAAAAGGCAAAGGTAAAGATAGTAGTAAAGGCTCAGATTGCTCAAATCCAAACGGAGACAAGGACATAGTGTGCCACAACTGTGGCAAGAAGGGTCATAGACAGGCAGACTGCTGGAGCAAGAAGAAAGACGGCAAGGGCAATCAAAAGGGCAATTCAAAGGGCAATCAGAAGGGCAAGAAACACGTATCGGGGCTAGAACATGGAGAGTCAGCGGAAGTGGGTGCTGAGCCCGCACCAGAGGCTGACGTAGGATTGTTTGATGATGTTGGAGCGATAGATGGAAAGGTTTGCACACCAGCGGCTGCTTCAGCCGTAGAGGAATGGGTGAGATTCAACTTGGATACAGGAGCCGCGCAGACGGCAGTCCCAAAAGATTGGGTGAATGACAAGGTCACTGTCACCGGCACCTTTCGTCTTAAGATGGAAGCTGTACACGCATGTACACATCCTTTTCCTGATGCACCGGCAATCAAGTATTGACCTCAGCTGCTGCCGAACGGTTGATGATTCCTGGGATGGCTCTACCAGCCTTCGAATTCACGGGGACCAATTGTCCACCATTCTCATCAAGCACAGCTATCCGAACAAATAAGCACTTGTGTCCTGACACATCTAAATGGCTCCTCGGACACGGCATCTCATACCGCTTGGTTCCTGTGCCCTCACTAGGCACCAACTCGCCAGATGCTGTCTTGAAAATCACTTCGCTCGCTCGGCCGAGGATGCAATTGAATAAGTGATGGAAGAAGCGGAGGAGTCTGAGAGGCCAAAGCTGGTAAGATCTCTATATACTCCGACACAGGCAGAGATAGAGGAACATGAGTCCACAGGGCACGTGGTCTATAGAGACGCCGGCATTGCGTCGCAGGACGCGGTCTGGGACAAAGACACCAGACTAGAACCAGTGAGCAAAAGGAGCAAAACCTGGTACCAACTGTTGCATTTGACTGTGCAGTCATGTCCCGCAGTGACTAGGACAATGACAGGCTGAGGCCCATCCTTGTGGTCAAGGATGAGAGGACACAGATGGTTGCAGCAACCTTTGTGGACTCGAAGGATGCTACCCCTTATGCTGTGAAGTTTGCAGCAGCATTCTTGAAGAACTTAGGCTACCGCAAGGTAGTGCTTAAGTCGGATGGAGAACACTCCATCATGGCATTGACAGAGGCAGCGGCCAGAGAAGCCGCCATCGACTCAGGGGAGACCATCAAGAGACTGGATTGGTTGAAAATGCGATCCGTGAAGTGAAAAGGCAGATCCGAGTTTTGAGGTCAGCTTTGGAAGAGAAAGTAGGCAGGGTACTTCCTGGTGAGGACCCGATGCTTGCTTGGTTGCCGTGACAGGTTGAACAGGTACAAGAAAGGAACTGGTTGCAAGCACTATACCTCCACGTTGGTTGCAACGGGCCTTGTCGGTGCGAAATTAGTGCTTAAATTTCTGCATGTTCATTGTAGATTTGGTATGTCCTTAGGTTCGCAGGGCAAAGAATCTGCGAGTTGTGACATGGAAAAAACAAAAGATGAAGAAGAACAAGAAAACAAGACTCTGGAGGAGAAAATTCGAGATGCCTCTTGGCATGACAGGATCCTTTGGGACCAAAGGGAATTCAATAAAAAAAATGGAAAAAACAAAGAAAAAATCACAAAGACTCTGAAAAGAAAAACAAAAAAAGGAATTCGTCTGATGACGGTTCTGTACCATATGGCATGGGCATTAGGGTTATTCAGCTCTTTATGCTTGCTGCCTTTAGCACAGGCGGTTCACACAGATCCGGTAGCCTCAATGGCTGAAACAGCCGGTAGGGATCGCTTTTCAGGGCCAGTTTGGTCCAATGGCACTTTGCCATCAATCTTTACGAATTTTGCTGAAGACACTGCTTGTGACTTCCCACTACTTCACACGACAGGCCCCAGTCAGGGCCCCCACGGCGGAGCGCACGGCTCTGCGATGCCATGGCGATGCTGGCTGAGCTATGTGGATGCAGCAGCAGCGGCAGCAGAAGCAGCAATGGCTGCTGCAGCAAATGAATGTTGCGGCAGCTTTGAAGCACTTGTTGGCAACCAGCCTTGCAATGTTTCAGGTATTCAAAGCAGAGAAGACTGGCCGGACATACTGGACAAACTTGAGCCATCTTTGACCGCCCCTGCGAATTGGTGGTTCATTGTGTTTGGAGTTTGGGGATTGGTTGTGGTTTTTGCCCTGATACAACAAAACCTTGCTCTTCGGAACCTTTTGGGAATTGAAGCTTGGTTTATTTTGATCGGAAGTTGCATTGGATGTTTGATTCTCTCTACAATGCTGGTGGAACCAATTTCACAGTTCTTACTGTTGCTCATTTGGTACCTTGTCGGTAGTTGTTTGCCAGTTGCGCCAGCTGGAAACTGCATGAAAGGGAAGAAACCTAGCTGTGCTGACATGTTAGGTCTTGATGTTGAATGGCTCGGTTCACTCGTGTCGGTCGGATGTTTTTGTCTTGCCGGAAGTTTCAAGGAACCAGTCTTGCAATTGATGTGGATCGGATTGATGTTTACGGCTGCCAATTTTTTGCCAGCTGCGCCTGTTCTCACTCTTGCGACCCATAGTCTGAAGGGTAGTAAACCAAAAAAAAAAGAGAAAGGACGCTGGGTGAAATCAAGTTTCAGATCAAACAGTGGGCACGCCAGACGGCGAAAGCTCAAAGATGTGTTTTTTCATGTCGAAAAATCCAGAAACGGAGATTCAGTAGGACATGGCATGACCAATGTGAACTGCGAAAGACATGTTTTTGGATTCCAAGTGGGACTCAAAGGGCACATGCCTGGCCGGATGCTTGTTTTATTGTTCCTCACTTTGCACCTGACAAGACCAATGTCAATCTTGTCACTTCTCATTCCAGCGGATCCCAAGCTCATGGGAACAATGGCTTGATTAGAGACCTCAGGGGTGGAAAAGGTGGATTTGCCGCTACAAGGCGGCGCCGAGAACAAGGGAAAGGACATGGAAAAAATGACGTGGCTGGAGCTTTATCGAATTTCCTTGCTGATTGGACTTCAAACGGAAACGTGCCCAAACAAACGAATCACAGACAGACTCATGACATGTCTCTGGCTAGAGTCCTACTTGACACTTTGAAACAGTGCATGAACAATGGAGAATCTAATGCTGAAGTTGCTGCGACCATTGGAAAAATTCTGAATACCCATGGAAATTCTGACGAGCATGAGAGACCTGTTCTTTCTAGACATACCACCTACAGAAACAACACTGAGAGGTTGCAAAATTGGGATGATGAAGACCCAGGACCACCGCGGAAAAAGCTGCGTGCACAAATCAATGATCGGAAAAGGACCGTGACCTTTAATGACAAGGATCTCCCGCCTCCTAAAAAGGGCAAAGGTTGGGGATCCCAAAAGCCGAGTCAAAGTTCTGTTCTTGGTTTTGAAAACAACGGGCAGAGTCTTAGCCAAATGCAAAAAGGACCCAGTTGTGCCTCTCACTATAATCAACATGAGTGGACCGCCGGCAGTAAGCTCTGTACCCTCAACCAAGTGCAAAAAGCTTTTCAGGACGGAAGTGAGTTGCCGGGGAACCTTTTAATTACCCGTGACAATCGGGTGACTCAGCAAATCAAGACTCTCTGGCAAGCTCACGGTAGCAAGCTTGCCTTCACTGTTGCTGAAGTTCTACAAAGTCTCCCTGGTGAAACTTCTTCAGGTCTACCTATGACTGTTTGGTGGGGAAAGCCCGCCTTGTCTCGACCTAAGCTGCACAAGTTAAAAGTGGTTCAAATGACCGACGCTCCTGGGCCTGTGCCTAAGCAAGGAAAAAAGATCACCATACCACACAAAGCTGCTCCGGAAGTGGCAACGCTGCGAATCATGTGTCCTTTATTTTACCGCAAGATCGTCCGAAGCTCTGATGTTGAGGACTCACCTGCGACCGTTTTGGCGGAGGTGGCTCAGAGAACACCTTGCAAAGTTGCTGAGGTGACAGGTGGAAAATGGGAACGGTTGAATCACAAACATGGGTCGTTTCTTGTTGCACATGTTCGAGTGGATAAAGAGCTGGCTGACAAAGCTGCCTCTAAGAGTGGGCAGGGTGCTATTTTCACTTCTGTGTTGCCAACCAAACAAAACCCTCTTAAGCCAGTCGCTTGGATACCTAAGCAGCCTGACATGTCAAGGGAAGACTATTGGAAATTTGCGATGAGCCTTGGGGCCAACCAGGGCAAGCCACTTGCCATTAGACAGGGCGGAAATGCTGACTTGGGCATTATTGCTGTGGACACTAAAGAGTTTCCACACAAAGGGCCTAAGGTTTGGGTGCTAAGGAACAGTCCGAGGCATTGGCAAAGCCGTCATGTGCATGAATTTCTGTCCTCGGAACTCTGGACTGATGTTGAAATCAAAACGAGACGCTGTAACTGGCGAAATGGATACAATCATGAGTGGCTTTTTAAAGCCAGTGAACCACCAGGGGCCAGCGCAGCGGAGCCTTATTTTCATTATGTGGATGATGACGTGCACCTCACTGTAGTCCATGAAACTACTTTCAAACAACCAAAACCTCGGGAAGTGGAATGGCTTTGGGGACCAAAAAAAATGTGGTCAGATAAGGAATCCCCCCAATTTCAAAACGATGCTTCCAAAAATGAGGAGGTTGCTCCTACACTTGAGGATGACAATTCGCAAAATGATGACAATACAGACAAACAAGATGGAGATGGAAAGAAGGGTCACCGGGAAAGGTCCCCTCGACGGACTTCTCTTGGTCAAAATGATGTGAAACCTGAGGACCCTGACACTATCCTGCTTAAGGACTTGAACAAGGCTGGCATTTCACCTGCCTGGACCATCAAGGATGGAGGTGGCAATGGGGATTGTGGATATAGAAGTGCTGCTTTGTCAGTTACTCAGTCACAAAACAAAACACTTTCACCCAGCGGTTTAATTCGCGAGGCTGCCAACTTGAGGGTTCTGACGGTTGGGAAACTTCAAAAACACCCCAAATTTAAGGACAAATGGGCTCCAGATTTGTTGGAAAAGCCAAATGAAGCCATTGGAATGACTGAGCCGGCCAAGACTTTTGACGAGTACACTAATTGGGTTGCTAATCAAGGGTATTGGATTGATGGTCTTCAATGGAAGGCTTTGGCTGAGAGAATTGAAAGAGATGTTGTGATTTTCAAATGGCGAAGGTCGGAAGGTATCTGGCAAAGATTTCTTGTGTCCGGGAAAGCTAATGGTAAATCGCCTGACTGCAAACTCTCACCACTTCTCTTGGTTCTGAAAGATAGTCATTATAGGACTCTTCTGAAACCTTCAGCTGACACCGTCACTCCTCCGCTGTGGCTTCAAGAAACCAGTGAACAGCACCGCAGCTGTCTCAGAGGTGCTGCACCTAAAACCAAGGAGCTGAAAATTTTCGAAATCAAAAAAGGAATCGCGCGCTCCTCAGGCTCCACAAAAGCCAGCAGCTCGGAGCTTAAATCGAAACAGGAAGTTTCGACTGCCTGTTCAATTGCAAACAAAAGAAGCAGGGGACAGAGTCAGAGCGCTGACGACTCTGATGATGGTGATGCGCTTAGTCTCCCCTCTTCCAAGGGGTCCAGAGGGCCCAAAAGTCAGTGCCTTAGCTTGCCTAGCGGCTCGGCTTCTTCAATTCTTTCACTACCAGCTGGATCCAGCAAAGCGTCGCAACGTTGCCTTAGTCGTGTTTCTTCTGCACCTGGAGAGAGGAACTGGAGACCAGGGAAACAATGTACAGCCAAAAATCGCTGTGACTCTAGTATGGCTGACATGTTGTCGCTTGCACCTTCAGATGTTGGCAAGAGTTCAGTACTGTCTTTGCCCTCGGAATCTTCGGGAAGTGTGAAACTCAGTTTGACTAAAGCTCGGCCTGGTCCTAAAGGTTTGAGAACAGGTCGTATCGAAACCGACGTCTCTCGTCAAAAAGGAGGCAATAAGGATGCCCAGACAGTCGGCAAGTCTTCCAAGGTGTTGCATGACCGAGGTGACACCAAGGCCACTAAATCAAAAGGACACGGGGATAAAAACAAAATTAACAAAACCAACTTAGAAGGGTTTCGACCGGACACCGCGGCTTATCCCCGCCTTCCCAAAGGCACCAAACGGAAAGCTGAAACGGATACACGCCCTCAGCAAGATCAATGTTGGCATTGCCCCTTATGTCAGCTCAACATCACCATCCCTGCTGGCCCCAACGCCCGCAAACGCTTGTTGAAATTCAAATGCAATCACCTGCAGACCCGGCACACTTGCGAAGAGCGTAGGAGCATTAGGATCCGTGCGCGTCTTGGTAATGTCATGCAGGTGTATGAGGCTTCTGTCCACATCCCCCTTGAGGAGCGCTCTTGGACTTGCAAAGTTTGTTCTGCTGGGCTTCCCCACATCATCATTAAAGCAAACTTGGAACGGAGCAAAATGGAACATTTCAAAGCTCAACACCCCGACTTGGACCCCAAATCGGCTCAAAGTTTCACTTCCAAGACTGGCATTATCAGGACCCTGCGGGAGGCACAGGAGAACAATTACAAGAGGCTTGCCAAGGTTGCGGAAGCTAAAGGTCACGTCCCGGTTTCCTGTTGGATCAGCCCCAAACCTGGTGCCCCTGATGCTCACAAAATTGTTCTCCCTTTGTGTTCTCGATGTTTGATCACGGGTACTCAATTGAAATTCATGCGCGCCCCATGTGGAACTACTGAGGTGGCTCCTAGCAAAACTATTACTATCCTTAGAAAAATGATTTTTGATGATCCTTCCAATGCTCTTGCGATTCAGACTTGTCTTGCTTTTGATGGGGAGACCTGGAGGAAGACCAACATCATTCCTAAATCTCACCTTGCTGTTGATCGCATTGCCGGTTATAGAAGTGTTTCCTCTGACAATCATGTTCTTCCGGGATATGAGCAGCTTGGTTTCCCGCGGGGGGAGCAGAAGCTGGCAGACCTCCGACACGGGGGCCACAATGCTGAGAGAATTGGTGAGGCCAGTCACCCTGGCCCTGCAAACATAATCAATCAGATTAGTGTTTACTGTTGCAATGTCCAGTCTGCCACGGGGGCCTGGGCCTTGCTGGAACATGGTAGTTGCAAAACTGACGAGTTGCGGATTTGGTGCTTACAAGAAACCAGGATGAAAGATTATGAGGCTCAAGCATTTCACAGGGCTGCGCAGCGTCGTGGCTACAAGGTTTACCAACTGGCGGGGAACACCACTTTGGATAGGTGGGGTCAACCTCGCGCTGCTGGAGGAGTTGCCATGTTGATTGATAACAGGCTTTCATGTTGCAATCCTTTGTACAAACTGGGTTCCTGCAGTCAAACGCTTGGCATTTGGGTTGAGGATTGGTTTGTTTGCACTTTCTATGCGCCCCCTGACCGATCCAATCGACGGGACAATGCCCAAACCGAGGTTGCTGAACAGATTACAGAAATCTTGCATGAGAGTCAGGCTCAAAGGTGGCTCTTCTGTGGTGATGCCAATGAAATTCCAGGTGACAGTACGATTGAGGCGGCCTTAGTTGCGCAAGGGGGCACCACATTGCAAATCAACCGTGGTACTAGGTGGCAATCTGACCGAGAAATTGACTGGTTCAACTGTAATGATCATTGTCTTTGCTTGTAACCTCAGTGCGTTGAATTGCATGTTTCTGACCATGTCCCACTGTGCCTTCAGATTCCTGTCAGGGACGTGAATTTGCAAATTCAAGCCCTTCAAATGGGTCCTAACTGGGCTAAACCGGCGGGGTTGGACCAAGAAACTTGGAGAGAGCATGTTGAGAAGGTCTGGGAAAACATGTCCGACGATGTTTCGGCTTTTAAGAACTCTCTGACTAGAGTCTCTGCTGATGTGGTGGATGTTGATGCGGACTGGGATAGGTTCATGGTCCTTTTGGACACTCTCATGAGACAATCTTTCTCTGATATCGCTGCTAATAACAACCACCCTGTGATTCAAGCTGAAGCTGGCAAAAGGCTCAAACAAAAGCAAATCAAAGGGCGCATGCCCTCCTTGAAAACTCGACAGCGTCGACGTTGTCATCCTCAGCTGGCTCAAGGGGATATGCAGGTCGCTAAGCTTCGCCGTAAAGTTGCCCGGCTGTTTGAACTTCAGCGTTGTTTGCAGAAGAGCATCAATGAACCAGAAATCAGTGTGTGGCGGCGTTTTCAGAACACTGCCAAAGATTTGATCAAAAAACTGCGCTTGGGATCAGAAGGATGGAGTCTGCGCCATGTCTGGTATCAACTCAATGATGCCAGACCTGCTCTTGCTGAGCTTGAAAAGTCAGTCCGAGAAAGACGGCTGGCTCAGTGGCGTGAACGCATCGAAAATGATATTAAGTATGCTTCCAAATGGTTGAAAAGTCGAAATAAACCGCAGAATGTTCACATCAGCGTGCAAGGAGCCCCTGAACCGGATCCTAACAAAGCAGTGCAGCATCTACGAAATTTCTGGACTGGCTTCTGGAAAGAAAGTGATGACTCATCACCTGATGACACGGCTATCATCCAGCAACTTCTTCAAGATACTCCTCTCCGGGAGGCCAGCACTTGGGAACCCCCTACTGCCATTATGGTCAAGGCCCAGGCTACGAATAGCCGCGGTTCTGCAGGTGCCGATGGATGGACTGGCGAGGAACTTGGCTCTTTGCCTCTTGGGGTCTGGGAATTGTTTACGGTTTTGAGTGCGAGCTGGCTTCGACAAGGGTCGGTGCCCACTATCCTTCTACAAGCTAGAGCTGTTTTCTTGCCTAAGCCTAACAAAGTTGCGAAGGGTCTTTGTGGACTTGCAGATGTTCGCCCTATCACCGTGCTACCTGCTTGGTGGCGGATATGGCTCAGTGCATGGCTTCAAACAAGTCACATGACTGTTTGGATCTCGGAAGTTTTGGATGAATCTGTTGTTTACGGCAAGCAATCGGATGCCCAAACCAGTGCTGCGGGAATTTTGGATGCCTATGGTAGACATGGCTATTTGGCTTCCCTGGATTTCACGAAATGCTTTGACCTCTTGAGGCCCAGTGCTTGCTGTGCCCTCCTCAAACAAAATGGTTTCTGTCATTTGATGAGCGATCTGTGTAGTCACTTTTGGACAAAGCATGTCCGTTGGTGCACTTGGCAACAAGTGACGGATCACACCACTTTGTGTTCCGGGCACATGGCGGTTCCTCAGGGTGATCCGTGGGGACCCCTGATGATTGCATTGTATCTCAGTGCTGGCCAGAGATACATTCGACAAAGGCTTCCGCATGTGGTTGGTGCTGCTAGCAACTACATGGATGATCGCTCCTTTACTAGCACCACTGCTATTGGCCTGGTGGAAACTATTCAAGGATGGGCTGAATGGTCTGCTCAAGTCGGCCTTCGTGAAAGTGAAAAGGGTCAATGCACGGCCAGATCACTCAAAAACAAAGAGGCCCTTCAAGCGTGTTTGCACAACCAAAGTATGTTTGTCCAGGAAGCTACGTTCCTTGGGGTGTCCACCCGTGGGGCACCTCGGAGAAATAGCGACAAAGAGAATGCTCGCGTGGCTGATGCTTGCAATCAGTACAAACTCCTTGCTACTCTTCGGCTGTCGGCTGAGAGGTATGCTTTCTACTCCCGGTATTTTGCCATCAGTAAGGTCACATATGGCTGGCTTGGTCGCTCCCCCACTCAAGGGCTTTGCACAAAGCTGTGGAATGCTTTGAAGGCTGGACAACGTGTCACTCACATGGCAAACAGATGGATCAGAGCTATGGTTCATGGAGGACTCAATCATCTTGACATCCTCGCGGCTACCAACCTTCTCCGTGTGGTGTATGGCATCTGGAACAAAGGGCTGGCTTCCTGGAACTCTATTGCGGGTACTCCTGTGGCTACGTTGAGAAAATGGATGCGTGACAAGGGTTGGATTGAATCAGGGCCATGGAATTGGACCCATGAATTTCGTTTGGCCGTCAATTTTCACGATTCTACTTTTCACATTGAACTTGGTAAACATCTTCTCAGAGATGGTTGGCGACTGTGGTGTTGGGATCAAGTTCTTCACACCTCACGTCATGAAGTGCAGGATTTGCATCACACACAAGCTAAGGACCTGTTGTCATTAGACTGGGATCTCATTCGTAAGGTCGCTGCGACCAATGCCGGTTGCAGAACAGTGTCAGTTGGGGCCAGTGTGAGTCCTGCTTGGAGGGGCGAATTGTGTCCCTTTTGTCACAACACCCTTGGTTCCTGGCAACATCTTGCCTGGCACTGTCCTGCCAGTCCGGTTGCTGATCTGAGGCCACACCCAATGCCCATCAAGGCTATCTCTTGGAGATTTGGATGGGACAACGATCCTGAAATTCTTAGGTACTTAGGTTGCGTGCAGCACGCGTTGTGGGACGCGCTGTACAGAACAAATGGTGCCGCCGCTGATGATGTGGAGGTGGCAAGTGATGGCGCTGGCGCTGATGATGCTGCCGCTGATGGAGCGGCAAGCGCTGGCGCTGCTGCTGGTGCTGCTGCTGTTGGAGCGGCAAGCGCTGGCGCTGCAGCTGGTGATTAGCGGCTGCGGCCGCTGTGGTGCGTCGATTTGGCGGCGCTATCACACTTCAAAGAGTTCTCAAGAAAGGAGCTGACGGGAGGACGCCAGAAGTCCGCCGCAGTGGAAAGCATTGGCGGAAGCCCGCCATGGCTTGTGGAGAGAGACGCTACATCAGAGAAGTAGGGGAAGCAACGCGTGCCTTGAAAGAGGGACGATACGTGTGGCATCATGGACGCACAGGATCTTTAGATGGTGATGACATCACAGGGTGTCAAGCGAGGCATTGGATTCCGACGAATGCCAAATGCCGACACCAATTGAGAACAATACCTTGGGAGCTGAGTGCACCAAGGCCAGCTGCAGGAGAGCGGCTGATCGGCGAAGACCGGTTAGTTGTACCTCCGCCACCGCCTGAAGCGCGAGTGGCACCACCTCAAAGAAGGAAACTGTACATCAGAAGAGAAGATGTGCACAAGCATGGAGCAACTGAAGGTTGCCCAGGCTGTACTTGCGTCCTTGAAAATCGAAGGACAACTGTGCCTCATACAGAAGCTTGTAGGGCAAGAATCATTGAGGCAATGGAGAGAGACGAGACTGGAGCAGAAAGACTCCAGATGCATGCAAAGAAGCGCAAAGAAGACCAAGAGAGAGAGAGAGAGAGAGACCAAAACCAGCGGTCGTTTCGACCGGAACCGGAGAGAGAGATATAAGTGTAGAAGATGCAGAAGGCAGACCGGTTGAACCGAGCGGCGGATGTCCGCCAGAGACGCCGGAGATACCGGAAGATCCAAAGGTTAGAGCAAAGCTCAAAAGGCAAATGATGCCAGGATCATCTTCTGAAGCAAAGGCAAAGCCGAAAGTGTCGCCACAGCAAGTGAAGCGACTTGCGGGTCTGTATTGCATCAGGACCACCACTGACTAAGGCGAAGCCATCGCCGACGCAAGGTGTGAAGCGTACTGCCGCGGAATGTACGGGAGAATTGGAAAGCAAAACCACTGCTGAGCAAGCGGCTGTTCCAGCCGCAGCACCAGCAGCGGAGAGTGCACCAGACACAGGAGCACAAGATCTGAAGGGTGCAGCTTTAGCTGTGTTGAAGGAAGTTGCTATGGGCAACATCAAGACCTTGGTGGAATTGACGTACAAGAAGAAAGGGATTGAAATTTCATATCAAGAAATCGCTGATATTGCAAGCTTGAGTTGCCAAATGGCAGCAACAGATATTGCAGAGGTTTACTCACCGAAACGCTTTACAGCGCTGGCACAGCAGTTCAAGCTGAGGCCAAGGTTCGGTGTAGATCTGTGCGAGACACAGGAAAATGGTGAATACTGGAACCTCAACAAGGCAGCGGACGAGGAACTCCTTCACGAGCTGATAGACCGTGAAGAGCCCCTGTTGATCACAGGCAGTCCGCCTTGCCATTTGTTTTCAAAGTTGCAAGCGATAAGTTGGAACAAGATTCCACCAGAGATCAGAGAGAAAAGAATGAAAGAAGCATTACATCATCTCCACACGTCGTGTGATGTGTATGAGAAACAGATCCAGCAAGGGAGATACTTGGGTGGATGACAAACCACCCAGGATTGGCAGAACTGTTGGAACCGGAATGCACAAATAAGACAGGTGGAGCACCATGGCACTGCCACATCCACTTGATTGGCGGCATGGCCCAGCAAGCGGCAAAGTATCCGCCGCAGCTTGTAAGAACTGTGCTTAAATGTTTGAAAAGAGAACTGGAAGAAAGAGGTGAACTGAACGCTGTCGATGCGTACAGCGCAGGACCAGTTCCAGAAATACCAACCGTAGACCCAGAATGGGAACGGTTCGTGGATGATGTCAATGGGGAATTGCTTCCAAAAGAGGAAGTCGAAAAGGCCAGATCGGTAGAGATGCAGTATCTTCACAAACAGGAAATATACTTGCCAGTGCCGATTGAACAATGCTTTAAAGAAACCGGGAAACCCCTGATCAAGACCAGATGGCTTGATACGAACAAAGATGACCCAAGCCTAAGCCACCCGAATTTCAGAAGCAGGCTGGTTGTGAAAGATGTAAAGGCCGCGAAACGGCCTGAAGACCAGCTACCTGCAAATCTCTTGTTTTCAAGCACACCGCCTCTCGAAGCGATGAGGCTGCTGTGCCATTGTGGGCGACCAAACAGAGGTCGATCCACGGTGAACGACTGAAACTTGGTTTGTGGGACATATCCCACGCACATTTCTTTGGAACACCAAAGCGCAGGATATTCATAGAGCTCCCCAGCGAAGAGCCAAGAGCTGAGGGAGGCGAGATGTGTGGACTTCTCCAGAAGTCCATGTATGGAACACAAGATGCACCGAACATATGGCAGTCCCATGACTCAGGGATTTTGATAGAAGGTGGGTACAAGCGTGGAAAATCCAACGCTTCGGTAATTTACCACCCACAGCACGATGTCCGTGTGGTGGTACATGGAGATGATTTCCTGGCACTAGGTGATCAGAAACATCTCAGTAAGCTGGAAGACTTGCTGCGCAAGTCCTATGAGCTGAAATGTCTCGGAATCATCGGAGACCAACCTGAGGACAAGAAAGAAATTCATTTCCTCAACAGGTTGATTCCGTGTGGTGAAAGTGAAGGTAGACCAGCAGTATGGATTGAACCTGATCGCAGGCATGTGGACCTGCTGATTCAGAGTTTTGGTATGGTAAACGCGAAAGGCGTAGAGAGTCCAGATGAAGAAAACTGCAGACCAACAGGCTCTTGAAACAAGGAGCCCCCTGCTTCCAAAAGAAGCCGCGTCAGAGTTCAGATCCGCAGTAATGCGGGCAGCTTATCTGTTGCAAGACAGGCCAGACATTGGCCATGCTGCCAAGAACTTCGCGAGACGGCTGGTTCAGCTGACCGAGGCTAGTTTGACAGACCTGAAGAGGAGACTGATCAGATACTTGATCAGATACCCAGACTTCGCTCAGCTTTTCAAAGCACAAAAGACACCTGAGAGACTTGTTATACAGGTCGATAGTGATCATGCAGGAGACACAGTGACAAGAAAATCGACCACAGGCATGATTGCCTTCGATGGGCAACATGCCTGAAACACAGTTCGAATGTGCAGTCAACCATTGCACTTTCGACAGGTGAATCAGAGTACTATGCTCTGGTTAAAGGTGGAAGTACCGGGCTGGGACTTCAGTCCCTATTGGCTGACTATGGTATCAATGCAGCTGTCACCATCGAGTCAGACTCGAATGCTGCAAAGGGCACAGTCAACCGCGTTGGACTTGGCAACGCGCGCCATATCCAAACCCGATACTTGCGGCTGCAGGAAAGAGTATGTAGCTGAAAACCACCTTAAGGTCGTGCATGTTCCAGGTAAACAGAATCGATCAGATGTTCTGACGAAACCCTGTGCCTGGCACGCAGATGCACCAGACTATGACAAAGTCAGGGTATGTGTATCTGACAAATCGGAGCAAGGGCCAGCTGAATCTACTCAAGTGAAATCCTTGGCCAGACTCCGCTACCTCTAGCCGAAGGAGAACTGAGAGCCGGAGGTTAGCTCTTGGCGAGTGTACAGAAATCACTCTTCAAGAGAGGAGGAGTGAAAACATGTATAGACCATATATACCTCATGTGCTGTGTATAGATCCAGGGGTTGAACGTGAGCCCGATGTTACTTTTGGCTCAAGTAAAATAGAGCTCGGCAGCTCGATATTGCATTTTCAATATATATATATATCTATATGTATATATATATAATACATATATACGTATATGTATATATTTATATATTCATATTTTTATTTATTTATATATTTAAATATTTTTATATTTATATATTCACATATGTACATTTATATATTTACATTTATATTTATGTATATATATATATTTATATATTTATATATGTATATGTAAATTTGTGTATATGTATATTGATATAGATATGTATATTTAAACTTATATATATATTGTTTATGTATATATATATATATCATATTTATAATATGTATATGTATATAAAATCATATATGACCCAACTTGCGCCCTCTGAGTGGAGAGTGAGAATTAAGCAAAATGGAGTCAACATTTAATAAAAATGGAGGGGCATGCAATATTTCAACCATGAACCTGTTGCTAGTTCCAGATCATTTGTTGTCTTCGTCGGTCCCATGTTGCTCTTGAATATTTCCGAAAATAGGCAAACATGTTATTTACCCATTTGAACGTGATGTCCTCCTCCATGTCAGAAAAAACACCTCGAAAAAAAACTGTGCCAGGGTAGCTACGGCAAGTCCCAAAGCTGGGGAAGGCGCTCGGATGACAACAGCAGCTGCTTGGATCCTTGTCCCGTTGTCCCCCCAAAATGGAGGAGAGTAACCATCCCAACGAAGAAAGGACCTTGAGAGTTGGCCATAGATGTCAGCGGCCTTCCAGGCCGAGTTGGCAGCTATCTTAGTTGGGGTATGGTTAAGCTACAAACGTACAGGGGCATAAAACAAAGCATTTTACGTGGATGTTTTTTTAGGATATGGAATTGACCAACATATATTGTCGTCGGTCTAAAATTAGGAAATACCCCTTATGGGCCATGGCAATTCGAACAACTAGGGAAACTGGTGATACAGGATACAATTTTGAGATACGCAATTTTCAGACAAATCCACATGCAAATCATAAACATATATGTCCTAGATTAGCTAGATGTGGAAGTTCATCTATGAATCCGAAGAACACGGATAATTTTCAACGACCATGTTTGACAATGCGGAAGGTACCACAAACTACAGTTGCCAAACAAGTAAAACAAACCAACGCATCTTTATTGGTAGTTCACCCCAGGAACTACCTAGTCGATGATTCAGTGATTACATATCCGCTTGCTGAACAGTAATCCTGAGTTTCGTACATAGAAAAACATATGTATATATATATATTTACACCACCATACAGAGATCTAAAACAGCATAATTACATATTATTTAAGGATACATATATATATATACATACATATGCATTTACGGAAAGAAGTTTAGAAGTCAAACTTCCGACAATATGGACAGATGAAAAGCAGAGATGGGAAGAGTCAGAGAAGGTCAGAGAAGAGAAGAGAAGCGAAGCGAAGAGAAGAGAAGAGAAGAGAAAGTCTCAGAAGGAAGAAGATCCAGGTGGGCGAAAAGGTAGGAAAGTCACGAAACATTGTGTTTTTCCAACGATTTGCGGCTCCGGATGGGTGCGGAGCCAGCTGGCCAGATGAGGGATGAAAAATTGCAAAATGTTGTGGCGCGAAGCACATTTCCAAGTCAAGAGTGTAAAAAACTGACCGGTTCGGACCACTCTTGGAAGTTGAGATGATGAAAAATTGCACGCCGTTGTGGCGCGAAGCACATGTCCAAGTCAAAAGTGTAAAAGCTGAGGGGTCCGGATTACTCTTGGAAGTTGAGATAATCCAAAAGTGCACGCTGTTGTGGCGCGAAGCACATTTCGAAGTCAAAACGTACAAAGCACCTCAGCTTCGGACCGCTTTTGGAAGTTGAGATGTCGAAAAAGTGCATACCGTTGTGGCGCGAAGCACGTTATGCCCGGACCACTTTTTGACTTTCAGATGTCGTTTCGCGTGGCAGGCGCAAGGGATTGTGCACCGTGTCAAAAGTGAGCAAACCGTGAAGGTTTTGGAGCATTTCCAAAAATGATGGGAGGATCTGCAAAGATGCATTTTCCGTGGCAGGCGCAGTGCAAGAGACATATTCATCAGAGCTGTTAGGAGGTCCGGGCGCTGATTTCTTGAGAGAGGTTGCATTTTGGAGCCTCAGATCTTCAGGTTTGCTGAGATGATTTTGCGTGACAGGTGCAGCACTTCGTATGACCTGGCATCACTTTCCCGTGGCAGGCGCAGTAGTTTAGACAGATGGAGTGGAAAAATCGCAAAACGCATTTGTACGAGGCCGTCAGCTCTGCACTCAACTTTCCATTTTTGAAGGAATTGCTTCGTTTTTGATGTTGTCAGCTTAAAAAAATGAGGAAGTCTCACAGAATTGCTTCGTTTTGACGTTGTCAAGTTCAAAAATTGAGGAAGTCTCGCAGAATAGCTTCGTTTTCAAGCTTGCAGATAGATAGATAGACAGACAGAGATAGAGAGATAGAGAGATAGAGTGACAGAGAGATAGATAGATAGATAGACAGACAGACAGATAGATAGATAGCTAGATAGATAGATACATAGGTAGGTAGGTAGGTAGGGAGGGAGGTAGGTAGGTAGGCAGGCAGGCAGGTAGGCAGGTAGGTAGGTAGGTAGATAGTCAGAGAAAGAGAGAGAAGGAGAGACAAAACACCTTTCGGTCCATCAGTGCTCTGCCATCCGTGATTCACAACAACCAACCTCTCCTATAGGTTTCCTATTTCTGAAACTTCCGCCGCCGCCTTGTGCGGTACTACTGGTATATATATATTGACATATATAGATAAAGACACATTACTACATTATTTGCTCTTCGGAGGATGACCTGACGACTCAAGCGCCTCCCTTGTAGGCAGCGGAGCGCTCATGGCCTTAAGGTTTTTGATTGGGAAACAAGGTGGATTTACTGTGATTTCGTATGGTTTTTCTTTGGAATTTTATTGGATTGAATGGGGTTTAGTAGGGTTTTGCTTGGATTTTTAGTGGATTTACAGGAAGTTAGTAGCGTTTTTTTTTGGAATTTGATTGGATTCAATGAGATTCAGTAGGTTTTTTTTTGAGACCGTTATTGGTATCTCATGGGATAATCTGTCTTAACCATTGGGAATGGGATGATTTACCAACAAAAATGGTAATTTCATTGGGAAACATGTGGATATAACGGGAATATATTGGGGATATAAGCATGAACAATGCGGATTTAGCTAGAAAAAATGGTGATCTATGGATATGACGATTGATATAGTGGGTATATAACCAACGGTTATCAGATGATGATACCCTCCGTGTCATCATGGCAGGCTGGGAAAACCCCGAAGTAGATGAACCGTGTTTGATTGCCAGACAGCAAAGTTGACGTTCTTGAGATGTTTGGTAGGGTTGATGAGTCATTGAAGTGTGTTGAGAAGAATACCAGGACGTTGGGGTACCAATGCACTACATATCATAAGGGTTTCTTTGGCATTATCTCGCTAGATTTTCTATCTACAGCAACCCCCAGCTTGATAGGGAGATTGCAGGCTGACATAGCCGAAACGGGTGATCCAACAAATTTCGAGCTGGAAAAGTTCCAGCGGTTCACTTTACCTTTGCCATGGGTCTACCCTCAATCAAACATGGTAGTGGAAAAATCCCTCTTTCTGGGTGTTTGAATGGAAAGCGATCTTGTAAACATGATTTTTCATTGGCAGGTTGGTTGACTGGAGGATAACCGCCGTTTGAAGCTACCGACGAGAGGCCCATCTGCCCGGCGAAACTGAGTCACCTCGCCAGTAGGATCCCGGTGGGGGCCCGGGGCAACGCTGCGAAAACACGGCATTTTGCATTGGGCCGGGCGCAGAACCAAGTTTATCATGATGTACAGTAGCTACACTTGAAAGAGACACCACTGTAATCATCCCAGCAGGCACAGTGCTTCTGGGAACATCTCAACATATCATTTTGGTGCATGGTACCAGTTCAGTTGAACCTCCATGTGACATCAAGGATCAAAGCCTGTCTGCGAAACATGTCTTGCAGTATGTTGCAGTAGCACATCGCCCTTTCAATGACATTTGGCTGGTGGTCTTTTGCCCCTTTTGCTGGGATGATCCCCTGGACGTAGTCATATTTCTTGGGACGTGTTGGAACCAGAAACCCGCTATCATTGGGGGAAACCTGCAATCTGGGTCAGAATTGAACGTGGAATCCTGGGCGCTGCAGAGGACTCATTCTTATCATATCTTGGGCACAATTGGGGCTTATCTCCATTTCTTGCCGTGGTTTTTGCAGCAGATGGATTTGAAGGATCTGATCGAAAGTTTCATCCCGCAGCTGGAAGTGGCACGTGCGCGCAAGCTGCACCAAGCTGCTGGGCACCCATGGCCATGATCCAAAACAGAGGGAACTTTCCTCTGTCTGATACAGTGCTTCAAAAGTCTGCAATGATCCTAGTACAGTGAACAAAAAATAGCTGGGATTCATGGGTGCTTTAGTTTCCATAGCTTTCACACGTACTGGCTTGGTCGACCCAAAAAGCTGCGGTGATTGTTTGAAGATTTTGCAACGCATTGAACAATAGTAGGCGTTGTAGTATTGCTTGCTATTGTGCAGGTACTTTAATCATTATGATCATTTTCAGTCTCTATGTCTCTGGCGGCCTGACAAAACCAACCTAATCCACTCCGAAGGTCTATGAGGACGTCATCAATGATGAATGGCTTGCCTTTGGTTCACCCGCAATAGACTGAATGTAGTTGGAATAGAACATAGCAGCATAGCACTTCATCCTATAGGGCATATTAGGGTGAAGCGCTGTATATCCTATCTATCTCCTATATCTATCTCCTATATCTATCTCCTATATCTATCTCCTATATCTATCTCCTATATCTATCTCCTATATCTATCTCCTATATCTATCTCCTATATCTATCTCCTATCTATTTCCTATCTATCTGTCTGTCCGTCTGTCTGTGTCTGTCTGTGTCTGTCTGTGTCTGTCTGTGTCTGTCTGTGTCTGTCTGTGTCTGTCTGTGTCTGTCTGTGTCTGTCTGTGTCTGTCTGTCTGTCTATCTGTCTATCTGTCTATCTATCAATCTATGAATCTATCAATCAATCAATCAATCAATCTATCTATCTATCTATCGATCTATCGATCTATAGATCTATCGATCTATCGATCTATCGATCTATTGATCTATCGCATCTATCGCATCTATCGCATCTATCGCATCTATCGCATCTATCGCATCTATCCCATCTATCCCATCTATCCCATCTATCCCATCTATCCCATCTATCCCACCTATCCCATCTATCCCATCTATCCCATCTATCCCATCTATCCAATCTATCCTATCCTATCCTATCCTAATCCTATCCAATCTATCCAATCTATCCTATCCTATCCTAGTCCTATCCTATCCTATCCTCTCCTATCTATCTCCTATCTATCTCCTATCTATCTCCTATCTATCTCATCTATCTCCTATCTATCTCCTATCTATCTCCTACCTATCTCCTACCTATCTCCTACCTATCTCCTACCTATCTCCTACCTATCTCTTACCTATCTCCTACCTATCTCCTACCTATCTCCTACCTATCTCCTACCTATCTCCTATCTACCTCCTACCAATCTCCTATCTATCTCCTATCTATCTCCTATCAATCTCCTATCTATCTCCTATCTATCTCCTATCTATCTCCTATCTATCTCCTATCTATCTCCTATCTATCTCCTATCTATCTCCTATCTATCCTCCTATCTATCTCCTATCTATCTCCTATCTATCTCCTATCTATCTCCTATCTATCTCCTATCTATCTCCTATCTATCTCCTATCTATCTCCTATCTATCTCCTATCTATCTCCTATCTATCTCCTATCTATCTCCTATCTATCTCCTACCTATCTCCTATCTATCTCCTATCTATCTCCTATCTATCTCCTATCTATCCTATCTATCCTATTTATCCTATCTATCTTATCTATCCTATCTATCCTATCTATCCTTTCTATCCGATCGATCGATCGATCGATCGATCTATCTATCTATCTATCTATCTATCTATATATCTATCTATCTATCTATCTATCTTATCGTATCGTATCTATCGTATCTATCTTATCTATCTTACCTATCTTATCTATCTTATCTATCCAATCTATCTAACCTATCTAATCTATTGAATCAATCTAATCCATCTAATCTATCTTATCTATCTTATCTATCTTATCTATCCTAACTATCATATCTATCCGTTCTATCCTATCTATCCTTTCTATCCTATCTATCTTATTTTATGTTATCTTATCTTATCTTATCCTATCGCATCTTAGCTATCTAATCTATCTAATCTATCTTAGCTATCTAATCTATCTAATCCATCTAATCCATCTAATCCATCTAATCCATCTAATCCACCTAATCCATCTAATCCATCTAATCCATCTAATCCACCTAATCCATGTACTCCATCTAATCTAATCTAGTCCATCTAATCCATCTAATCTATCTAATCTATCTAATCTATCTAATCTATCTTATCGATCTTATCTATCTTATCGATCTCGGCGATCTTATCGATCTTATCGATCTTATCTTTCTTATCTATCTAATCTATCTATCTAATCTATCTAATCTATCTAATCTATCTAATCTATCTAATCTATCTAATCTGTCTAATCTATCTTATCGATCTTATCTTTCTTATCAATCTATCTAATCTAATCTATCTAATCTATCTAATCTATCTAATCCATCTAATCCATCTAACCCATCTAACCCATCTAATCTATCTAATCTATCTAATCTATCTAATCTATCTAATCTATCTAATCTATCTAATCTATCTAACCTATCTAATTCTATCTGATCTATCTAATCTATCTAATCTGTCTAATCTATCTTATCGATCTAATCTATCTAGTCTATCTAATCTATCTAATCTATCTAATCTATCTGTCTACCTATCTACCTATCTACCTATCTACCTATCTACCTGTTTATCTGTCTGTCTGTCTATCTATCTATCTACCTATCTCTCTATCTATCTGTCTGTCTGTCTGTCTATCTATCTGTCTATCTATCTATCTATCTATCTTATTATCTTGTCTATCCTATCTATCCTATATATCTATCGTTTTTTCTTTCTATCAATCTTTTCCTATCTATCTTACCTATCTTATCTATCTTATCTATCTCCTCTATCTTATCTATCTTATCTATCTTATCTGTCTTATCAATCTTATCAATCTTATCAATCTTATCTATCTTATCTACCTACCTTATCTATCTTATCTATCTTACCTATCTTATCTATCTTATCTATCCAATCTATCTAACCTATCTAATCTATCTAATCAATCTAATCCATCTAATCTATCTAATCTATCTAATCTATCTTATCTATCTTATCTATCTTATCTATCCTATCTATCCTATCTATCCTATCTATCCTATCTATCCTTTCTATCCTATCTATCTTATTTTATCTTATCTTATCTTATCCTATCCCATCTAATCTTAGCTATCTAATCTACCTAACCTATCTAATCCATCTAATCTAATCTAATCCATCTAATCCATCTATTCTATCTAATCTATCTAATCCATCTAATCTATCTAATCCATCTAATCCATCTAATCTAATCTAATCCATCTAATCCATCTAATCTATCTAATCTATCTAATCCATCTAATCTATCTAATCTATCTTATCGATCTTATCGATCTTATCTGTCTTATCTGTCTTATCTATCTAATCTATCTAATCTATCTAATCTATCTAATCCATCTAATCCATCTAATCCATCTAATCCATCTAATCTATCTAATCTATCTAATCTATCTAATCTATCTAATCTATCTAATCTTTCTAATCTATCTAATCTATCTAATCTATCTAATGTGTCTAATCTATCTTATCGATCTTATCCTTCTTATCAATCTATCTAATCTAATCTATCTAATCTATCTAATCTATCTAATCTATCTAATCTATCTAATCTATCTAATCTATCTAATCTATCTAATCTATCTAATCTATCTAATCTATCTAATCTATCTAATCTATCTCTCTATCTCTTAATCTAATCTAACCTAACCTAATCTAATCTAATCTAATCTTTAATCTAATCTTTAATCTAATCTTTAATCTAATCTTTAATCTAATCTTTAGTCTAATCTTTAATCTAATCTTTAATCTAACCCTTAATCTAATCCTAAATCTAAACCTAAATCTAAACCTAACTCTAAACCTAAATCTAAACCTAAATCTTAACCTAAATCTTAATCTAACTCTTAATCTAAATCTTAATCTAAATCTTAATCTGCATCTTAATCTAAATCTTAATCTAAATCTAAATCTAAATCTAAATCTAAATCTTACTCTCAATCTAAATCTAAATCTAAACCTAAGTCTTAATCTAAGTCTTAATCAAAGTCTTATCTAGTCTTATCTAGTCTTATCTAGTCTTATCTAGTCTTATCTAGTCTTATCTAGTCTATCTAGTCTATCTAGTCTATCTAGTCTATCTAGTCTATCTAGTCTAATCTAGTCTAGTCTAATCTAGTCTAATCTATTCTAGTCTAATCTAATCTAGTCTAATCTAATCTAATCAAATCTAATCCAATCTAATCCAATCTAATCCAATCTAATCCAATCTAATCCAATCTAATCCAATCTAATCCAATCTAATTCAATCTAATCCAATCTAATCCAATCTAATCCAATCTAATCCAATTTAACCTAACCTAACCTAATCTAACCTAATCTAATCTAATCTAATCTAATCTATCTACCTATCTACCTATCTACCTATCTCTCTATCTATCTATCTATCTATCCATCCATCCATCTATCCATCTATCCATCTATCTATCTATCGATCTATCGATCTATCGATCTATCTATCTATCTATCTATCTATCTATCTATCTATCTATCTATCTATCTATCTATCTATCTATCTATCTATCTTATCTATCTTATCTATCTTATCTACCTTATCTATCTTATCTATCTTATCTATCTTATCTATCTTGTCTATCTTATCTATGTTATCTATCTTATCTATCTTGTCTATCTTGTCTATCCTATCTATCCTATATATCTATCGTTCTTTCTTTCTATCTATCTTATCTTATCTATCTCCTCTATCTTATCTATCTTATCTATCTCCTCTATCGTATCTATTTTATCTATCTTATCAATCTTATCTACCTACCTTATCTATCTTATCTATCTTATCTATCCTATCTATCTATCCTATCTATCTATCCAGCTATCTATCTATCTAACTATCTATCTTTCTTTCTATCTATCTGTCTATCTATCTATCTATCTATCTATCTATCTATCTATCTATCTATCTATCTATCTATCTATGCATCTATCTATCTATCTATCTAATCTATCTAATCTATCTAATCTATCTAATCTATCTAATCTATCTTATCTATCTTATCGATCTTATCTATCTAACCTATCTAATCTATCTAATCAATCTAATCCATCTAATCTATCTAATCTATCTAATCTATCTTATCTATCTAATCTATCTAATCTATCTTATCTATCCTATCTATCCTATCTATCCTATCTATCCTATCTATCCTTTCTATCCTATCTATCTTATTTTATCTTAACTTATCTTTTCTTATTCCATCTTAGGTATCTAATCTATCTAATCTATCTAATATATCTTATCGATCTCATCGATTTTATCTATCTTATCGATCTTATCTTTCTTATCTATCTAATCTATCTAATCTATCTAATCCATCTAATCTATCTAATCTATCTAATCTATCTAATCCATCTAATCCATCTAATCCATCTAATCTATCTAATCTATCTAATCTATCTAATCTATCTAATCTATCTAATCTATCTAATCTATCTAATCTATCTAATCTATCGAATCTATCTAATCTATCTAATCTATCTAATCTATCTAATCTATCTAATCTATCTAATCTATCTAATCTATCTAATCTATCTAATCTATCGAATCTATCTAATATATCCAATCTATCTAATCTATCTAATCTATCTAATCTATCTAACCTATCTAATCTATCTAATCTATCTAATCTATCTAATCTATCTAATTTAAATCTAAATCTAAATCTAAATCTTAACCTAAATCTTAATCTAAGTCTTAATCTAAGTCTTAATCTAAGTCTGATCTAGTCTGATCTAGTCTTATCTAGTCTTATCTAGTCTTATCTAGTCTATCTAGTCTATCTAGTCTATCTAGTCTATCTAGTCTATCTAGTCTAATCTAGTCTAGTCTAATCTAGTCTAATCTAATCTAGTCTAATCTAATCTAATCTAATCCAATCTAATCCAATCTAATCCAATCTAATCCAATCTAATCCAATCTAATCGAACCTAACCTAACCTAATCTAACCTAATCTAATCTAATGTAACCTAATCTATCTACCTATCTACCTATCTACAAACCAGTGAGACGGGAACGACAAAGACAGATAGGAGGTGCGGATGAGCATGGTGTAGGTGAGGATTACGCATCTTTTGGGCTTTCGGCTGCAGGCGCAGGAACCGCAGGCTTGCCCCGTACAGCCATTTATCTTCCGTAAGGAGGGAGTGCTACATCTTTTGAAGTCAATGCCAGGGGCTTTGTTGTCTGCAAAGCGGACCGCCTGATCTCTTGCTCGTGGCCTCTGCTGGCAGCGCTGGTCTGGAGGCACTCTGCACCCTGGATAGATACTTCGGCGACTGCCTGCGGCGCCCCGTCCTCCCTCTCCTGCTGCTTTGCGTTCCTTTGTCTGCTCTTTATGCCCCCTGGGGTGGCTGCCTCATTGTTTGGTGATGGTCCAGCGATGGCCGATCTTGCGTCCTCGGCGCATTTTCTGTGTCGTTGCGCGGCGTTGTTGCGAGTCTCCCAGTGTGCCAGTGTTGTATAGATCATATTATAGTACACTGAACACTGGTCAGGTTGGTGTGGGTGGCCCGATTATCCGGTTATTGTTTGCCCCATAGGTTGACACTGATCGGTGTTCCCACAGCATCCGTTGATTGGGTCGTTGTGGTTGTTGCCGTAGTTGCAACATATGGAACCAAAGGCTCTGGTTCTGTGCGGGGATTCCTTCCTCTACACCATATCGAGCGCTGTGGTCTGACTCCACTCTTGACTCAACAGAGACGGCCCTGCAGCTATTGCGTGATTTGGCCCCATCACCTTCATTGTCGGTTCCCCCCGCTAACGTAGCTGGCTAATCTTCCTCAGACAACTCAGTGGCGGGACCGGAGGTACATGCTAAACCTAGCAGCGGCATCCTTTCCCTGGGTTGGATTGCCCCCCCCTTTTATTTGGCTTGGTTCAGTCCGCCAATAATCGCTACCTAAGGTGCCTGGTTTAAGGGATCTTCTTGTGGGAACGATGTGCATGCATTCTTTCTGTGTGGCAGTGCCTTCTTGTCCCTGGATTGGTCAAGTCGGCTCTGCCCCGCATACGCTTGAACTCTTTTTATTTGGACAATGCTAAAGCCTTTTCGCTTTTTGCTTGGGTAGATGTTTTTATCCTTTTGTGCCTGTTGGGGACGGGTGCTGGCTGGTTGAGGTGCCCCCCGCAACGGGCCCACGCCCTGGAACTGACGGTGATCCAACAGAGCCTGGCCCTGGTCACTGCTCCTGCAGTCGCCCAGTGCCCTGCTCTGCTATGTATCTCTCAGTGCGCCCTTGTTGCAGCAAAGTCTGCTCACATGGACTTGCGGTGCTCCAATACCCTGGATCTGCCCATTCCGGGCTTTTGATGACGACATACCTATTCGCCATCACACTTTATGGTACTTACACCCTGCTTTTGCCACCTCAGCTTGGGTGGCGGTCCCTCCTCGTGTGGCCGCAGGGGATGCGAGGTCTGCTATCAATGGCAGCCTTGTGCCTTGCTACACCTGGCGTACTCCAGGAGGGGTGTGTGTGGGTCTCCCACACTGTGAAGCTTGCCCTGTGTGGTGCGCAATTCCTATCTGAATGGTGGCTCCTACTTGCCGTGAGGCTCAGCAGCTCCTGATTTTTTCAGTCGAGACCTCCTCTATGTGATGAATGCCCCCTTGGTTGGGATTGCCCATCTTGGGGGCTGTAGGGTCGTGGTAGCACATCTTTGTTATGCGAACTCTGCGCTGGTGGCCTGCTTGTGGTCTCTCTGCCACCGTTGATGAAGCATGTCTTGATGACTTGGACTAGGACTGCTGAGAGGACTCTGAGAGACTTTCCATTAGGTTTGTGCAGTTGCTCTTTCTGTCGGTCCGCTGTGTAGTCAATATATCATACCCTCTTTTCCGAGGGTTTCTGAATTCGTTTATTATGGATTGTTTTTGGGCAGGCATCGAGGGTTTTTTCTCTTGATGCCTTGGTGGCTGTTCTGTCTTTGTTTGTGTGTTGGGCTCTGGCCCCTTTCGGTTTTTGTTTGTTTTGTGTTGCTTTGTTTTTCTGGTCCGCGTGGGAAGATACGCATATCTGACCGGGGGATGTGCACTTCTTCCCTACGCTTTTGTGTGGTTGTTTGGTTTATGCCACCGGTAGTTTTTGTACAGTTTCAACAGAGATTTGAACGTGTCTCTGTGCCCGCTCTTTATGTACTTAGATTTGTTTTCAGGACCGAGCCTTTGAGCTTAATCGGCCGCACTCAGAGGAGGAAAAAAATTGTCTGGCTGAGCCTCGCCTTTCCCATCTGTCTCTGAAACAACCCTGAATAACCATGTTCCTTGTTTGATTGTCATGTCCCTGATGAAAAAGAAGCAAGGTGTCAAAAACCAAGGTGACGACGACACTGGTGCCTTCGATGCGTAGTACACGTCCGAATGCACGTGCAGCTGCGCCAATTGCACACTTCAGTACAGTGGAAGGCCTGTGTGTCGTCCTCAGGGGGCACCTGAGGCAACTGAATGCGAAAACGGCAAGCCAATTCGTAGCCCACACTAACCAATGTCTGAATGAGCTGAGTAATGGTATGCCGTTGCAAGTCAGTTGCCGGTGGTGGCATCAAAGTTGAAACACCCGAAACAGGAAACTGAGAGCGCCAGCAATGTATCCAACCAAAATGCCACAGCAAAAAGATCGCAGTGAAAACTTGGATGGTGCCGCTCCCAAAAAGAATGTTGCGAAACGGGTGGAAACAGTTTGTTTTTTTGACCCACCTCGACCTTGCCCTTGAGATCATCATGGCAATGGACGATTGTAAAAATTAAACAGGATTCAAGATGTGGAATGTTTGCACTGCTTACTTACCTTGTGGAAGGGCACATATACTGATATCCACATTAAAGACGTAAGGTTTGTTGAAACCACAACCTTCCAAATGTTGTTGGTTTTGAAACGCCTCTTTGTATTGAATTTCACGAGGTCTTGGGTTTTTTTGGATTTTTAGGGTATATTGGGTTTCAAAGTCAAAATGCATCATTTCGAGCAACCTGCGCGCAGAAGGGTCGTGAGGAAAAGTGTTGAACGCTGTGATTTTTGTTGAATCAGTGGTCCACAGGTGAAACTGGCGTTCCAGAGAAGCTGAAACAGTCGGAAACAGTCGGAAACAGTCGGGAGCAGCCCGGCGTGATCATGCCAAAATTGTCAATCCGCCGTTTTTTTGCAAAAAAAAACTTTCCGCGCAATCCCATTTTTTTTTTGAAAGTGCAACGGGAAACAGTTTGAAACAGTTGGGGCTTGTACCTTTGACTCGGCAAAAAAAGAGCTATTTAAAACCAGTTTTTAAAGAAAATGAACCTTAAATGGTTTTAAATAGCTCTTTTTTTGCCGAGTCAAAGGTACAAGCCCCAACTGTTTCCAACTGTTTCCCGTTGCACTTTCAAAAAAAAAAAGGGATTGCAAATTGCGCGGAAAGTTTTTTTTTGCGAAAAAACGGCGGGTTGACAATTTTGGCATGATCACGCCGGGCTGTTTCCGAATGTTTCCGACTGTTTCAGCTTCTCTGGAACGCCAGTTTCACCTTTGGACCACTGATTCAACAAAAATCACAACATTCAACACTTTTCCTCAGAACCCTTCTCCGCGCAGGTTGCTCGAAATGATGCATTTTGACTTTGAAACCCAATATACCCTAAAAATCCAAAAAACCAAAGACCTCGTGAAATTTAACACCTCTTTGTAACCAAACACCTGAGGGGAAAAAACTCGTTTCAAGGCTAATTTTTTTCCAATTGTTATCTCAAAGATAATGCACTCACTTCGTGACAGCACTCATATATATATATATGTATATATATATATGTATATATGTATATATATATATATTTATTCTGCAAACCCGTTCAAACCAAGTGCATTGCGTCCCTCAGGGTTGCTTCTGTCTTTTTCCACTATGGCTTGTCATGCAGCCTTTCTCCCCAACTTCCTCGAGACTGCTGACAAGCTGATTAAAGACTGTAACTGCAACGCCAGATACATCAGTTGCAGATTGAAAGAACGGTCAGCTGATGTCATTGCGCGAAGGATGATCGGCCAAGTTGCTCTTTGATGGCACTCTGGCAAGCCATGTAAAAGCATGTACTGAAGCTTCATGCTCCGCAAAGAAACCAGCTAAAGCATCCACTGTAGGTGCAGGGTTGGAGTGAAAAAATCGTGCCCTCATTATCCACAAATAATACACAGCGTTTGTTTGTTCAAAAAACGTCTTTTTCCAAAGAATAAAGGCAACCACTGCCGAAAGTGTTTCTGCTTCAAAGATGATCTGGTTCTTAGCAAGTTCACCCAACACTTGCCGGGCTCATGGCTTCCAACTTCAAGAGAAAAATAGAGTCTCACATCACCATCGCACAAGACTTCACCGAGGCCGCAAGGCCACTCCAAGCTATCACGCTCGTAGCAGGCATCAATGAAAATGATAACATTATCATCGCCCAATGCACTGACCTCCCTCGGCACATTACATTGCAGAAACTTTCTGAACAAGTTAATAAAGAAACAATCCTTAGGCTGCAACTTCAGTTTCCTGCCCTCTGCAAACTCACCAAGTATTCTCAAGCACCTGACCTGTGCGGCCAAAGAGCTGGCCCTCGGCGAATTGCATCCGCCCCCTCAGCCTTTGTGCAACTTTGGCAGTAAGAACTCCTTCATCCAAAACCGTCTGTAAGTCTGAACAAAGTTCCTGAATCCTAGCCTCTGTGTTTTTCACCATGGCGCGGCCCAAACAAGAATCTGACAAATCAATTGCAACTCCAAGGGCCTCACAAGAAAATGAAAATGGCTGGCATTTGTCGCCATCCTCCGCAAAACTCCAACCCAAGAGCCGGAAAAGTGCATAGTTGGACTCAAATTACGTTTAGTTCCTTTTCGGTGATGCTTTCGGCACCATGAGACATAGCAATTTGTCCAATGGAGCGTGCTCCGCTGACAACTGTTGAACTCTGTCAGTTTGACAGTTCACATGCAAATGACCGATTCCCTTTCTTTTTTCCCCAGCAGCGTAAACTAATGGGGTCTTCAGCCCAGAATAGCTCCGGTGTGCACTGGTGCAGGCGGCGGGTCAAGTTCTGCATTCCCTCTGTTTCACAGACAAGGACCGTGCCACAGAGCATAAACGGCCAAACCGGAAAAAAAAACCTTGAAAAGCTGGCACAGTTGGAAATGAGCAATGCAGAAGATGGAGTGACGCTTGGAACAGTAAACGTGAAAGATGCATTTCTGATGGTTGATCAACCAACCCCGTTACGGGTGCAACTTCCTTTTGGAAACCTCATTGTGTTGAAGAACTTACCAGGTCAACGTCTAGGTGCAAAGTGCTGGTGCTGGCATTTCAGAGTTTTTTTTGGCTTTAACTTTCAACATGGAGTGGTGCCCAGAACAACCATGCTTGTGCAAGAACAGTGAATGTGCGTTGATGATCCATGTGGATGACGTGGTGCTCTGTGGTAGCACAAAGTATTGGAACGAAGTTTTTCTGAAGAAGCTTGGTGAAAAGTACACTTTCAATGCCACAGCGCTTGGTGACGTTGGCAGCTCAATCAGTCTTTTGAAGCGTAAGCTGGTGAGACTTCCTCATGGCCTTGCGCTGGTTCCAGGTACAGATGTGAACAAGGCGATTCAGTTGTTTGAACAAAGTTTTGGACGTGCCAATGCAATCCAAATGGAGGACCTATCAAGCCCACTTTCCAATGAAGAAGCCTTCCACTATCGATCAGTGGTAGGTATGCTGCTTTATCTTGCGCGAGACAGACCAGGTTTGCTTTTTGTAATGAAAGAATTTTCACAGAAAATGAGGTGCCCAACAACAGTTGCAGCGCAGAGACTTCAAAAGGTGATTGGCTACTTGCGCAGCACAGGTGACTTCGCAGTTGTGCTGGAGAAACCAATAGCTGGCCATGGACGTTGCAAGTCCACAGATGAGAAGGTTTGGATCCTTGAACCTTTCAGTGATGCAGATTGGAGTTCCAACCGTGTGCATCGACGTTCGACGTCATGTGGGATCCACTTGCTGAATGGTTAGATGGTCTCTGGAAGTAGCAGGACACAATGTGTCATATCACTTTCTTCGTGCGAGTCAGAGTTGCACAGCCTGGTGTCAACACTTTGTGATGGGGTGTGCATCAGACGATGCTTTGAGTTTGTTGTTGGTGCTTCAATACAGCATGTCTTGCTGACACACTCGTCCAGCGCGAGACGTCTGGTAAACCGCCAGGGAACAGGAAAGCTGAAGCATGTGGATGGCAAAATCTTGTGGATACAAGAACATGTGAGACAAGGCAGCGTTTGCACATGTCAGGTTTCTACAGTTTGGAACGTGGCAGACTTGAGAACAAAGGCGTTGGCAAAGCAACGTGTCATGCTGTTGCTACATGACGTTGGAGTTCATGCAGAGTTTGGCCAGAGACAGGTTGGCCAGGAGGAGTTTGACCACCAATGGTCAAAGCATGGTGAAGGCAGACAACTCAGCAAGCTGGCAAAAGCAGTTACCAGGATAATCCTAGTTATGGGCCTTGAGCCTACTGCTGGTGCGGAGATTTTTGGAAATGATGGAGAACAATGCGACATTAGTGCTTCGCCGGATGATGCAGGCGAAGAACATTCCTGGATTTTCTTTTGGATGCTGGTTTTGGGATTACTATGGCTTGGCTTGGTGATTGCTGCAGTGAAATTTGTGCAATGGACACGAGAAGAACTTCGACAACATGCATGGCAACTTGCAGATGCTGACAGGGCCTACATAGAGCATCAAAATTCCATTGACAGAACAGTGGAGCAAATGTCTGCGTTAGAAGGATGGGTGACTGGATTGGAAGGTCAGATCACAATGGTGAGTGACTATTCAGAGTCAGTGCGTCACGGCCTAGTTGAGCTAGGTGGCTTCACCAGGGTCACTGACCTTACTGCCGAGGAGAGAAGAGGGCTCTATGCAACATAGAGAACCAACTTGGTTGCCAGGAACGCTATGGGTTCCAACTACTATCTACGTGGGACTCGATAACAATTCCATGATCCAATGGGGGACAACACCGACAACGGTGATGAAGCAATGAAGGAGGAGGAGTCAGAAGAGTCAGAGGCTCCAGAGAATGACCCCTAAGTTTTGGCAGGCAGTTCGAGAGACAGACCCATGGGTGTATCAGTCATTTTGAATGATTTGACAACGCAGCTCAACAACGCGTTGGCGAGACTCATCAATCTTACAGTATTTGATGATGGACCTTCTGGACCTTAGCTACCAGAATGGCTATGAGAATCCTGAAAGGAGGAGACGATTCATTGAGCAATTGATCAGCAGGTTCGAGGAGATGACAAGTGACGCAAGGAGAAATGGACATTTGGATGTCGTCGCAACCTATGAAGTCCACTTGAAGCAATGGCGACAAATCCCAACAGGTTGGGTCAAGAGTCTCAGCTACATGACTCAAAGGAGGAGTACGAAAAGTTGGGAATAGCACTCATTCGTTGCATAGCATGTCAGTTTGATGCCATTTGATGTCAGTTGCAGACTTGTGGAGGATGACACGCACAAATTGAGAAACATTTCATTTTCACCATTACTTGCATGAAAATCATGTCAAGTCCATTACATGTGTGAGGCATTTGGCTTAGGAGTGAAAGGAGCGGTAGCTGCTACGCAAAATCAAACATCATTGAGAACAGAAATGAAGCACTGCTGATCTTGTGTGGTGAACGGTTTTGCTCAGAAAAAAATGTTCCAACGTGAGACCACGGTTTAAACGAACGAACATATTCGGTGCACATCGATTCAACGCATGGGAATTACAGAATGGTGCTTTGATTGTTCGGGCAATCCAGGTGTCTCAACATAAAATTGATATGCCAGGGCAAAAACAACCCATTGAATGTTTCCACGGCATTTGGCAGCTGAATCAGTTGTTACTGTTTGAGTCGGACCACCCAATGATAATGCTGTCAAAAAATCAGCAGGGTAAAGGCATGTGCTCACATATTTTACATCCAATGTTTCCAAAAGTTCTGTTTTTTTTTGGCTGCAGAACAACAGTCAGCGCGAAACAATCATTTGTCAAAATGCAACACGTGAAATCATTTTCAGAAATTGGTTGTATTGTAATTGCCACACATTTCAAAAATTAAAAATAAACAATCACCTGATGGAACACTTTGATTTTGACAATGGTTGAAGGTTGGAATCCAACATTTCATTGATTTTGACACGAAAACTTTGATAAAAACCGTGAGGACCTATGCCATGACTGGTCCAGTGCCGAAGTGCTGAGTGGGCTGCTGAATGCGTTGAAAAATCGTGCGGTTTCACGTTTTGTTTACATCCAAAACCCAAACAATGGCAGCTTCGCAGCTGGAATTTATTATTTTGATTTCAAAACAACAAATGAGAACAGACAAGTGGCCGTCCCCTTGTTTTGGGCAATGGTTATCAATGTCTACCCAAACAATGAAATCAACAATTGGGTGGTTGCACCTTATACGTTGTGCCGCGTGAGGCATTTCTAAACTTGGACACCCCTCCGAATTTCGCTTGCAAAGAAAACAATGAATATGGCGGAAACAACACATAATTACTTGACAAAAACATGTCAAAAGCGATGATGTGGCGTTTGTGCATCCAGGCTCTTGGTACTTGTGATCATTCACACCACCGAGGCAGGTTTGTTTCTGGGAATAAATATGCAACCAACCCCTGGACCATCTGTGGCCATTGAAAGAGGTTTTCGGGAATTGCAGAACGGAAACAAAATGGTTCTGTGGGTTTTGCACATCATGTTTCTGTTGTTTTTGGTAGAGACGTGCAGCAATCAACTACAATTTTGGTTGTGATGTTGGGAATCTTTGCATCGGCATTTTGAAACAAGGCATGAAGTCATAAAGGTCAATAATACGCATACATCGTGCTGACAAATATACGATCCGATCATCCCAAAACCTACCCAATAGTACCCAATCAAAAACCACAAACCACAGTTTGGAATGTGTATATTATCGTGGACTCCGCCCATTCCGACCCAAACCACATCAAATTTTTGACCGTGCGCATACGTATGATCAACGATCCCGGACATTCCATGTTCAGTTCTTGCCACACATGGCCATGAAAAATGTACCACTTTCGTCTAATTTCAATCTTTGGATCGTGTGACCCTTCAACTGCACAAGAGGTGGCAATTGTGTTGCAAAACCACCTTTTTTTTTTGTGGGTACACAAAGTATTTGCTGTCAAAAAAAAACAGATTGCCAAATATATTTCAACATCTCCAGATGGGTCATTGTGAATGTCACTGGCTGTTCCATTTGGGGTAGCCCATAATCCCTCAAAAAAAGAAACAGATGTGACATAATCGGGTAGACAAAATGATTTTGCCCTTTCATTTGGGGATGGTTAGATCCACAGGGGATGGTTAGTTCCTGGCCAGGACATGCTCGAGGCGCATTGCATGGCTGGGAGATCAGTTTAGGTTAGCGGAGCGAAATTAGGAGATCCATTTGATGGCTAACGCCGCTTCATGTTTTGGTTGTGCTAAAATTGCCAAAAACTGAAATTTGTTGTTTCTGGAAATGTGCATCCAAACATTCCACAGCTTGAAGAGCCGTTTAGCAAGAAGGCGCGCAAGAGGCATATGATCCTGTTCAAATAACATGGTGTCTTTTTCAATACACTCCAAACCAAAGGATCATTGGTTTTCTACGAAATTTGAACCAAAAGCAACACTTGGAAGGAGATTGAACTATTGCGTTTGGTCAAGAGAGCCATGCCTGATGTGGTGTCCCGAGCTATCATTTGTGCCATTTCAGAGTACGAACATTGGCAGAAATTGCCTGGAGCTCAGATTGACGCCGAACTTGGTCTACATGTGCTTTCCGATGATTTAGATGCCAGCGCGGTCACCACAATAATGGCAGGGCGTGTCACACATGATGACTTGGAGCGTGGTTTCAGGGAAGTAATCCAAGATCTGGAATGTTCAGAGGAAGAATTCCCAGTCCTTGTGGTTCTGGTTTCGTGCCATGCTGTGCATGTGGACGAGAAGATCTTTCCTCAACTCATTCCGTCAGACTCACCAATTGCAATTGGGGGGGAAGTTGCGACCGCTGCCTTTGATATTGAAGAACATTTTTTCAATCCTCTCAAAAACTTGAGATTTCGCTCTCCAAAGGCCAAAAGGCTTCGAGTTGTCATGGTTTTTGATTGCTGTCGACAAGACTTGTCCAATTCCCAGGATGTCCCCAGAGGCTTGCGCAACCTTTTACCAAGATTAAAACATGATTTCTATATTATATGTTCCTGTGACCAGGGCAGTCAATCCTTCGAAAGAGCTGAAAGTGGTGGAGCATTGATGAGCGTGCTCTTACCATCATTAAAGTATGCCAAGAACATTTGCGACGTTTTTGCTGATGCCAGTTGCCGTGTGACGCGTCAAAGACCCAATGAGTATTATCGTCGAGGGAACAACGTCCCTGTTTTAGGGTCTCTCCCAGACAACCCACCTGGTTGGGTATTGAGCGAGAAGGATGAATTGGGTGATGATTTTAGGCAGGTTTCACTGGTTGTACTTTCTGGAATCACGGGTCATGGCAAGAGTACTTTGGGCAATGCAATCACCCAGAACGAGAGCTTCAAGGTTCCTGAAGTGGGCGCAGGCCTGTCTTCCGAAACAAAGTCAGTCAAGCATGAGGACATTGAATTGGACGCAAAAAAGTACAGGATCATTGACACTCCTGGTTTCAACAATACACATCTCTCCATGGAAGAAATTTGGACACGATTTTCAGGATTTGCTGATTTAGCGCCTGCTGGAATCGACGTGTTTCTACACGTAGTGGAGTGGGGACCTTTCACCGAAGAGAAAAGCAGAGCGCTAAAGTGCTTGCAGGAGATAGCAGGAGAGGAATGCAATGAACATGTCCTGCTTGTGTTTTCCAGAGCTCCTCCTGATTTTCATCGCCGGATTGTTGAGGAAAGTGAAAGAAACAGTAACCTGAAAGAGGCCCTTGGTACTGTGGGCAGTTTTACAGCTGTCAATTGTCAAACGTTGGCAGAAATGAAGAAGGCACATGAGACAATTACGGCGGCAGTGCAGTTCCTGATTGAGAAGAATGGAAAGAAGTACAGTAACGACCTGGTCAAAATAGCAAAGACAAATCGAATACAGCTGGTCAACCTGATGAAGCAGTTGAATGAATCTGATGCATGTGAAGTGCAGACACTAATCAGTCAGGTATACACCGGCAGTCTTAGTTCCGCGAAGGCGCTGGATCTTGCAACAGAAAAATTAGCACAGCAGCAGAGTCAACTGCAACAACCCCAACCTCCCAGCGTACAAGTCTCGAACTCTGAGGGCGCACAGGTGACCCGAGAGCGTTTGAAGGAAGCCGTGGTCCGAACAGTTCCTTTGATGAGGAGTATTGGTGCCTGTGGGCAAGCTCTCGCAGATGCACATGGTGGCCCAACTGGACAAGACTTCATGTATGGGTGGTGGGGCAGTCTGGGCCATGTGGAATCTTTGTTGTCCCACCAGCATGAAGAAAAACAGAAAGAAGACCGACTAAAGGCAATGGGCTTTTCAGAGGACCGTGTACGTTCAGCCCTGGATGAAGCTAGAGGAGACTTTGACGCAGCTCTTGAGCTCCTTTTGACTGAAGACAGGTAGATATTGGGCTGGCGCTTCTCAGCAAGAACTTTCCCTCCGCCAAAGTGCACCGATTTGTACAACATGTATTTTTGCCAGTGGAATGACCAAAGCGTTCTTTCCAATCATCCTATATCCGAAAGTCGCTGCGCCAAGGGTATCGACAGATGTGCCAATTTGTAGCTTTATTATCCTTTATTGAGAAACCCAACTGGACCCAAATGAAGAAAAACAAATTGAATTTGAAGCAGTAAGCACAAAAGCCTGCTGCGCAAACAACAGGTTTTCAAATGCACTCGGATTCGCGCCTAGGCTACAACTCCCTGCTGTTTTTCGTCGGCGGCAAGCCTTGCCAATGAACTCGATCTCTTAGGCCTAAGTTGTCCTTGGTGGGGTTGTGGTGGTGAAGAGCAGGGGTTTCCACTAGACCTTTTGGCAACAGTTTGTAAGTAGCGGAAGAGGAGAACCGACTTCTCGTGCCAGCATTATTTGTGTGAAATGCCTGATCAACGTTCCGTTTCTGTGTTAAATATTCCTCACAGCTTACGCTTGGAAACTGACGGAATGGCTAGCTTTCTGGCCACAGCCATCATGGTCAGATCATCCCAAGATCGTGGTGGGAGAAGCAAGAGCGGTCGAAGAGGGTGGGCCTACAAAGGTGCGCAGCCTTTGTGTGCGGCCCAACGTGTCATGACTCATAGATGTCAAGGGTGGCTTCTAGGAAACTAGAGTGGAAACAAGTAGTTGGTGCAGGCTACGACGACACCATGTCACGCGCTGCTTGGGTGTGTGTGTGTTTCCATGTTTCGATGTATCCGGTGAAGTGGAGTTTCCGAACAGTTTCCACAGAACTTTAGAAACACGTCAAGAAGGACAGTCCCCAAGAGAAGAGGCTCACAATTTGCACCAGAGTTTTTCCAGTGCAGCCAGATATGGTATATTATATATATATATTAATATATTGATTTGATATCATTAGGTTTCTAACTACTAGGACCTGGAAGAACCCAAGAGTTGCTTCGGACTACAACCAACCATTTTATAGGTCTGGTACGGTCCATTGTGGTGAACATCCTATCATTCCGACGTCTCCCGCGCCCCTCTTGGCTCGGTAGAGGGCACTGGTTCTTTCCGCCACCGGGCGCCACCGGGAGCGGCCTGCCGCCATGGCAAGCGAGGAACCAGATGCTGGTGAGCCCGATGTCACTGGGATTTGCAGCTGAGGTCATGGGTCAAAGCTGGTGCCCCTAAAAATGGGATGGTTATACCATGTTATACAGAGTTATACCATGTTATACCATGAACATCTCCGGGTCCAAGGGACTATGCATCTTGGGCTATTTATTTCTTGAAGACTTCAAGAAATGCATCCCCTTTTGACACATTTTGCGTCGGAGACTTCGCCGGGAACATCGTTTGAACAGCTTCACAATCTTTGCATGCTCTTCATGATCCTTCATTGGGTTGCCTCAAGATGCACGCAAGGAGGGTCTCAAGGCCAAAATTCACACATACCCCTTATTTGGCGGAGTTTTCGTTTTTTCTCACTGGTTGAATCATCTTGAATCCACGAACTTGGAGCTCCCAAGGTGCACAGCCTCATCGCTGCTGCTGGAGACGCTGCGGGCATTGCAGAGGTGCAAGCCGGTGGAGGTGCCAACGGAGCTTAGGGGTGGTTCCATGTGGATGGGACAGAAGATGACAGAAGAACCTGGGCCTTCACCGAATTCCTGCGGGTGGGTTGTTCTGTGACAAGGTTTGTTGAATTTCTATCAAATGAGACGATGACTCCACGCTGTCTTCTCACGTCGCATCATGAATTTCCGTGGTGAGTCATTGGCTGAGAGGAAGCGAAACCTGGACAAATGGCAATCTGGGCAAATGAAGGTCATGAGTCATGATTTTTTGTATATTTCAAAGGTGTCTCTCAAAAATTGGGGTCCATTGCTTTCCCCTATGAAAGACACACCAGCAACTTGGAACGATATGTTGGGGCCACCATGGTATAAGAAATCTGAAGACCCATCAGGTGGATGAACTTCTACTTGGAATTCTACTTGGAGTCCTAAGAAATCCCAGTGACTCAAGCCCCGCCCCAGATTTCTTGGGATTTCCATCAGGGTCCCAGCAACCGCTCCACAGGCCAAGTGGCAGCGGCAGAAGCAGCTGCAAGGGCTGTGGCGGCCTGGCTGCCGCTTGTGTTGGGGTGTACATATCTGTATATATCTATGTGTGTGTATATATATATGATAACATGTATAAACATTATAAACTTGTCTATAAACTTTCACTTTTGTGTGGGGCTGAGTTTGGTTGGGTAAGTCACCATTGTTGTGGGTGTCAAGATTCTCACTTCTTGCAGCAGCTGGGTCACAGCCAGTGGTTTTCTTTGGTTTTTGAGGTAAAGGCTGCTGAGGAGCATGGCGTGCTTTTGGCCGAGCTGCATGAGTCACTTGGTGCTGTGGTGGCTGAGACGGGTCGTGGCCGCGCTCTATTGGGGTGATTGATTTGAGGTTTTTGAGTTTTTGACGAGTTATTGGAGAGTTTTTGCCGACCCGAAACTGTTTCAAACTTGGCCTTGGAATCTTTCAAGTCGAACAGGTGTTGCTTCGAGTTGGGAGGGTCTCCCTGATCGTTGGTTTAGACCTCCGTTCTTGTTGATTAAATCACGTTGAATCACCATTTTTGCTCGTTAAAACCTCAATTTAAGTCTTGTGAAAACCTTTAGGAATGACTCAATTCTTGAGGTCTTGTGTCCAAGTGCTGGTTGATCCCCTAGTGATTGGATACCGAGGGTGATTGGCCTTAGTGCGGCCCGGAGTGCCATGCAAGCGGTCTCAGTGGAGGTGACGAGGGGGTGGCTGGTGGTTACTGTGGGGATTTTTCAACAAATCAGCGAGAAATACCCTCTGGTAATTTAACATAGCGAACTGGAAAATCACCATTTTTAATGGGAAAATCCACTATTTCTATGGCCATTTTCAATAGCAAACTGTTAGTTTACCAGAGGGTACTGAAATAGTCCCGAAGAAAAATCCATGAATCATGTTCCAGCAGTTGGAATTCACCGGGAGCCAACTGGAGTGATGATTCTCCTCGACATGCCGAAGAACCTTGCGGATTCACTGGTCTTCAAAAGAAATGCGAAGCCGATTTCAGGAGATCGTCATCTTTCTTCGAAGCATGGACCTAATGTGACCTAATCAGGAATCATCAGGAATCATCAGGAATCATCAGGAATCATCAGGAATCATCAGGAATCAATCCCTACACTTCCGCTCTGAGAAAGTGCACCTGCCGCCGTGAGGACCCCACGCTGACCATCTCGGAGATCGACGCTTGGAGAGCTGGATAGATTCGGATGCCCAAAACTGGAGGATCTGCCCCAACCTTGCAATTTTCATCAGGAACATAGAGGAACATGATGATATTCCATGATATTCCATGGGGGTTTTGGGGTACCCCATTTTCAGACAAACCCACGTGGATAGATGTCCTTTTCCTGTTGCTTGGTTGAAGAATTAGAGGGGTATAACACCTTGCTTTTTGGTGCTGATCCAAGGCGAGATGTTTAAGTCCCGACTCCATGGCGCAGCTGAAGGCCTTTGAATTTTTTCAAGGGTTTTAGATGTTCCCTGGAGTCTTGACTTGGATGCATCAAAAAAGTGAGTTTTTGCTTATTGATATTGGAACCGCTAGTTTTTTTAAAGTTTAAATCCTCTGGTTGCCTGGGTTTTGTCTACATGTGCAGGGGGAGACGCTGAGACGTACTGATCGCAACTCTGCAGCTTTTGGTGCTGCGAAGATCTGCGACGTATCTCCGGGAAGTTGATAGATCGTTGCAGGCCATTGCAACGTTCACCTCAATTTGTATTACCGTATTCTCTTGTTTGGAAATAATTGTGTAAACCGTTGTCCATTTGTATAGAAACAAATTTTGTGACCGGGGCTATCCACCTCAGACATTTGTGCCATCATGTGCACCACATTTTGCACTGGGTCTGGTGCGCCGCCCCATTTTGTGGCCAAGGTAGTGATAGGATAACACCCAATGAGCTGAAGAAGTGTCTTGTTGAGCACGGCGGGGAATGGAAAGCTGGGGTGTTTGAAAAAAAACATCAGGGGGATGCCTTAGCCAACGAAAACATGAAGTGAACCAGCATGAATAGGTACTCATACCCATGAATCAGGTTTGCACAGAAAATTAGTTACCAGCAAAAACTGGGAGCATTCCTAGATGATTTCCCAGCACAAATTCAAATAGGTTACTGTACATCTCCCATATTACATTTCCATTGTTGGTGAATGCTGAGGATCTTCAGGCAGATTGGCCTTGATCTCAATGACGATGCATGGCCACAGGCAGGGACCAAATTGTGTTGACGTGTTGGCCATGGTTGCCATGGTTGCCATGGTTGCCATGGTTGCCATGGTTGCCATGGTTGCCATGGTTGCCATGGTTGCCATGGTTTATCGCTTCTACATTCCCCAAATTTAACATCAATGGGGTATATATATGGTATACCCAATCATCAATCCAAATTGGGGATGGAGAAACAAATATCTATAAATCGTATATTTTATCTGGGTTACCAGATTATATATATATATATTTATATATATACGATTATATAATATAGCTAAATTTAGCATATTTCCAAGTTATGCCAAGTTCACAGGTGACACTTTGGAGCCACGACAGGTCTTCCAGGAGCTCGAGCGAGATTCGACGGGGCGAATCAGCCCCTCAGCTGTGGGATGACTGGGTTTCGGGCCTTTTTCCACCATGGGAAGATGATGGAAACCATAGCTGCCATAGCTTCCTGGTCCCCTCACTATGCTGAGACAAAACATGTCAAAACATGTTTGGTGATTTTCTCTGAAGATTCATGTTGGGTTTTTGATGACCTTAGACTGGTGGGAAGGAACTGGTGCAAGGGCATGTTTTTCTTGTGAGAAGCATGGAGAAAGGGATTTTTGCCTTGCATAAATAAGTGTAGCTGCTTTGGTAGCTCTGCAGTTTTGTTCGCTCTGACATCGAAACATTACACACGCTGTGAAGTTTCAGCTTAGTTTCTTGGTTCTTTGAAGCCAGTTTTTCGATCTTTTTCTTCTTTGCATGTCGTCACCAGTCTACCCACGAACCACTCCACTTCCAGCTTCAGTGGTTCAAAAGCGCCATGGATGTGGTCCGTTTCCACCTGCCTGAGGGCTCCACTCTGGAGCTTTCCAAGGCCCAGCTGGCGCAGGCTGCGTTCTTCGCACCCTTAGTGGATGAAGCTGGCACCATCGACTATGGCAGCAGTGAACTGCAGTGCCTGATGTCTCCTTTGTGCCCTGCAGCCAGGCAGGTGGTGCCCAGGTTGTTGAGATGGCTTGGATCTGGCGAAGATGATGAGATTTTCTCTGAGAAGTTCTTGTTGCACAGCTTCGCGGTGGCACATCTGCTGGGTGCCAGTGAGGTGATGGAAGCAGCGCGCAGGAGAGCTGCTTGCCATGAGGGACGACCCTTGGTGGGTGCCATTGCATCTATGGATGTCAAGGAGGATCGGGAGTCCCTGCGCACTGCTGCGGAGTATGGTTTGGATCGCTACAGCCCTATGGCTTTGGTCCATGCTGCCGCTGAGGCGGATGTGGCCGAAGTGGTAAGGATCTTGGTGTCGCTGGAAGATGGTGAACAGCCCAAGGAGCCCAGCAGTGTGGACTGCACTGTGGATGTGTTGGATGCCAAGGGCCGAACTGCCCTGCATGTGTGCGCCATCCGCGACAGTGCCAATGTGGCCAAGGTTCTTTTGGAGTTCTCTGCCAGTTTGACTGCTTTGTGTGATCCGCCTGAGATGGTGGAAGCGGAACACATTTGCTTGAGATTGAGGTTTCTGTTTTGTTGACCACTTATGCCACTTATCCACTTTGTATTGGGTAGTTTTCCATCATCCACTCATATTCTAAGTTTTTGCTGCCGACCAATGGGACCAACATCAGATTCACGTGACTCTTTGTTTCTCACCTGCTGCAAGGATGCTGAAGTGGATGAGAGCATTGCCCCCAGTGGCACGGCTGGCACGGCTGGCGCACCCCAGGGGTCAAAGTCCAAAGGTGTGCGGACACCTTTACATCTGGCAGCGTACCACGACAGCGCAGAAGTTCTTCAACTTCTGTTGGATGCCAGGGCCAACGTTGCCAGTTGTGTGAAAGGCGCGCTGCTTGGGAAGACTTCAGTGGTTGGAGCTTCAAGTGCATCTCTTTCAGTTTGACGCACCTTTACTTTCAGTATTCTACGTTCATACATCCGATTATTCAGACTCCTTATGTGCCCAAAAAGAAGCTTGCACTCGTCCTTTGACTTTTCGCAACTTCAGATGGTCATGGCTGGGACTTGGAGTATGAAAATGATTGCGCATTTGGTAAATGTATCATATAAATATATAAATAAGAGATACCTGCGTGTGTGAGTCTGGCGTGGGTGCCTGTATGGGTGAGATCTATGTGCGTGTGCGAGTCTGGTTTGCGTGCATGAGTGAGTCAGTTTCGTGTGCGACGGTGAGTTATGCCTGTGTGCGTCTGTGAGTCTGAGATGCGTGCGTGGATCAGGCGTTTACCTTTCACATCGCGGCAATGTTTCATTTTGTTTCAGTGGTCGCAACATGTCGGCTGTTGGGGAAGTTCGATGTTTGAATGGTTTGCAACTGTTTGGCAAAACATCAGTTGTTGTTTATACAGTCTTTAGGGACATTATTGTCCGTGGAATCTTTGGAAAAACAAGGGGGTTCAGGAACGTGAGTTTATGCTGCGAGGATACAAACACGTCTTTGTTTCAATTCTTTAGACACCAACTAGCCAACTTAACTAACTACCTCTCATATTGTTTTATATCGCAGGCCATGCCCACTACAGTCCTTTTGATTCTTGATATCATTTTGATATTTCTTTAATATGAAAAATATCCCCACGATGGGACTAAGTGACGTCCACCAACTTGCCACCTGCTCGGGGGTGCAGTTAAGGTTATAAATGTTTATCACAATGGTCGCAAAGATGTTTTTAAGCCGATAGCTTGGGATATATCCTTTCAAACTCAGCGGCTATGGATATACATGGATATACATCAACTATGGTTATTGAAGATATTTAATGCCAAGTTAGGATTAATAATCCCCGCGGTATTAATCAACCCCCTCTGCCCCCCCAAAAAAATGTAATTTAAAAAAAGGTGGTCCCCCAGGATTAATAAACCCCCCCGATTAAAAAACCACCAGTGCTGAAAGCATTTTTTTATCCAACAATGTTTATTTCCAATTCTATTTATTTCCAATTTGTTTTTACATTTTTTTAAATCATCATTGTTATACTTAAGGTTTAAGTTGATCATTGAAAAATTCAAAAAATGACTATTCCCCAAATGATCGCTTTCTAATTAAAATCTTTATAAAAATCATCAGTTTGGATAGCTCCCAAAGGGTATCCCCCATAAGCCCATGTCCCCCATTAATAATAACCATGGTTTGCCCCCGATTAATCAACCACCTTTCTGATCCATGAGATTTTAACAAATCCAATAGAATTCTATTAAGATCTAATTGACGTAAGCCATATCCAAATTTTTATGGTTCAGAGTTGCTTACTATTAAGGGGTGGTCGAGAAACTAGCCAGAAGGTACCCCCCTACCTACCAGGTGGGGGGGGTTGATTAATCCGATGTTGGCATTAAAGCATTTTAAAGCTTATTCCTTCTACAACTGATCTTTCTTCACTGGTTGATAACCCCAAAGTATGGCAGGCATCCCCGGTGCCCTGACCCCGCTGCACGAGTGCGCCACCTCTGACGCCCTGCGCTGCGCTGAGCTGCTGGCGCCCTTGGCGCGGGACGCCGCCACGGTGGCCTCGAGGCAGCTGGAAGAGGCGCTCAACGGCGCCATGGAGGTGGACCAACAGGTGGGGCATGGGGGAGGATGGGGGGGAATAGAAAACTCAACTTTTTTTTGCCAGAAAAAGTTGGAGAGTTGGAATGCCAAGACACCGGGATTGGGGAATTCTAACCAACTATATATGGTGAATTGTGATGTATGTTGACAATTTATGGCGTATATACTGTATAATATATATATATATACTGTATATATATTTATCTACCTCAACAATGGGATGAAATATATTTGTTATACATATTTGTTTGTTGGGATGGAATGAAGCCAACCACTGGTATATTATTTGTCACAACTTCGTTGTGGGGCAAAATTGACAACCCGCTCTGACTTGACATATGTTTACCATGTTCAACGCGCCACTGCCAGAAACCATTTTTGTGATGGTCCGCAATCTGGACCATGCTCAGATAGGTTGGCAAATCATTTTTTTTTCGCGCTGGATGGCAGACAAAGATTAGACGTGAAAACGTACATCCAATCCATCCATTGAAACGATACCAGCCTCCAGTCCTCAGGATTCAGCTGCCAACCCGACGGACGAGCCGCAAGATGTGAGTGAAGTTCAGTGGAGTCGATTTCTGGACCCACTGCAGGTGGGAGATCTCCAAACATTTCCCCAACAACACAATGTGTTCACTAGAACTGGTTCATCCTCATCCTCATTCAAAAAAGATCCTGCTTGTAGCCATCCTCACAGCCCCCATCCCCAACGGGTGCCCACCCATCAGCCTCCAGCACCAGGCCAAGTTGGGTCACCACGGCAGCAGCCCGTTGCACTTGGCCGCCGAAAGCGACAGCCCCGGTGTGGTCCGTGCGCTGCTGCGCTGCAACGCGGACCCACAGCTGGGGGATGACCAGGGCGACACGGCACTGCACTGCGCGGTGCTGTATGGGTCACCCAAGGTGGGGGCTGGTCATGGGAAATTTCGGGTTTTGAAGGGGAAATGGTCAAAATCTATAGAGTGTGCGGTAAATCTTTTTTCTTTTAGATGGGGCACCCGATTTTTTTTGGTGAGATGGGAGAATTATCTATGAATGATTGGGTTGGGGTATTGAACATCGCCTTTTCATGGTCTGAGAATAGTCATGGCCTGAAACTGAACGCTAATGTACCAATCATGACAAACGTTCTTGGGACCTGTGTACTGTGAGGAGAAGGGATCATTGTTTGTTTTTTTTGGGATGTAGGATTGCGTGGGCGAAGGTGTCTAGCCAACCTAGGATATGATGGGATAGAGCTGGTTTTCTGTCGGCCACTCTTGATTTCCCCAGAGGGGAACTGACAATTTGAGGAATCCAACGTGAATTCTTTCCTTTTTTGGGTCCCCAAAAGCACATCTAAGTATGGTGATGATGGCTCAAACTCATTGAAACCCAGAATGATTTGGTTATATAAACTCTAGGAATGACAACGAAACATTTTGTTGGTGCGTTGGAACATGACCGTCTAAAACGGTGGAAAATATATTTGTTTTTTCTTGTGTACATCTGCATCATAGTATATACAGTATATACATGATGGTTGGGATCTAGTGGGGATGTAGCCATAACCCTGGTAATGATTGTAGAGTTCCCACTTTCAATGGAAATGGTGAGGCTGGTGAGGTCTCCAGATGTCTCCAGTGGAATGCCACGACACAACCGGCAGGCCCTACAGGCCTTGTTGGATGGGGGTGCCATTTGCTGCGAGAATGGCAGCGGCGAGCTGCCATTGCATCTGATGGCTGAGTTTGGACCGGGAGGCCTTCCGCCTTGGAAGGGCCGGGTGAACTGCTTTGGAGGATGCTTTGGGGAAATGATGAGCTGACAGTCAAACTGTTCATAGTTCTAATAGTTCTCAATAATTCGTGTAATCCTACGTAGCTATGACCTATATAATCCTGATGATTGTAAAAATAATCGTCATCAGCATCATTTTCTCCATGATTCTTGCTGCTTGTGCTGCTGCTCCGAGCATCACAGACTCTACAAGTGAGTCGAAAAGGTGATGTTTCTTTTTGCCCACGTTTTAGGCTATTTGGACAGTCAGGATATGTTCGAGATGACGGGAAAAAAGTAGCGCCCGGTCATCCCTCCTGCCAGGTGACGAGTGCGATTTACCACCTCAACTGGAAAAACGCCACTTCGCACGCAGCATGCGCGCGCAGGAGGTGTTGCTGGAAGCATTGCACAGCAAGGGCTTGCTGACAGCCGCCTTGGCACATAAAGCCAGTGGTGACATGCAGAACACTCCATTGCACGCAGTGGTGCGCAATGATCACATGGGTGCCCAGCATGCAGTGCAGCTTCTGGCCAAGGCGCGAGCAGATTTGGAGGCTCAAAATGAAGAGGGCCAAACCCCATTGAGCTTGTCCATGCGCAGATGCCTGTCATAATTTCTCGAGAATTCAGCTTGTTGTTTTATAGGACCACCTATTTTTGAAGTGAACCTCCCCATGCAAAATATCAACGGTCTACATATTCACCAGATTTCACCAGCATCCAAGGATACGGCAGAACTGGGAAGGTCTGCCAACTTCTGCGAGAGCTGGGGGCCAAGGAGCCTGCAGCACTCCCTGGGGATCTTGCAGGTGCATTGGGTGGATATCTTCGACCCTTGGTGCCACCTGTGTCACAAACACCCGAAACGGTACCTTCGGAGATGGAGGTGGATGGCGTACAGCTGCCGATCGAATCGCAGTGAGTCATTGGTTGGGCAATGTGAGTTCTCACTGGCCGTTTCGTTGCAGACCGAAAAGTGGAGCAATGAAAAAAACATGGGTGTGGCATGGTGTGGTACTGCGGACGCTGTTTGAAGCCGTTGTGTTGCAAGAGATCCCTTTCTGGCGGGCTTCAACTAGCAGATGATAGATGTATCATTCCACAGGTCCGATCCAGACATGGGAATGTCTTAGACCTCAGATGGTCGTATCAGCTGGTGCCATCTAGTCATGATACCCATTGTGGTGAAACTGCTGATTGAATCGAATCCCATCAAAAAAGGTGAATTTTTCCAAGTGTTGGTAAGTATACTCCAAACTGATGGTCGAATCCACAAAATCCATGGTTTGGTTCAATTTCTCTGAAAGGGTTTCTACCAAATCCCCTGAGTTTTCGGATGACATCCCCAACGATCCGCATAGGTTACACGGAGTTTGTGGATGCCCTGGAACGTGCGGAAGAGGAGTGCCGGCAATGCGGCATCGCGGCGGCCATGGCTGCAGGGACCACCCTGGGGCAGAGCGCTCTGCAAGCAGGTGGATCTGGGATCTGGATATGTTCATCCCACTAAAAGATGGGATTTCAATGGATTTCAAGGGGATTTAACATGATTTAACGGGATTTTGATTTGGTGATTGGGGTACATCGTTCTGTTTGGAGATGTTTTGACTCGTCCCGTTTCTAAGGGTTGAAACCTATAGCAATCTGCATTTTTTTGGTATCTTATGAACAATGAACATCTACCCAATTTGTCTTTTTTGATTACGCATTGAATATGATTTTCCACCATTCTTATGGAAACCCATTGGGTTGCAAGCTTAGAAACATCATCGAAGACATGAATTTCTAGATTTCAGTAGGGTTTTGATAAAAAGAAAGTACATCCATTAGTCCATCCATTTCTTTTGGAATCTGAAATCCCCAGTGACAGGCCATGGCCTTCGGGAAGCCGCCGACTGTGCCGCTGGGGCGGCGCTACGCGCTGCCGCGGAGTTTGGCATGGTGCCAGCAGCGACCTGGTTGGGAGGGGGATGGGGTGGAGGGAATGGGGGGGATGGAGGTTGGGATGATTCAACCGATTAAATCTCAGGGAAGACGGTCTTCGGCCTTTGGTTTTGAGATGGGGTTGTCTCAAAATTATGAGATTTATTCCCAAGATTTAGCCATGAACAAAAGGTGAATATGATTTTTGCAACCATAGTGTGGAGCGGGGGTCCAAATTTGGTCTCAAAACCATTTGGGACCCAAAGACGTCGTTCTTTCGGTCGCTGTTTTCACGTTCCCTGCTCTTTCAGTTCGTAATACCCTTGATGATAGCCATCTTGATGATTGTCCCATATTTGTGGCAAAACCATCCATTTTTCATTGGTTTGTGATTCTGTTGATTACTGTACTGTAGATCTTTGGGGAATTATATAATTAACAAAACTATGCTATATAGGGTATATAGGGTGTAAATATTATATATATATATACGTATATACATTATATTATATATATAATATTATATATATATATTATATTAATACGTATATACATTATATTATATACTATATTATATATATATATTATATATATATCATATATGTAGTAAAATTTCAACTGCTTGGTGGTTTCATCTGGTTTCCGGTGGCTTCACCTGGCTTGGATGCCCGTTCTTGACACCCAGGACGCTGCGGCGCTCGGGGGCCGAGCAGCCTCCAAGTTGGCTTCCGAGCAAAGCCTCGATCGGGTGCAGGTGCTGGGTGTCATTTTTACTGGGGAAACACCAATGCAAATCAGGGGTAATGTGGGTAAAACAAATAATAATCCACCCCCCAAATCACCATAAATAGGTGGTACCACAAGTTTCAGAAGCACAGATATTTGAGATGATTTGAGTCAATTTGGATACTTATCCCTGACGGTTTTGGGCATAAAATCATCCAATCATTCACTGGGTCAAAAAAACGTGGTCTTCACCTATACAATTTGTGGGTCTCGGTTTCGAGAAAATACAGCGTGACAAATATGCTATAGAATCTGATGGATGTAATGGATGCTCAGTGATGCTCAGAGAACAGTTATGCTCAGTTATGCAGTATATAACATTTGTATGTTGGTCTCATTCATCCAGTGTAATTCACCGATTTCCTCCCGAAGTCGCGGCGAGGTGGCGGACGCTGCAGCAGAGGCTGCGGGAATCCATGCCATGCGCGCCGCGGTGGAAGCAGACTTGACCTTGGAGCAGGTGGCAGATGAGGCCATTAGGGATGGACATTGGAGCTTTGGTGACTCATCTGGGGAAATTGAGGAGTGATTTTCTGGGAGGGGATGACCTGAACATACCTCAACTTATATTCATTCCAAGCTGCGGATTATATTTGCCAATGTTTGCCATATATGATATATGGCAATCTTCACTAAACAGTTCCATATACTTGGAGGATCATCCCACTTAAGATCCAAGCTGCGGAAAGGATTCGGAGCTGTGTATTTCAAGCTGGAAAGCAAGGCCGCCATCGCTGCTTCAGCGGCGGCTGAGGAGGCAGGCAGCACGGCCCAACATGTGGCGGAAGTGAGTGCGCGTGCCGCTGGCGTGGCAGCAGGCTGGGCTGGGAAAGGGGAGAGGTTTTGATGGGAACCGAGCCGCAAGAGACATCAAAAGTCTGCCATTGTCACGTTCATTCGCCTTGGATGAGTCCAAGTCCTGTATGGAACCCAGGGTCTTGAGCGAAAAAACCGTTGAGCTGCCAGGTGAACTGGCTGCTGAGGCTGGCAACACAGCCATGAAATCTGCAGAGATCGCTGCCAAGGCGCCCCAATTTGTTCGTTCTGATGGTTTGATAAATTTAGCTGGTTGAAAGGTCAGTCGGATGCCAGTTACTCTACTTCTTGGTTGTTTTGTTTGTCCGATGGTGCTCACATGATACGCCTATTCTGGCCAGTTCTTTAAATCTCAATTTGATTAATCCGCAACTGGAAACTTTTGGGCATGTGCAAGACAAAGTCTTTTCAACTGGGATTGGCTCAAGATCAATTTCAAATCTACATGCTATATCTTTCTATACATTTCTATACTGTAAAGATCTGTGAAGATGTACCCTCTGGTGAACTAACATAGCAATGGAAAGATCCACCATTTTTCATAGGTAAAAATCCACTATTTTCTATGGTCATTTTCAATAGCTTTTTGTTAGTTCACCAGAGTTTTTCATAGTTTTTCAATGAAACTGGTATATCCCATATTATCCCATGCTATATCCACTGGGATCTGGAATATATATCTGTTTTTCAATGCTTCCAGTTATCCCATCAACAGCCGCCGAGGCGGCCACCAAATCCGCTGCTGCCTCGGGGCTGCCGCCCTACCAGGCGGTGGAGCCTACGGCCACCGCGGCTGCCAGGTGGGGAAAACGGACGGACCACTTTGGTGAGGCTTTTGAGTCGGCAGAAAATAGGGATTTTATATGAGCTATGGTCAATACTCATGGTTAATAACCATTAATAGGCGCTAGTCATCCAATGGTTCATAGGGATTCATAATAACCATTATAAGGATCCTTATTATGGATGGGATGACCATCAACCATATAGTGAGTATTGACCATGGCTCATATGTCAAAAATGGGTTGAACACTATCGATTAAGGTTTTTATCTCCAAGAAAAGTGTTGAAGTTTCGATCTTTTTGCCCAAAACTGGGATGATTGTACAGGGTTATCATCGTATTCAAGTTTTTTTTTGGATATTGAAGTCTCAACAATGCAGGTGTCCAGGCTCCAGTAGAGGAACATGGAAAATTGGACGCAGCATGACGCAGCTAGGTTATTTTTTTGTAAAAGCTGTTGCAGATTGTCTAGAGGCCAAATATCATTGTGCATTCTTGTAGCGGCTCAGGCTTTTTTCTTTAACTATTTTTTCTATACTTTTTTCTAGTACTGTAGTTGGCACAGGAATCCCTGGTCTCAACTGCTCAGCCTGAATTTGGCCAGGTCGGCTACTCGAGCCGCGCTCAATGGGGGGCATCCGTACCTCATTGTGGCAGAGATCACCAGGCCCAACGGCCCAACGCGTCAAGAATATGATGGGGGGATTTTACTAAGATGGATCCAACATTTGAGGGACACTAAATGCATATATATATATATAATATATCTATATATCTATATATCTATATATCTATATATCTATATATCTATATATCTATATAGCTATATATCTATATATCTATATATCTATATATCTATATATCTATATATCTATATATCTATGTATCTCTCTCTCTATATATATCTATATATCTATATATCTATATATGTATATATATCTATATCTATATCTATCTCTATGTATATATATATCTATATCATATCTGTATATATATATATATGTCTATATATATATATACACATCATATTTATACATTTATACATATAAATGCCATGTTTTAGGCTTCCTCTCAAAATCGTGGAGTATGAAAGTAGCATGAATATGGTTCCCCTTTCCAAGTTGTCTGTCGCAAGACCGTCAATGCCTGCCAGGCAGTTGAACTCACAACTTGTGGAGAACCTGAAGGTGATATCATTGATACCTATCCGAGTCTGGTTGGTTCAGACAGTGGGGAGTCCAGCAGTAGTCCGTCCCAGCAGTAGTCCGTCCCCAAATCCCGAATAGCTCCTTCTTCATGGTGGCGGGGTTCTTTCTATGTCGATGGTCAGTGCATCCTTTTTCATAGGGCCTTTGGATTAGCCATGGCGCAGCATCCCCGCCTTGATCCTACAGTGCTACAGGAGGTCCATCAAAATCAGCCTGATCGCGTTGCTGTCGGAGAGCTGAAGGCAGAAAGGGACTCCTGGCGTGGTAAGAGATGGGAGATGAGGCTTGGAAATGGGTGGCAATAAATGGCCAATGCTGGCAAGTTAAGTTAAGTCTTAAGTGCAAAAACGACTTCAGGGCAGATGGTCTCAGAAGGGACGCACTATGTTGCACGGGGGTCGTTCTTGCACTTTCAACCTTGCTTGGAATTGCTATGTGACTGTGAAAAACTCAACTGTTGAACCTTCTGGCTTGATTTTTTTTCCTGGGGGCAACCTGCTCTGATCAGACTCTGTGCCAGGACCTTTTTAGTCAGGCAAATATCGACATCCACGAGGAGTGTCTGGAAAATGCAGCGATGAAATCTGAATGCTTTGACTAGAAGGGTCCCTTTGAAAAGGATACACAAAATCTTCCTTCTTGAGTACCCTCTTTCTCTTTGAAGCGTGAAAGACACCAAAGAATCTTACTTCTTGGGAGGATTGTGCGAATGTGTGAAACTAACCATAACTAGCTACTCATGACCGCTCAATCCTCTGGGTTTGTGTCTGCCCGCATAGAATGGCCATGTTTCATTTTCGTTGGCAGTTAATATTTGGTTGGTTGATGTACAGCACCATATGGGGATGGGCCAACAACTTCCCGAACAATTTTGGACCCAGGTAGCAGACCGATACACGAGCAACTCACAACATTAGTTTCGGACAGACATCCAATGCTTATGTGGGTATTGTATGCCATATATATATATAACTATATATATATATACATATATATATATATACAATGATCATTGGAGGGATTCCTGTTAGGCAAATCCCTGTCTCCTAGTCACTGCAGATAGGATCACCAGTGGTTCAAATGCACCCGTTGCCAGGACACTTTGAGGCAGGTCTTCGAGGAAATGGGCGTTGACCCAAAGGACCTCACCAACATGTGACATGCCTTTTGGTTCAGGACCACACTGATGATTTCTAATGGGAAACAGGATCTTTCTGGGTGTCTCCAAACTTTCGAATGCATTGCAAGGGTTCGCTGCTGATCATACTGGCTCGTAGCCAATCAGGAGCAAGTCAGCTTCAACAGCTTTTTTCAGGCGCGATTCCTTGAAATCGTGGAAAAGCGAAGCAGTCAATGGGACATGAATTAAGTGACACTTTTGATTCTGGGTTCTGGTGTGCAACCCAGTTAGGATCAAGATTCTGTGGACAAAATGAGAGGTGCGCAGTGCCCCTCAGGCCGTGGAAAAGTCGCATGGCATTTTTATTGAGGCGCATGGATGGGCCACAGGTATTCGTTGGTCTCATCGCTTGTATGAGTCAATCTTTAAGAGCCAACAGACCACGGATTCTCATTTTTCTTGATATGAGGTTCTAGCCCACATTTTGGTGATACCCCCAATTTATTTTTGGGTGTGGCACACGTTGTTGTGATGATTGCATAATCTTGGTGTTCTTCAAGACAGTGTTCTTCTGACATTTGGTGGTCTATCCCCCAGTTTCATTCGGGATATCCCGCATTTTCTTAGTCACATACCATATTTTCTTGCTGTGTCCCCCAATTTTGTTGTTTATGCAATTTATGCATCATCCAGTTTCTGAACGTGGCTCAAGGCAAGCTTACACAGATTTCAACTTGTTTTCAGGCACATGTCGCAGCAGTTGCCTGGAACAGAGATGGAAGCACCGTCGCTGATGCTAGTTCCCGCAGACTACTCCGAAGTGTCCTTGGGGTGTAAGAACCTCAAGATGTGCCATTTGCAATTTTCCAGTATTCTGCGGGCCATTTTTAAATTTGACACAGCCATCATGCAAGCTGTGTGCCCATTTCTTCCTGCGAGAGAGCTACGAGCCTTGAGCGTGTTGATGAGGAGCTTTCGCTCTGCCAGCACACTTGCTTGGAGTGAAGATATCCTCGAAAATGAGAGAGTTCTGCTTGCCATCGCACAAAAGGACCAACCTCAGTTTTTGGCCAAGGCTATCGCAGATTCAGGGATTTGCAAGGCTTCTCTGGGAAGGCTTCTCTTGCGAGCAACCACAGGAGGCAGAGAGAATCGTAGCCACCGGTGTTGCAAGCTGCTGGGAGAATTGGGAGCAGTGATTCGCCTGGAAGATGCCTTTATGGTCACTGGTGGAGAGCCAGGTTACCATGATGGTGTGTATGTCCGTGCAGAGTGTGAAGAACAAGAATCCGCACGGTATATTGGCGATGATTGCTGTGTAGAACGAGTACCAGCATCCTTTCTTGACAACTTTCAGGAGGAGTTACGGATAAGTGGACTTCAGAGTGGACCACATGCAAATTGGAAAGAACCGCTGTGGATTTTCGTGCACGATGGAGGCTTCATTGTTGCCTACCTAGCCTTTTCTGCAAGCACCGTGCCGCTTGCTTTGGGATGGCATCCTATATACCGTTTTTGCCACTTGATAGGTGGGAATGGTTCGCAGACAATGTTCCTAAACTGCAAACGCGGCAAGTGCAACTGACAGATTTGCTTGATTCAGGGCCCACGATTACAGGACCCTTCTTCCTGGAGGAAGACAGATATGCTAAAGGTTACTTGCCACCAATTTGAATAAGGGCGTGGCCTAACTTAGAATCAATGAGAGTCAGATCGCTGTTCGTGCAGTTTGCTGAACAAGTGCAGCTTTTGAAGAAAACACATGTCACACTTTGTTGCTTTACAATTTGTTCTTGTCAGTTGCTCAATCAGCCTGGTCGATTGATTTGGGGGCTTTCCCCTCAAACGGCGAAAAACTGAAATTCCAATGGGTGCTTCGAACTATCTTAACCAACCAGTGGCGTATTCATCAGTTGACATGGAGATACATGGAGAATCCGTGAATTTTTGACCCGAGCCAGGCTGGAAAGGCTGCAGCCTCCATTGCAGGACGTGTCATGGGGCAAAATGCCGCAGTGGCAGGGGATGACCCAGAGCAGGTGGAGCTTGGGAGCTTGGCTTTGCCGCTTCAAACCTGGCTTTTACCAAGCCAAAAATTGTTATTCAACATCTTCAATCCAATAGGTGTTCAACAAACCATGTGCATTTACGACATCAAACTCGGGATTGGGGAGACCAAAAACTCATTGGTTCCCCCTGAGAATGGACCTCTTTGGGGCTTCGGAATGTCCATTTGTGATGCAAATACCTACACTGCTGCATGTCAGAGAGACGACCGGTTCAGAGAGAAAACCCTCCAAGTTTTGGTGCTGAACGGAGCTGACCCTATGACAAAAGTGAGCATCAACAATGAACCCCAACTTGGTATGGTTTGTGAAAACCAGAGAGTAAAATTGGGTCGTGATTCAGCAAACTCTGGCAGGCGGGCGAGGTTGCAGCGAGTGCCGCCCAGTCTGCTGCAAGGCATGGGAACGGCGACAGAAAACCGACAGGAAACAACCAGCAAAAGACAGTTAGTTTCAATACAGCAGGAACCCATCCAGGCATGTTTTTTGGTAGCCAATTTTCACCAATGGCCCATATTCAATGGAAATTTCAGGATCCTAAAATGTAATTAGCTACTGTACCATATAAGGCCATATTTTGTGGGGATATTCCCTTACATAGGCCTGAAAAATAGGCCTTATATATGGTAGGTACCTCCAATTTAGGATCCTGGAGTTGCCATGGCCCATATCCCTATGAACAAGATGAATAAACCCTCTGGGCTGCAGGAGCAGTGGCCTGTCCGACGAGCAAACAGCGGAGGTTGCAGTGACAGCCGCGGGACACGCAGCGCGGGCACTTGGAAATGACGGGTGAGGATGGGGTGATCACCAACCAAACATGGGAATTTGTAATCAACAAAAATGGGGATATAACTAGCAACACAAAATTTCACATATTTTACAGGCAAAAATTGAGTTTGGGATGGGTCAAAGCCTATGAAACATCATATTTTGGGGCATGAAGGTGCGGGAGCAAGAGCAATTTCATCTCCACGAGGGTTTTGTGGTTTTGACTCACAGCCTCATAGCCATTTATAACCAGCCGAAATGGGGATTTAATGGACACGACGAATGGGGAGATGGGGATAGGTCATTACTTTTTGATTTGCAGCTGCTTTCAAGACTTTCCAACCTATCTCAAGGCTGGCAGTGCAGCTATTGCTGCTGGTGGTGCTCCGGAGTATGTTGCCTACGTGGCTGGTCAGGCCGAATTTTGTTCAAGGCATTAAAGCCATTCGTGCAGTGGAGGATGATGGCTATATGGCTGGTGCGTGTCCGAAACAAGGTATCCCAAGATGAAGGGTGGGATTCTGCATTGGTTTTATGATGTTTTATGTACAATAGTTGTTGGTTCCTTCTGATATTTTGTTGATGCTATATCGAGCCAGTGGTGGTACAGCAATTGTTGGCCCTATGTTCTGCGGCCGTTTGACCAATTCTCTTTCTTTCTTTTCAACGCTTGTGTTGTTTTGCTTGCAACATATCGCCAGCTGCATGGGGGATGCTTGTTGGAAAGAACCAGTACCATTTTGGTTCCCAGCAATCTTTCCTGAGTCAAACACAGTGATGGCATGGAGTACACCATATGTATTTTCTTTGTTGGTGACACCCCCACACAAATCAACAAAACCTAACAAGAAGCAACAGGCTTGCACCAATTTTCCTGGGGAGTACTGTATTGGATAGAGGATCCACCATTGTTGTCCCATTGCTTCGCACCTTTCCCACCATTGTCCGGTCTGAGAGGCCGCCATCAATGCAGCCACCACTGCAGGGCTGAATACCCAGCTCCTGCCACAGGTGGCTGGTCCAAGATGGGGTTTGGGAGCTTCCCTGCATGGGACACATGATGGACACATGGCTAAAAATGAGAGGAAGAATTGGGAATGATGGCTTCAAACATGATTCTAATGGGAGAAAAAATTGTCTTGAACCAAGAAAGTGTGACTCAAACCGCCTTCAGCTCGATGGGTTTTTCAGCTGTTGTGATAGGTAGGGGCATGAGAACAGTTGGAACGTTCTCGGTGAACCCCAAAAATGGATGGTTCATAAGGGACAACCCCATTGAAATGGATGATAACTGGGGGTACCATGACTTCGGAAACCTCCCATCTTTCACATCGGAACACAAAAATCACCCCATTGGACGATGGGACAAACAGGAGATTGCCGTCCAGGTCATCATCCCAGTTTTTGCCAGAGCAGCGGGACGAGCTGCCGCACAGAGATCCGCGAATGGTGGGGGGCTCGGTATGTTTTTTGAGTCGGTGGAGAGATCACCAATGGATTTTGGCATCCAACATGATTTTTCAATATTTTTCATATGATTTCATGGAGAAAACTAGGGATGCGCTACAAAAAAAAACAACAACTTGATGCTTGGGTGCGTCTGAAAACGAGGTAAATACACCCAATTTGCCGCATTTGAATGGGGGAAACATGATGATAAACCATGGGATTTTAAGGTGGACCTGATGCATCCAGGTGAACATTGATATGTTCAATCCGATCATCCCGTGTCAGGGTTAGTTTTCATGAAACATATCTTTATTGTTATTATTATTATTATTATTGATTTTTATTAGTAGCACCAGGTGAATCGTCACTTGCTTCACTATTTTCATGATGATTAGTGTACACATTAAACAAACATATATGTATATACTGTATACATAGCTGTGGGATTGTCCATATTCTCACCATATCACCATGTCGTCGTTGTTTCACCCCGTCCACCAAGGCCGGGACTCCACAAAGGCCTTGGAGGTGGCGGCCAAGGCGGCCAGCGAGGTGCCAGCAGAGATCAAAAATCATCATGCCATGACGATCACTGTCACTATCATTACCGCCATCATTGTCATTATCATTGTCATTATCATTGTCAATATCACTATCACTATCATTATCACTATCATTGTAACTATCATTGTAACTATCATTGTAACTATCATTACCACTATCATTCTCTAGCATGTTTTTTTGTTCTTCTCCCCCGATGTAGGCTGGCGAGAAGCTGGCCTTCATGACGCCCGAGCACCTGGCGGAGGCGGCGGAGGCGGCGTCCAACGAAGCCTCCAGGGTCTTGGCGTCTGGCCGGGGGCACCCAACGGGGGAAGGTCGCTTGGGGCTGGATCTGGTGCAGTTGTTGGACTTTTTTGGAGACAAAGATAAGGGACAAAATGGAAAGAACATGAAAGAACACTAGATTTGAGATGATTTGATGATTTGATGACAACAACGGTTTGGTTCAAACTTGCCAACCAATTCACCAACAGAAATGATCGTGGCAAAAAATGACCGGCCAAGAAATTGGGGGGCCCTTGGATTTGTAGCGTGCTCCAAGTGTCGAGGTCCAAAGCCAGTTCCAGGCCGGGTTGAAGGGCATCCTGGATGGGGGTTTGGACCAATCTTTTCACAACACTTTTGGGCCAGTCTTTCCCCCATCAAACTAGTCTGTTGCAGTTGAAATAAGCGGGTAAAAGATCCACCACATTTTGGGGTTATGGTCCATTGTAGACTTTGGTGCATTGCACTCTCTACAGTGTTTGAACATTTGGAACGCTGAAGCAGTGCACTTTGAGGATCATCTACCATTGAAAGCGTTTGTTGTATCTCCATGAAGAGTGTGCGAGTGCATGATTCGCATTTTTTTTGTGATTTTGCGATCTCTAATTGTCAGCTTTTAGGTGGATTTGTTCCTTCACCCATTTGTTGACGCTGATTCTGCAACCATTTTTAATGGCCCACAGGTCGTGGTGGCGGCAAAGGGGTCCAAGTCTCAAGAAGTTTGGTGTAATTTTGTCTGATTTTTGGCTAGCTGGGGCATCTGAGTGTTGGGGGAAATCTGATCTGAGTTCTTGCGATTTTGTGTCGTTGCCAGGCCGTTGCCAGCAGTCTTTTTCTGATTCAACTCAAGTTCAAGGCAATCCCATGCCACCTCTGATTTGATGGGACATTCCGAGTCATTCCACCTGCACCATGTCCCATATGTCAACAAGAAGCAATGATTGCAGGCCCTGTCAAAGGCCAAAATGTTCGAATGTGCCATGATTTCAATAGGTCAATAGGTTGTTGCCGTAGTTGAGATCCAGCCCAAATCCAAACATTATGCGCCTACATTCATTGTGACACTAAGCATACTGCCGAGCATAGCAAGACCTTGGCCAAAAAAAGGCCAAGTCCATGGTCGCATCAACACTTTTGGAAAAGCACAACAAAAACATTCGAGATTGTCATCATTATCATCATTATCATCATTACACCATGATCCCTCCCAATTTCGTCCAATTTCTAGGGCCATGTCGTGGCGCAGCGTCAGCGCGGCATGGCTGTTATCATTTCAACAGGGTGGCAGCGTGGTGATTGATGTATCGGACCAGCCTGCTGGGCCCAAAGCTGGACAATTGGTGGGAGCAGGTCCCATATACCATCTGGTTATTTAACATTGACATAGCCATGGAAAATCACCATTTTTAATAGGTAAACCATCTATTTCTATGGGCCATCTATACCATGGCTATGTTAGTCATAACCAGAGAGTATAAAAACCAACTTATGGGGGTACCAGTGACACGAGAATCCCCAAAAGGTGAGATGTTTGGGTCATGGTTTGGTGGCCATCTATCCTGATCACCTTCGATGATGAGTCCAGGCATCGAAGATGTGAACAACGAACTCTACGGTGGGTTGTACTCGCAGATGATCTATGGTGAATCCTTTGAGGCTGGGGGTTGGTTGGTCGGGCCAAGGGGATCTGGCTTCCTCACGTCACCTCATACCCAGCAAAACGTTCAGGAACCCGCAGACGAGTCTGGTGTCAGTGGGGCACACTTCTGGGAACATCTCCCTGACGGCCAGCAAGGTGTGTGGCTTGGTTGCAGGTCAGTGGAGGCTATGTTGAAAAGATGTTGAAAAGAGAACCATTTCATGAGGTTTGAAAGACTTCGAAAGAGGCGCCGACTACCAGACAAGAGTCAATTCGGCCCGTAGGATTGCAAGAATAAGATACATAATAAGACCAATTAGATACATAAGCGACCCAGGGAGGAGTCGAACCTCCACATTCCGTGCTTGTCAAGCATGTGCGCGCCCCAGAGGGGCTGACAGCTCGCCAAGACGACGCCTTATCCAGATGGCAACTGGGTCCTTGCCACTTGAAAATTAAGTTCTTTCGGCCATATAATCGGAGGTGCAGCCAAGGGAAAGTTGATGGTCCAAAACTCTAAACAGATGCACTTGTGAATCTTTTGATGTCACTGTCAGCATGTGGCGCTTGCTGTCCGCAAATAGGGTCCTTTCTTGGCCCGCCATGGTCAAACCTGTAGCGTCCAATACCATTCAGGTGGTCTCGCGACTTACTGCGGCCAACATGGAGTCGCGTGGGCTGCGGTGGCAGCTACAATGTTAGCAGTGAGTCTCTTCATGGTAAGCCTGGCTCTTGTTTCTTTGGGGCACGGGACCTTCTTGCTGATGGTAATGCTGGCAATGGCATTTCGTGGATTTACATCTGTCAAGGGTGAAGCAGGAGAAACCCAGCACCAAGACAGCAAAACCCCAAGCATGTGATGCAGCTATGCCTAAAAATCGCAGTGGCGGTCGCACTCTGTGGCTTAGAGGTGTAAGTGTCCTGGAGTTGCAGGCAACCAAAGCCAGTTCATCAGCAATGGTGCCATTGTCAACTATGGCCTGGGTCAGCAAGGCATGTATTTCGTGGCTGGCAAGGAGAATCCAACTCTTTTCTGATTGAATGTGATGAATCCGCCCGAAACCTCAATGAATCGACTTCGGACGGTTGATTTTTGCATTTCTACATGTCAAATTTTTCCAGAACAAGGATCATCTGATTCCCAGCTACAATTCAGTTGTTGCTTGCTTTACAGAAGTTTATCAAATGAACATCTCATCCTGGCAGGTCTTGGTCACAGTTTTCACCACTGTCAACCCCGAATTAATACACCCTGAGTATGAACTGGGGGGATCAAAATTGGCAACAGCCTATTAATAAACTGGAGGTTACTATCAAAATCCAAAGTGAACATAACATTCTTGCTGGCAAATCCCAATTAAAACATGCAAAACTCTCAAACAACATGTGGCGACGTGAATCTCCCAAAAAATCCATTGAATCTCCATAGGTTCTCACCGTTGGATCCCTTGCAGGACTATGAGGGGTCCCTCCTTCTGAAGTCCCTGGGTGCTGCGCAAATCCGCCTGGCCCTGCTGGATGGGGATGCGGTGGTGGCTAGCCACACCTGGCACCTCGATGTCGGATGGCGGCTTGGTGATGAGCAAACATCCTGGTTTTCATGGGAGCAGATGATATTGAATTAGATATATTGTTGTATAATGATGTATAATGTTGTATATTATGAGATATAGGATGTAATAAAACACGAGCTATATCATATAGTTAGTTATTTATTACATCATGTTGTTGTATATCATGATATACAGTTCTTTAATGCTGTTTTCGAAATAGATTCAGAACGCTGTGGAGAACGACGAAACGTAACAAGGTGGCAAGGTGAAAATCAATTGTGCATGGATCGGTGAGATCGCCGAAGCACACTGCAGATCCCCATTGCGGTTGGCCACATCTTTGTGTAACTTGCCTTCTCCAGTCAGACTGGTAGCTGAAGCTGGTGAACATCAGAATCGCCAGTGAATGTCCCATATTCGCTGAAGTGGATGGTTTGTTGCTTGGATCTATGGGATCTATGGGATCTATGGGTTGGTTACCAATCCTTTCAAATCCAATATTTTTGGTGCTGAGCGTCGCCAGGTCGGTCTTTGGATTTCTGGGTTTTTATATGTTTTTATAACCTCTAATCATCCCCACATCCCAAATTATTCCCCATAACTTTGAAGCTTGGCTGGCCACTTTTTGAAGTCCGTTCCTTAAGGTCCTCCCTGGACTTCAAGTTAACAGCCAACACCTCCAGTCACTGTGCCCTGGTGCAACGCGGTGAACACATCAGCTGTATGGACACCAAGGCCCGCTAATTTTAATGGCAAAACTCATGATCCTTTGAAATTGGAAGTTGGAAGATTATTGTGGGGTCAGGTTCAATCATCCAACATCAAAAATGCTTGTCGACGATTCTTAATCTTCCAAGATTGATATTTGATCATCTTAGCCGGTCAGTTTTTTATGTTCTTTTTGCCCTCTAGAACACTCTTGGTTGCTGTTACTGGTGGAAACAAACAACTTCGAAACATCACGAATTTTATGGAGTCAACAACCTTGGTACTGCTGGGTTTTCACATCCGCCAGGAAGTGCCCAAGAACTGCTACCTCTGCAGCGGCGGCTTCCAAATCATGGTACAAGGTGAGCTCGGAGGGGTCTTGCTGGGAAGCTGATCAACTTGGGTTGGTAAATTGTTGCTGCAGATCTGCGATTTTTATCTTGGTGATTTTCTGATGAAACAACTGGGATCCTTCCCCAATCACCGATGGCCGGACACCAGGCGAAGTGCTTTTGGACCAAGCCTTCTTGCAGCCCGGGCCCTGGGGACGCTTTCGCAACCTGCCTGTGCGCCGGGATGTGGTAGAGGCCATCCAGCGGTCCGGATGGCAAACCCTGCGACTGGGAGGCACCGAGCTGGGATGGGAGGGGCAACGGGCAACGGGCAACGACGGTTTGGTGTATGAGATGAACCCCAGTCCTGGAGGCCTAACGTGGCCACTGGGAAAAAATCGCTGAGTTGAGCACCTGCTTTGCAGACGATGTTTTGGTGAAATCTTCTGCTGGAAAAGAGTTGATGGTCCCTTTGCGCTTTATATAAGTATCGACCAGAAACCCTGGTTTTTTGATTGGATCCATTCATTTTGGGGTTCATTTTGGGTTCCCACATAGGTATTTCACCTTGGGTGACAAGGGATGATAATAGAATTTATGGTCCATTCCCATTTGATGATGACCCGTGGTCCACAGTGCTGGAATGAGACAGGCAGCATGTGCAACGCTGCTGGCTATCGATGGAAGCGATTTCGGGGTCATCAACGACAGCCCTACAAAGGTTGGTGGCATCCGATTGCGTGCCTTGTCCACAATCTTGTGGGAACTTTGGAACTCTTGAGCCCACTGTTAGCCAGTTTCTTTCCAGAATTGCCCTCTTCTTTTCACCCTGTCACGGTAGTCACCCGGTAGTCCCGGTAGTCAAACAGACTGCAGTGGGAAGATAACCGCCGAATGCTGGACCCCAGTCCAAATCAATCAAGGCCGATGAATGGGTCGTTTGTTGTCAATATCTTGGACTAATGGCCCAGCATAACTGGTCGTGTTCCCAATTTTATCATTTCAGTCATTATTTATCAGCCGTCCTTGTCGTTGTCGGTGTCGTCGTCATCGCCATCGCCATCGTCATCGTCATCGTCATCATCATCATCATCATCATTATCATCATCATCATCACCATTATTACTATACTTTTTCATTGAAGGAATAATACTCAATATTATTCTTCGTGTTCTTACTGTTCTCTTATTATTAGTACAATATTGTAACTGTCCGAATTAGTTGATTTCCTAACCCTCACATTTTCACGAGACGAGACAAGTGGTTGAGACAGAGCTCGGCCGTGCAGGAGCAGCTCCTTTCGCATCTTCGAAACGTTGGAACTCTGCGAAGCAGCCGAGGCTGGTTTCGCGGCCCTTGGAAGATGGGTTTTCCCCAAGCGATGGTCGATTTCTTTGCAAACAATGGGAATGTTACCCATTTTATGGGTATATCATGGGGATATAATTCATGGTGATTTTAAGAGAGAAGATGATGATGATCCACCATTTTTTATTGGGGTAGTGTATTTTTTAGACAAGCCACTGTGGGCAGGAAATGGCCTCGAGAGCTGAACATTTCTAGCGGTTAGTATCATTGTCGCCTTGTGGTTAGTGGCAGCTTTGTGGGTGGAGGGTGAAGTCTGGATGAACAGGCTCCGTGCGGTGTTCATTTGGATGAGTTTCATTCTAATTTGGATATCCCAAATCAAGAAAACTGATTTCCCCAGAATGGTGACATTAAGAAACGTAGGGAGCTACCATCACTTTGTGGATGCCGCTTGATTAATCAACCAGGGTGCAGGGGTTTAGTCCGTCAGGTGCAGTGCGTTATCACTTTGAGCAATGAGGAGTCGCCCAAAGACATGGCAGACTTCCTCGAGTGCGCCGGAGTCGCGCCCGAAAGGGGTTTGTCCCTGACAGATGAACACTTATGACATCCACAACCAACAAGATGGGTTGGGTTGGTCCGAAAAGGAGGGACAATATATCGGATAGACCACTTGATCGCAATTCTCTGTGTGGGAAACTGATGATCGACCACTTGATTCACTTGATCTTGTGGACTCACCGGTGCAGCACCGGAGGATGAATTCCCGTTGGATTTGACCCATTTGGGGTTCCAATTGCAAGTGTTGCTGGACTTGTGTTTGAATGGTTCTAAGCATTGAAGGCTAATCCTTTCCTCATGAAGATGGTTTCAGATTGCCAATTTTGGGGTACCCCACATATCCGGACAAACCCGAGTGGTGGGAACAATTTTCAGCACTTCTTGACCAATGGCTTCGGCTTCTTTGCTTCATCTTCGTACTTTACAATGTCGGGATGCCCAGACACTAGCAGGGTGGAGCAGACATGTCGCAGATGCAGCTGATTGTCACTTTCTCGTTAGAACTTGATGGCAAGCGTGACTACATGATGATTTACTTGCCAATTGGTTTGTTTGTTGTTAGGTTTACCACATTTGTCACATTAGTCCTCATTGCTGGTAATGTCGTGCCTTTTGTTAAGCTTGCCCGACCAAGGTCATGAACTCCCAGGAGGCCGATGTGATTGCTGAAGATATTGAACAGTCTTCCAACAAAAGAGCACGGAGAAGCGTGTATACTAATAACTATTAGCATATAAAATGCTACTTATAGTGTATAGAAGGTCTTCAAAAACGCTTGCAGTGACCCAGTTTGTACGCTCTTAGTGACTCCAGCTTTTACGTCATTAGTGATACGCTCTCAAACCACACTCTCGAGCAACCCTTGTGACAGATGTTACAGCACTGCATGTTCATCCCCAACCTGGCAGTTGCCGTAACGTTCTGCGCAAAGAATCTTAGCAACCGGAAATCATCATTTTGAAGTGCTGAAATTAGCTAGAGATGATGGATTTTCCATGACCATGTTTCTTGCAATCTATTGGGTTCTCTATCTCTTGCCTTCCCACACATCTTGTGGCACGATGAAAGCTGAAGAGCTGTTCAAAGATGGTTCCAGGGAATTCTGGATCAGACCGTATCCATGGCCCCCTATCAAAGACTCTTAGTGATCTTAGTGCAGTCCTTCCGAACAGTTTCTTGTACTATTACAATTCAATGCATTCTATCCTTTTTCCGCTACCAACCACAGGGAAGCTGCGACGAAAACCTGGGAGTTGGGAACCTCCCAGGTACTGTTTCGCTTCCAAAGAGACGACTTGGGGATTTCAGCGGATGAGGGATGGGCCGCTTGCCATTTAAAAAAACCTCCTGTTGCCAGATATTTATATATATATATGTTATGTATATGTATATCGAATTGGGCGCCCCATAGCCAATGGCTTTTACCCAAAAAAAAACATTTTGCCAAAATTGACCGAACTCGAGACTGTGCAAGCTTTCGAAATGCCATGGGTTGTTTGACTGGGGATGATTTTTGCAAGTTTATCTCATCAGATTTCAATAGATTTCCAGGGGTTTGTTGCCTATGGAGGGGTTCCTTAGGAGGCAGAAGCCCTACCAGATGTTCACTTTGGAAATTGGCAACGAGCAGAAGCTGGAGATGCTGCTGGTGCAACAGGTGCAGGGCTCGGCTACAGCCACCATAGGTCGCCATAGGTCACCATAGCCATCACGGTTTATGAAACCACCGGTTTATGAACACATTGGGAAACTGCAGAAAACCCAGAAACCCTACATATTTCGTTGCCAGGTGCAGGCAATAGCAGCTGCCATGCAACAACGTGCGGAACAGCTGCAGCTGCCTATGCCACGGCTGGTGGTGGGGCAAAACATTGCCAGGCCCGGGAGGGTCGCAGGGCCCAAGCGACTTCAACGGCAAAGGGAAGGATTGAACCAACCAAAACAAGCCAATGGTCATTTTTGTGGAGAAAGCTATGGGCAAGTCTCACCAAAATTTGACAGAGATGGTCTTTGTATGTTTTTACAATGATTTCAGATTTCAGCAACAGATCTTGTGATCTTGGTAGACTTCACTGTGCTTTGTTGGCAGCTCGTCACTGGTCAGTGCAAAGAGATGGAAACAGAAAAAAAATTGGGCGGTGAATCCATGGATTCTCCATGCCAGCGATGTTTGGAGGGTGGCTTTCCGTCAAAAAATGGTGACTGTCTTGGGCGAGTTGTCTCAGGCAGTTGAATTTTGAGGGACAAGGCCGACGTGTGACTTCTGCAATGTTTCTTGGTGCCGGCAGGTAATGTAGTGTTACGGTATGTTGCTTGTTTTGATCAATTGGATTTCCAAATATTTCCATTTAATGGATAAATTGATAAATTGATTAATGGACATGGAAAAAAACATGTCCAAATATCCACTATGCCATCACTATACGAACCCAATGCATGCTTTGTTGGCTGTATCCCCATTCCGGGTCATATGGCCTCAGCGACAATAGCCCCCAACTGGTCAAGCAGCCGCAAACAGCTGGTAATCAGGTAATTGCTAATTGTCTATATAGTCTGTATAGTCTATATTACGAAAGCCAGCTAGCTGGATCGTTGCTGTCTGCGAACAAAGTGAGTATAAGGGGGTCGGGGGGAGGGCTTGCCCAAGTGGGCCAAAATCTCGCTATTACTTGGGGAGAAGGGTGTGTTTTGGGAGCGTTTTTCCGGGTCATGTACCATGCGGCAAAAGGGTGACGGTAGGGTATCGATTCCCCCTAGGTCCGCATTTTGGGGAGCCTTTTGGGGTGCTTGGCAGAGGAGCCGATGTCTGCGAGAAGGGGGAAGGAGTGCTAGCACAGATAGGAAAGGTAAGGGTAAAGGCGCCTTTTGCCACTGCTGTCGATGTTGGTGGAGGAAGGACAAAAGTCGCCCGGCTCGAGGGTCTTTGTCGGGCACTGTGATGTCAGATGGGAAGGTGTTTGTGTGAAGGAGGAAGGAGGGCTAGCGCATAATGCGAGGTTTGAAGGCGTAGACATAGCAGCTGTCACAAAAATTAACCACCAAAAGTACCGTGGAGGAGGTACATAATGGCCTGTGAAGCAGAATGTAGAGCATTCCTGACAATTCAGGCCGGGTTCGCTTATATATATATATATATGTATATATATTTATATATATATATTTTTACGAAAGCCGGCCGGGAAGCTGGCCAGTTGTTGTTTGCGAACGAAGTGAAAATAGGGGGTCTGGGGGGGGCTCTGGGTGAAAAGTATATGGGTGAAAAGTATATATGGGAAAAGTCTGTGGGTGAGAAGTATATGGTTGATCCGTCTTTGGGTGAGAAGTATATGGGTGAAAAGTATGTGCAAGAAGAGTTTCTGGGTGAAGAGTCCCTGGGTGAAAAGTCTGTGCAAGAAGATTTTCTGGGTGAAGAGTCTCTGGGTGAAAAGTTTATGGGTGAAAGGTATATGGGGGAAAAGTCTGTGAGTGAGAAATATAAGTTTGATCCGTCTGTGGGTGAAAAGTATATGAGTGAAAAGTATGTGCAAGAAGAGTTTCTGGGTGAAGACTCTCTGGGTGAAAAGTATATGGGTGAAAAGTATGTGCGAGAAGAGTTTCTGGGTGAAGAGTCTCTGAATGAAAAAAATATGGGTGAAAAGTATATGCAAGAAGAATGGGTGAAAAGCGTTCCTGGGTCAAAATTATGTGCAAGAAGAGTTTCTGGGTGAAGAGGCCTGGGTGAAAAGTATATGGGTGAAAAGTATGTGCAAGAAGAGTTTCTGGGTGAAGAGTTCTGGGTGTCTCTGAGTGAGTTTCTGGGTGAAGAGTCTGGGTGAAAAGTAATGGGTGTGCAAGAAGAGTTTCTGGGTGAAGAGTCTCTGGGTGAAAAGTAAATGGGTGAAAAGTATGTGCAAGAAGAGTTTCTGGGTGAAGAGTCTCTGGGTGAAGAGTTTCTGGGTGAAAAGTATATGGGTGAAAAGTCTGTGCGAGAAGAGTTTCTGGGTGAAGAGTCTCTGGGTGAAAAGTATATGGGTGAAAAGTACGTGCAAGAAGAGTTTCTGGGTGAAGAGTCTCTGGGTGAAAAGTATATGGGTGAAAAGTATCTGCAAGAAGAGTTTCTGGGTGAAGAGTCCTTGGGTGAAAAGTATGTGCAAGAAGAGTTTCTGGGTGAAGAGTCTCTGGGTGAAAAGTATATGGGTGAAAAGTATGAGCAAGAAGAGTTTCTGGATAAGAGTCTCTGGGTGAAAAGTATGTGCAAGAAGAGTTTCTGGGTGAAGAGCCCCTGGGTGAAAAGTATATGGGTGAAAAGTAGGTCCAAGAAGAGTTTTTGGGTGAAGAGATTCTGGGTGAAAAGTCTGTGCAAGAAGAGTTTCTGGGTGAAGAGTCTCTGGGTGAAAAGTCTGTGCAAGAAGAGTTTGTGAAAGAAATTTCATTTCTGTGGAAAATCTCACATGATGCATTTGGTGGCAGGGCTCATCTGACCTGTTTTGATCGTTGTGCCATTTTGGCCTCAAGATGAGATAGAGGTGTAGGTGAGCCCCACATGACGTTTGAAACGTTGGCTGTGGTGGCGCTCAGAGGATTCATTGGATTTCTGCCAGTATAGTGAGCAAATTTGTTATCCCTTTGCTACGGATTCCATTTTGTTCCATTGCCTTGATTGCTCAACCTTACACATTACCTTGTCAGTTCGTGGATGGCCAGACAGGTTCTTCCCACTGACACCGAGTTAGCTCAGATTACCAATTTGGGTGAGGCTCGGCAATGGGCAGGCTTGGCAGAACCCACATGGACCGCAGTCAGTGCTGGCCTTGGAACTTTGCCATCCTTGCGAGTTTTCTCCAGTGTGTCTTCCTCCTCTTTGCGATCCATACTGCAAACTGTGCGTGTGACCGTAGCTGGCGTGGAACGCGAATTGACGGTGGTAGAGTCAATTCAGGTGGCGCTTATGTGGAGAGTGGCAAGGCAGGCATATCAGTTGGAAGACGTCGACCCTCTTGCAGATCCAATGACACCCACGTCTACACCTGCGGCTACAGCAACAGGTGGAACAAGCCCGGCTGGAAAGAGGATCAAAACCTCGTCAGTGCTGGACCAGTTGGACGAATCCGAGGTGCAACATTTCGCATCAGCAGAGCTCGATCAGGCTTACAGAAATCATTCGGAGATTACAGGTTCGGATCCACCAGAGGATTGCGAGCCCACACCAGAACAGATAGCAGCTCTTCACGCCAAAGTCATTGGCCGGGGAGAGGCGCCATACGCGGATTTTTCTGTGCTCACTCCGTTTGGACGTCGAGCTCAGCGCCAGATGAAAGCAAGGGCATGGACACTACAACAAGATGGCACATTCCGGGCACTAGATGTGCCCGGGCCGCCATCCTTCGAGGCATGGTCTGCATGCTGGAAGGTATATCGTGCAGCCCTCTTCATGCTCAGGTATGCGGCGTTGGCACCGAATGCGGCCAAGAAAGTTGTTTCGACGGCTTGCTTGGAGGAATACTACGAGAAGATAGTGCGCCTCAACGCCGAGTTTCCGGAAGCATGGCACCTCATCGTTCAAGCAGAAGACAGATGTCGATCCGAGATGTTCGAGAGATACCGACGCCAGTTGGTCAAAGCGGCAGCAGATGGAAGACTTCCAATGGGGCTGGACTTCGATGGCTCCACACCGTGGATCGGAGTTTTCTGTTTTGCTGCGCGAAATGGCACATACTGGGGCGAATATGTCACCAGACCGGCTCAAAACTTCATTGCTCGAGGCGGAAAGCATATGACCGCCGACCGTGCCAGTGCAGTGAATATCCCAGATGCTGCCAAAGAAGCCTTGGACAATGTCACCACAGCAACAGCTCCTGCAGATCCTCCTCTTTCTCGGCATCCTCCGTCTCCGGGGCATGGAGTCTCTCGTGCTGCAAAGAAGAGAAGAAGAGACAGGGAGAAGACCAACGCTTCTGGGTCACCATCAGCCACAACAAACCGAAAGGGAACTCCCTACCAGAAAGCTCAGGGAGGCTTGTATTCACACAATGCGGACGGTGCAGAAATTTGCTACAAGTTTGCCAAGGGCCCATTAGGGAGTTGCCCAGAACCTTGCCAAAGCCAACGAGACCATTGCTGCCAAATCTGCTTGGGAAGACATCCGAACAGTCAGTGCTCCAAATCGGCGGACAAGCCCCCAGGCCATGCCAAATCGTCTGGGAAAGGTGCTCAAAAGAAATGACACACCGCAGATTTGGAGCTTCAACTGAAATCCGAGGAAGATTTGGAGCCTATGTTCAAAGGCCCCAGGAAGTTCAAGTTTGTCGAGCTATTTGCTGGCATGGCAGGTCTGAGCAAAGTGATCACAGAACTTTGTGGCGATTGTGTAGATGTGCTAGACCCTTTGGATGTGTACGAAGATTGGGATATCTTAGACGACTCGCACTATACAAAATCCAAGCAGTTGGTCGATTCAATCGATTGGATGCACCTTGCTTTTCCCTGCAGATCATTTTCAAGAGCCAGGAGAAGCGACGAACATGGCAATGTGGAAGTGGTGCGCAGCGAAGCTCAACCAGATGGGTGGGGGCATCCAGTCGCCGAAGAAGGAAATGCAATCCTGAAAAGATCAGCGGCCTTGGGTTATCGTTTGTGCGACGCAGACAAGTTTTTCAGCTTCGAAAATCCGGAGTGGTCTTATGCTTGGCTCACTACCGTCATGTTGAAGTTCATGAAGTACACGGGGCAGTCGGTCCACGGGTTGGACCAGTGCCCATATGGAGCGGAGACAGTGAAGCCGACCGGCCTAGTCACTCAAGCTCCGTGGCTGAAATCAGTAAACCTGAGGTGTGGGCAAGTCAGGCCACACCGCCACAGAGAAGAAGGGCTCACAGGAAAGACTTGGGACCCGTTGACCGAGCAGATGGTGTGGAGATCGTCCAAGGCTGCCGAGTACCCTACGGGACTTTGCATTGCTTGGGCCATGTCTCTGAGAAAGTGGCTGTGCTCAGAGGCAGGCACAGATTGGTTGGCAAAGAGAACCCTGGTCAGAGTTGGAAAATTTTCAAATGCCTTGATCAGGGCAGATTTTCTTTCCCAGAGCACGTCAGACACCACTTTGTCCTCCATGCCATCCTCTTCAACTTACTTGTCACGCGGTCAGATCAGGGAGCAGGAAAATGTGGAATGTGTAGGGGGCCTAAGGGACCCCAGAAGAGCTGTTGCTAGGAGCAAGCCGTTACAACTAGTTGGGCAGCAGCTGCGTGCATGTTTGGATCCTTTGCTTAGCAATGAGGTTCTTGAAGAATTCGAAAACGCAGACGGACAGCTTTTACCAAATGACTTGATTTGGGCAGCCCGGCAGAGACTGGCACAGACGTTTCACACAGAGGTCTTGAAAGAGGGCTACCAGAGCGAGATCATCCATGCTGTCCTGTCAGAGGCAAACGACCCTGATACTCACACTTTGCACGAATGGCTGACATCTGGTTTCCCACTCGGCATCTCTGAGGGCATCTGCAACAATGGCATCTTTCCAAAAACCGACGAAGTTTCAGCTGCTATCAAGGCATCCCAAGCCATGGGGGAACTCTTGGCAGACTGGGATGGTTCGGCAAGAAACTACAGATCATTTGAAGAAGCCGGCAACAAGGCTCAGCACGAGTTGGACCGGCTGGTGGCTGATGGCAGAGCAGATAGAGTGAACACTTGGGAAGAGGTTGTGGAAGTTGTCGGAGAGGAAGCAAAACTAACCAAGATGGCATGCATAGTGAAAATGAAGGGCGGCCAAGAGAAGGTCCGTATTGTGGTTGACATGAGAAGATCTGGAATCAATGGTCGGATGGTCCTCCTTGAAAGGGTCGTTTTACCTAGAGTTTCTGATGTAGCCATGTCTGTCCATGAACTTTTGAAATCCTCAGGGCACGGGAGCACACCGGAATTTTTCATAGCCGATTTTAAAGATGCCTTTTATACCCTGAAGTTGATGGAATCTGAACGGGCTAACACCGTTGTGAAAGGGAATGATGGTTCCTACTACATCATGAGATGCGTTTGTTTCGGCCTTGCATGTGGACCAACTCTATGGGGGAGGATGGCTGCAATGGCTATGCGAGTGAGCCAAGCTGCCCTGCCACCCTCACCGCGGAAGGGCGGGTTCAATGTTATGTTGATGACCCCATCATTATTGGAGTTGGACCCACGCGTAGGGATAGGAGTCGCATCTTTTGTAGGTACCTCCTTATTTGGTGTTCGTTCGGGTTTACAATTTCTTGGGGCAAAATCTCTAGAGGCACTTCGGTTGATTGGATTGGGGTTGCTTTGTCTCTGGTAGGAGAGACAGGGAAAGACCTCCAAATTGTACTCCCCCCTGAGAAAACCGCTAAGTTACTTGATGCCTTTGGTAAGCTGATAAATGAAAGTAGGAAGGGAATGGTGCCCGCCAGCCTGCTGCAGGCCACTGCCGGATTAATGGCATGGGTGGCAAACGTGATTCCTATGGCGCGACCTTGGGCATCAGCGCTGTGGGCAGCTCTGACAGCATCTCGGACAAACCCGGTAAGGGAGACCACTAGGGTCCGGAAAGGGCTGGTCTTCTGGAAACAGTTGCAACATGCAGTGTTGCCACTGATGTCCATGATGCAGGTTGCCACATCGCATGTCCAAGTTGCCCAAAGCGAATCTGTTTCCTTCTGGCCATGTTTGCAAAAGGTTTACCGTTTTCTTCCTGATGTACCACTGGCGGAATTGTACACGGACGCATGTCCTAGTGGGTTAGGGGCGGTGATTTGTGTAGGTACCAGGCCTGTAGGGTTCTGGATGCACAAACTGACTCCCGAAGATGCCTCTTGGATGGGACCTAGTTGTGTTCTTGGTGACCCTGCTTTTCAAACAGAATGGGAAACTTGGTGTGTGCTCCTGGCCATTAGAGCGTTTTGTGAATTTTTTCAACAGGGGAAGATGAGGATCTTCCTCCGTAGTGACAATGTAGCAACAATTCAAGCCGCACTCACTTTCAAAGCCTCATCACCAGTGGTAAATTTTATCGCAGGTGAGCTAGTTCTAGAACTGGAAGCGTTAGGGCAAAGCTCCATCGAAGGAAGGCACATTAGGGGAATTCATAACGATTGGGCGGACTCCCTGTCGCGAGGGGTGGTTCCCGCTGACTTGAAGTGCATTCCACAGTTTATGTTGCCTGACAGCATGAGACTTCTCAAACGCGTCCAGCTGCAGATTTGAGGCTCGACTGCGCAGGAAAAAATAGAAGCGTCCGCCATGTTGCTATGCCTGATTGGTGTGCGAACTCCCGTTCATCTTGGGTTAAGCTAGGCACAATTAAAAGAAAAGCTTCTGGAATTGTCGGACCTGGAAAACCAAATGACGAGGGCGAAATCCCAATAGGAGTTAAGCGTGCACGCGAAAGGCTTAACTTGCCCAGTGATGGTTCCGGCGTCAGCGAAGTTGCTGGTCCCAGCACAGATGTTCCGGTGGTTGTCCGGGAGGGGAGAATCACCAGCACACTGGCTGGGCCGCCTGTGCAGAGGCTGAGAAGGGATGCCCCACCTGTGGTCCCGGGAGTGGGAAGCAGATGCGGCAGACCGACTCTAGCCAATGCACTGCAGCTTGCTGGCGATGAAGGAGCAATGCAGTTGGCACTAGAGCAATTTGAAGATTTGCGATATGCGGCTGGCACACTGGCAACGAAAGATGCTATGTTCAGAACTTGGAAAGAAGTTTGTGAAGCCAGACATTTTTCTTGTTTGCCTGTTACGTCTGCAAAGCTTGTCGAGGTGGCTGCAGTGCTCAGGGCAGCATCATATAGGTCTGGTTTTTCGTATTTGCTGGAAGCAAAGCAACGGCACGGTCGTGCTGGCTTCCCTTGGTGCGAAGAGCTTGAATACACTCTCCGAGACTGCAAACGGGCCTTGACCAGAGGCATTGGTCCGCCAAAGCGATCCCAAGAAGTGAGATTGGAATGGCTCGACAAGATGTGGTTGGCTGAGGGTCGCAGTTTCACAATGCCCACGGATGGACGGGGGCCATTTGGGGGTGCACTGGTTTGGGCGTTAGGTATTCATTTTGTCCTGCGAGAACTTGAACTAGGGACGCTCACCCTGCATGAAGATTGCGTTTCAGTCAATGCTGCCCGCCGCGAAGTGACGCTTCACTTGTCAACGTCGAAATCTGATCCCGAAGGGAGAGGGTGCCAAAGGACGCTAGAGTGTCTCAGCAAGTTTGGTGAGCTGCATGGTTTAGAATGTCCTTTTTGTGTTGCACAAAATCTGATCGAGGTTCAGGTTTTCCGCACGGGAGTGAGGCAACAGCTAGAGGCCGCAAAGCATTTGCCTCTGATAGGTCAGGCAGGCTCCCCAGGGAGCTTTGTGGATAAGACCAGCATGATAGAGGCTGCCAGAGCGGATGCTGCAAGAGTAAAACTTTTGGTTGCGGAAGCCAGTGAGGTGAACATTGATGGCATCACCGGACATTTCATGCGGCGGGCTGGTTGCAAACGATATGCCAGGAAAGGCTTGCCGCTTGAGCTCATAAAACATATGTCCAGACACAGCTCAAATGCAGTGGAAGGATATGTGGAAGAAGCCATGGAAGAGTGCCCCCAAGCAAAATCACGTTTGACCGAGTTTCTGCATGTGCAACACTGCCTGGAATCATTTTCGTCGAAGTTGAGATGGCTGGAAACCAAGTTTGAAGATTTGAATGTGGCGCATTCTCAGCTGAAATTGAAACAGGATGTTGCTGCAACTTGTGATGATAGGATTGATAAGCTCTGGGAGCACTTTCAACCTGAATTTGTTTTGAATACCACGACCAGAAAGAAACATAGTACGGTCGGATGCAATTTTCGAAATCCACCGGCCTTGTGGGTCACAGCATGTGGATGGAGATGGGCCTTTGCCGGAAGTGGGGCCAGACCGTTGTCCAGAACCGAACTGGATGACGAATCCTTCGTTTTATGTGATCGTTGCAAGGTATGTATAGGCTGATTGGCTGGAGGTGTGAAAGTAAAATGGTTGTGTTTTGGCCCCTTTTGATGGATAACTTGTTTGTTGCGTGGCTCCTGTTTGGACAATCATCTGCACGTCTGTCGTCACTCAGGAAGACAGAGAAGATATGAACGACAGCGAGATGAACCCCAGGGACCTGGCGGCACCGGGAGAGGTGACTGGCCAAATGAGGATGGCTGACACTGGGAGGAGTGTTAGGCCATCCCTCTTCACTTCGAGTTTGTCTTGTTATCCAGGTTACGGTCAAAAGAGGCACTTTCAAACTTCCGCCATTCTGTGAGAAAAGATTTCCAGATTAGGGTTTTGGTAGGGTGGGGGTTGAATGCAAACATGAATTGAGATTTTGTGAAAGAAATTTCATTTCTGTGGAAAATCTCACATGATGCATTTGGTGGCAGGGCTCATCTGACCTGTTTTGATCGTTGTGCCATTTTGGCCTCAAGATGAGATAGAGGTGTAGGTGAGCCCCACATGAAATCCCCACCCGACCCCCAAACTACGCGTTTGTTCCCTTTGGATTTCACTTTGGACCCAGGGGTTGTGTTTTGGCCCCTTTTGATGGATAACTTGTTTGTTGCGTGGCTCCTGTTTGGACAATCATCTGCACGTCTGTCGTCACTCAGGAAGACAGAGAAGATATGAACGACAGCGAGATGAACCCCAGGGACCTGGCGGCACCGGGAGAGGTGACTGGCCAAATGAGGATGGCTGACACTGGGAGGAGTGTTAGGCCATCCCTCTTCACTTCGAGTTTGTCTTGTTATCCAGGTTACGGTCAAAAGAGGCACTTTCAAACTTCCGCCATTCTGTGAGAAAAGATTTCCAGATTAGGGTTTTGGTAGGGTGGGGGTTGAATGCAAACATGAATTGAGATTTTCTGGGTGAAGAGTCCCTGGGTGAAAAGTATATGGGTGACAAGTATGTGCAAGAAGAGTTTCTGGGTGAAGTGTCCTTGGGTGAAAAGTATCTGCAAGAAAAGTTTTTGGGTGAAGAGTCTCTGGGTGAAAAGTCTGTGCAAGAAGATTTTCTGGTTGAAGAGTCCCTGGGTGAAAAGTTTATGGGTGAAAGGCATATGGGGGAAAAGTCTGTGGGTGAGAAATATATGGTTGATCCGTCTGTGGGTGAAAAGTAAATGAGTGAAAAGTATGTGCAAGAAGATTTTCTGGGTGAAGAGTCTCTGGGTGAAAAGTATATGGGTAAAAAGTACGTGCAAGAAGAGTTTCTGGGGAAGAGTTTCTGGGTGAAGAGTTCATGGGTGAAAAGCCTGTGCAAGAAGAGTTTCTGGGTGAAGAGTCCCTGGGTGAAAAGTATGTGCAAGAAGAGTCTCTGGGTGAAGAGTCTCTGGGTGAAAGGTATATGGGTGACAAGTATGTGCAAGAAGAGTTTCTGGGTGAAGAGTTTCTGAGTAAAAAGTATATGGGTGAAAAGCATGTGCAACAAGAGATTCTGGGTGAAGAGTCTCTGGGTGAAAATTATATGGGTAAAAAGTACGTGCAAGAAGAGTTTCTGGGTGAAGAGTCTCTGGGTGAAAAGTATATGGGTGAAAAGTATGTGCAAGAAGAGTCTCTGGGTGAAAAGTATATGGGTGAAAAGTATGTGCAAGAAGAGTTTCTGGGGAAGATCTCTGGGTGAAAAGTATATGGGTAAAAGAGTTTCTATATGGGTGAAAAGTATGTGCAAGAAGAGTTTCTGGGTGAAGAGTCTCTGGGTGAAAAGTATATGGGTAAAAAGTACGTGCAAGAAGAGTTTCTGGGTGAAGAGTCTCTGGGTGAAAAGTATATGGGTGAAAAGTATGTGCAAGAAGAGTTTCTGGGTGAAGAGTCTCTGGGTGAAAAGTATATAGGTGAAAAGTATGTGCAAGGAAAGTTTCTGGGTGAAGAGTTTCTGGGTGAAGAGTCCCTGGGTGAAAAGTATATGGGCGAAAAGTCTGTGCAAGAAGGGTTTCTGGGTGAAGAGCCCCTGGGTGAAAAGTATATGGGTGAAAAGTACGTGCAAGAAGAGTTTCTGGGGAAGAGTCTCTGGGTGAAAAGTATATCGGTGAAAAGTGTGAGCAAGAAGAGTTTCTGAATAAGAGTCTCTGGGTGAAAAGTCTGTGCAAGAAGAGTTTCTGGGTGAAGAGTTTCTGGGTGAAAATTATGTGCAAGAAGAGTTTCTGGGTCAAGAGTCTCGGTGAAAAGTATGTGCAAGAAGAGTTTCTTGGTGAAGAGTTTCTGGGTGAAGAGTCTCTGGGTGAAAAGTATGTGCAAGAAGGGTTTCTGGGTGAAGAGTCTCTGGGTGAAAAGTATGTGGGGGAAAAGTCTGTGGGTGAAAAATCATTGGGGGAAAATAGGGGTAGATGGGATGCTGGCTTTCGTTCCCCCCTTCTCAGGTGTGTATACATTGTTTGTGACATGTTCATTGACTCATCAATGTATTTCTGATGACAATTTGGATGGGATAACATGTTTTGTACTATCAATGGCCATCTTTACGATTTGGATTGGCTAATTTTTTCATCCGGCCAGTCCTGTCGAGGTTGGAGGTCTTGAAGGCTTTCTCCAGTGCATGGGATGCACATATTGGAGGCGTTGCGCTGGGAACGTCCAGGGAGGAATCCGTCAATGGATAGCTTCAAGGGAAAGTTTAGGGAGAATTTACAGGAACCTAGGGGTTTTGCCATGTTTTATCATCAACGATGAAGGTTTTCCAGCAGACACAGATTCCATCCCGATGGAAGATGGGATAAGCATCCCAAAATCAGGGCTGTAAGATCCCTTTTGACAGGGTGGGTTTGCTATTGTCAGATTTTGTCAGCACCATATTGAGAATATGACCAAACTCTTGAGAGCCTTCAGCAGACCGCTCGTGCAACAGCATCTTTCTCCTGGGTGCTGGCTGAAGGTTTCACCAGAGGCCTCTGGATGCCTCTGGTAATTTAACATAGCGACATAGCTAGGGAACATTAGGCCCAAACATGGCCCAAACATGGCCCATGATGATTGACCTATGAAACATGGTGATTTTTCCATAGCAAAACAATCAGTTGACTGAGTCCCAACAGCACCTGGCAGGCGATGCCTTTGAGGACGTGGAGGATTTCAAGCAGCTGCTGAACGTGAGCTCCAGCTTCTTCCAGTGGCGCACTTAGTCCTGGCTTTGCGAAAAAAATAATATTTTGTTCAACATGTCCCAAGGGGAAATCCAGCATTTGGGGGAATCTATTGTATAAGGAATCTGTGACAATATGTGTTACTTTTGATGGGGGGCCGTTAAAAGATGCTAGCAAATCCAAGTAGCGACTCGATTCGGCTCAGCGTGGAAGTCGGGAGCGGATGCCAGTCGCCAGGCAATTTGGCCAGACCAAGATGGTGGTACTGGAGGAGATGGAGTCAACTTGTGAGATCTCCAAACCACTCCAGAAAAGGAAGTGGTTTACATTATCAGATCAAACTCCAATGACTTAGATGATAGATGGAGGAATCTGTAGTTGGTGTACCAGTCTTGAACGATAGCCGCAGCCAAAGTCAACTGTGGTTTTCACCTTTTCCTTTCGAACTGCTGCAAGTCGATTCTTGCTTGGAACATGCATATAGCAAGGCGCAACTTTACAAGCCCTCGTAGTAATCTGGTTGTACTACAGACAAGGGCACAAAATCCATGCGCGCATGCTGAGCGACGCACTCAGGAACAGCGCTTTGCTGCTCCCCCGGCACAAAAGTCGCACATGCAAAATGAATTACAGCCTCTGCAATCGCAGCATTCATCTGTGGTGGATAAACTTTCGCAACTGAAGTGCGAAACGATCCATCTGGTCCACGGCCTTTGAGTGCTGTATGTGCACCAGAGGCGTGAGGGCATCGTCCACCACGGCCAAGCTTCAGGAGCGCCTCTCTCAGGTGCGGCAAACGCACCAGAAGTAACGTTGTTGGCTTCTTCCCTTCGCAGTGGAAAATGCATTGATCGAATGTTGCGATAGACACACAGTTAAGGCGCCGCAGCCGGCGGACCGCAGTTAGGGTCCATGTGCTTGCAGGAGAGTGTTTCATCGCCCAAACTGGAAAAGCCGGATGTTCCAAAAATCCGCATGCCCCAGTCAAAGAACAGTAATACATCATCTCCAGCAAAAAGCGCATCAACGCGGTTCCCAGAGCAACCTGATCCCACTGTCTTGCAGAGTTGGACGGCAATCCACAATAGTCCGAATGGGACCGCAGGGGGGGGGGTCCCCCCTCCAAGAATCTGGCTGCCGAGTAAGTCTCACAGGGGGGACCCCCTCCCATCCCCAGGATAGCTCCATTGCACACCTGGGTTTTCCAGAAGGCCAAACTCTTGGTCGACGACAAGTCACCTTGGCTGCCTTGCAGGCAGTAATCGATAGAAATGCAAAAAATGTGATGAATACCTTGTACCCAGTGCTGTTCAATTTGCGATTGCAAATCGCCTTCTCGGCGAAATCCAGAGAAGAAGTGAATAAAACACATTGTGCGAATATGCAAACGCGCATACAGAGTTGCAAGGCCTCGATTGGAGAATCGACCTGCATGCCCATGTTCAGCACCTTGGTCAGAATGCATCACAAATGCCATTTCAACGGATATGGTGGCAGAATCTTCCTGTGCAACAGGCACAGGGTCAGCGGGATCTGCCCCGATGCATATGCCGTCCAGGCCCTCAAAAGCATGAGCAGCGCTGGATTCAGTGCGTGCAGCCCACTTATCCCACATGAGGTTGGCTTCAGCTGAGCCTGGAGGCGGCAAAGGAGGTCCAAAACCATACAAGGCCGGTGTTTGGGCCTTAGTGGCAAGCCATCCCTGATCACGCATCGCTTTTGCATGCAAACGATCTTCCGCTCCTAACATCTGAATGGCATCAACAGATAAAGGCGGGAAGGCAGCCCTTGTGCGTTCAAGACATGCAACTGATGTGCGGAGATGACAGCAAAGCCGAACTCGGTGATGAAAACTTCTACAGCAGTTGGCACAAGTGCTGCCGAATGCATAATGCTTGACTAATGTTACATAGTCGTGCTTTTTCACCGCATGTTGTGCAAGGGCTCTGCGGGAACTAAACTGCTCCTGACACAGCTGACACTGCCACTGAACAGGCTGTGCTTTCATTTGGGGGGAAAAAGCAGGAACTCCATCACGGGTCAGGGAGTTTTGGAGCCATACGTCCCAAGCTGCCTGCTTGGCATTTTCGGCACGATACCTACGGCAAGAGTTCACTGCCCGCCGAAGGCGCCCTTTCCATCGAGTGCCGATGGCAGCAAAACTACACCAGTCATAGATGTGAGTGGTACCGGAAAGGCCGAAATGCACTCCACTAAAACGGCACAACCAATGAAAAGATTCCTGCAACTGATCAAGCCAAGAGCCTGCCTGGAAGGCCGTGGCATGAAGCAACTGCCACAGAATGGGCGGACAATGCTGCAACAGGCGCTTGAAATAGCGTAGCCGAGCCAAATGCAACATGTCACTGGGCGCAAGCAAGTTGCATAAGCCGCATAAAATCTCAACATCAAAGGTGAACGGAGGTTGACCACGCAGGAAGGGACGAGCAAGAGCATACAACATGGGCCGAAGCCCTGCTTCCCACTCACTCATTTGTGTCTGTGACACCAGGCCCCATGTGTGGGCATTGAATAAATACCGTGAGAGGACCAATGATTCAAACACTTGGGTCTTTGTCCTGTGCAGCACCCCTTTCTTGGATAGGAAGGGACGCACCAATGGCCCCCAAGCCTGCCTTGCAGCGTGTAGGCGTGTGCGAATGGCTCGCAAGGGCTTTGCATCATTTTGGACCCATGTACCTAAATGTTTATATGACAAAACAATAGGCAATGGCAACGGCTGATCCCGTTCTGGGAGGGGAATGGAAAGAGTGCCGTGGTCATGAGCAACCTGCGTCTGCAGTTTCTTTTTTCCCCCACCACGCAAGGCCCAGAGCAGTTCTGTCTTCCCTTCACCAACTGTGAGCTCCAAGCCACGACAATTCGCAGCTTGAAACACAGCTCCTGCAGCCACATGGGCAAGGTCAATCAGCTGCAAATTGCTCGGAGCACGCAGGAGTAAAGCCAAGTCATCCACATAAGCCACTTCTGCCCATGCAAAAGGTGCCGGGGATTTGACGTCTGCGAAATCGTGGACATCATCAGGTGCTCCTTCCCAGACAGCTTGGCTGGGCCGGATATTCTCAGAGACATCTTTTAACAGGGCCGCCATGACAATGTTGAATGCAATGTCACCAATCGGATCACCCGGTCTGGTGCCTCTGGTGGTGACAGCAACCTCTGATAATCCCTCCATCTCAAAGCAAGTAGCCTGCAACATGTCATGTAGCAACCGCATAGCATGTGGCGCAATATTGGCAATGACTGCTTCGGAATGAGCATGTTGCAGCAATTGCTCCACATGTTGTGGATGAATCCCCAACCGGCGCATTGCAATCATAAAGGACGTGGCATCAATGTCTTCCTGGAAAAGCCCTTGCCGTACAACACTATAGAATGCAGATTTGAAGTCTACAAAAAGAATGGCACTCGGGTGCTTGTGGATCTGTCCATACGCCACATGAGCTTGAATGATGTGATGGGCGGAATCACATCCTAAACCCTTTCGACCACCAATTTGGAGGTGCGTTAGCACAGACGACCAAGCTTGCACAAGGTGCTTGCGAAGTACGGAGTGGTAAATTTTTGTGGTAAAATTGTTCAGAAAGATCGATCGATAGCCTGTGGGATCGCTTTTGGCCAACTTGCCTTTGTGAAGCGGAATGAGCTTGCCTGTGCGCCAAGCCGCTGGCTCCCGTCCATGAGCTGCAATTTTGGTGGTTAAAACAACCAAGTGCTGTGCAATGTCATGAGAGCCAGCCTTCAAAACATCAGGTGGCAAGCCATTGGGCCCCGGAGCTTTCCCACGCTTCAGCCGGTGAATCTGCTGCATAATCTCAGGCAAATCTGGAAACACTGCAATGGACATATCATCGTGTGGAACACCCAAGCAGGCAGGCAAGTGCCGGTGAAATTCACTTCGGGCCATGATATTCCCAGCTTCAACATCTGCAAATTGTTTCATCCAAAGCTTCTGTTGGTCCACGAACGACCGGACAGGAACTCCTTGAACCTTAAGGATAGGAAGCGCCTTGGCATCGGCTTTGGCAGATTTGCGGCCTCCAAGCCTGGTGAGCAATTTGTACAGGTGACGAGAATCATGAAGCTCACCTGCGGTCGCAAGTTCCTGTACTAAATGGTTATAAAAGTCACGCTGATCATGCCGGACTCGCAGGCGAACGTCCTTCTCAAGGCATTTAAGTTGATCACGGAACTGGGCATCTTGCATCAGCGAATGGGCACGACCAAAGTCGAGACAGGAACGTTTGAACTGAATGAGATTCCGAGTGGACTCAGAAAGACGTGGACGCATCCTGTCATGGGATGTCTTTTGAAAGTGCTGCTTGGCAACGGCGAATAGTTGGCTCTCCATAATTTCAGCGTGTGAGTCAACATGGGTGCTCCAGTCAGGAATCGGCAATGAGCGAACGGCGTCACGGAACTGATGGCACTTGACGGGATCAGCAAAGGCCAAGGGATCCCATTGAACTTTGGTACTGCCTGGAGAGTCATACAGCCATCCCTGACATTGCATGACTACCGGATAATGGTCGTCATGACCAAAACCGCCATCAAAGTGAATGTCGACCCACGTCTTGGAACACCATTCAAACGCTGTCTTGGAACAGGCCACATAATCTCGCCGAAGCTGAGACCCTCTGGGATGGGTCCAAGTGCAATGAGAACCCTGGTGTGCCCACGCCATGGTGGCGGGAACGTACCATTCCATGTGTTGCAACACCTCTTCAAATAAGCGTCCTTGAGCATTAGAAATCTCCGCTCCATGCATCTGAAAGAACTGCGTGGATTCAGACGCAAGCGGGGCGTTAGCATCAATCATGCACCATGTCAAGGAGGCCAGGCGGGCTTGCTGCAACAAGGCCTGGGTTTCCTGCCACCACGTTGCAAGCTGCTCTAAGGAGCAGGAATTGGACTTGCACGGGACATGCAGCACTACAAAAGAAATGTTGATTTTGGGGTGAGACAGATTCACGACCAGGCGACGCGGATCAGCGACCACAACGACTGCCTTGAACTGCGAAAAAGTCAGGTGTCGTTCATCATCAAGAGCCATATGTTTGTGCAGCCATAGTTCACAACCATAATGCTGTGACTTGCCGCAAGTCTGCGCACCTGAGGCAAAACCAACATAATGTTCGGTTTGAATTCTGCCCTCTTCTCGTCGAGATTCCTGCAAACCAATGGCAGCAATCCCTTGCGCATGCCATTGCAGATCCAGACGAACGGCGCGATCGGCAGATGTTGCTTCAGGAAGACCCGAGGAGGAGTCACTAAGAGCCAGCACATTGGCGGAAGCGACCTTGAAACTTAAGGGACTCCAATGATCAGGCTGACTAGTGTCTACCGGGGCCGGAATTTTGCGATATGAGGGAGTAATCTGCCAACAACCCTCCGCAGAACCTGTGGGAAGACACTGATGAAATTGCGGCGAAGCCGTCATTAACCAAGCCCATCGAATATCACCAGTACTCAGCAGCTCATGAAAGGGAGACCAATCAATTTCCCCAACGGGTTGGGATGCAGTCAAAGTCCACTTGGCAACGGAGTCAGCAAGGTCATTCCAAGCATGGCGAGACTGGCCCCGAACTTCCACAAAACAGCCTCCGGTTTTGTGGAGCCAACTGCCAAGAAGCTGACATAACTGACCTAATGCAGGATGCGACTGGCAGCGCCAAGCTAAGCTAGCCAGTTTAGCACTAAGCTTCAAGTCAGGACGCACGACAACATCATCATAATGGTCTCCACAAAGGGCATAAATCATAGCGGCAAGTGCAGCAGTCAGCTCTGCACTGATGTTGTCAGCATGATCTGCCCCGACCCAGTTGTCCGATGTCTGATCAAGGTCAACGATCCCTGAAAAGGTGCCCTGGAGCGCTGGGATGCCGCTTCCGTCATAACGAACAACAACAACGCTCCAGGCAGCTGATCCCTGAGCAGCAGAACCATCAACATACAGCGCCCGCTTGCCAGCCAAGTCAGGTTCAGGAACTTGGTCAGGACTAATTAACGCATGATAGGATTCAGCTGTCAAGTGGAGCCCTTCAGGGAGAGACGCAAGTTGAACTTTTGTTTGAGCAAGAAATTGTGGCCAATCTTCCCTCGAACGATACGTGATTTCCGCCCCGACGTACCCCTCTTCTTGGTAGCGTGTGGGCCGTGCGATGCAAGCATCAAGGCAGAGAGTCACTTTGCCTAGCGAGGCGGTCTGGGAAGGATTCTTGCTGCCAGACTGCGACACTGCTGGGGTCGAATGCTCAAACTGTGAAGACTGGGGGGAAGTAGAAGAATAGGACACTTCAGTGAGTCGGGACTGCAGCTGCAACAAGAGCAAGCCATCCTGGAAACGTTCATCATCCAACAAGGCCTCCTTAAATGTAAGGCCCAGGCTCGCTTCTGGCATAGGACCAACATGCTGAGGCTCCACGGAAGGAAAGGGCAAATGTGACGAATCATGCCACTTAACTCCGTGAACATTGCCTTCCTTGACCATGCCAGGTGCTGCTGGTGTATCTGAGACAAATGATACATGTTGAGAGTCAACATCGTCAGGGTCAAAACCACATGAGCCAATGGAGTGGGAGTGAGGACTGATGATGTCACCACCTGGTAGTTGCACCACCAAACCTTCAACTCCAGCGTAGTCGCTGCGGCGTGCCAAAGGACCATGAGGAGCAAGGGTGTGGACAACAGCTGTGGCAAGCTTGGTGATAACACATCCTAACATCTCAAACAATTTATGAACGTCGTGTGTTACCGAAGATCCAAGGCTCACATCGAGATGCACTGCAGCTTCACTGTTTGCAGTGCACAAAAACCCCTGGCCAGAGGATGCAGGATGCAGAACGTCTTGCAGGATTTCTTGGTCTCCCAGCGACGCTTGGCAGGAGTTAAACGGCATAAATGGAGGACAAAACATGAAAAGGCCACTTTCTTGAATGAGTAAACCTTTATCGACAACCGCAGGCAATTTCAACGCGACACGTGGGGGGTCCCAAATGTCGTCTCCTGGCGCTACAGTGGTTATGAGTGCCGAAACAAAACCACGATGTTGATGCTGCGCAAGGAGAACATGAGCAAGAACTTCTGTGGGACCTCCAAACGGCTGCGGGTGGATGACGTATAGAAACACTTCAGCTGTCGGGTCAATCATGTCGTGCCATTTGGCAAGAATGGTGTCCTTCCATGTGTTTCGATCAGGCGAAAGGAGAACTTCGCGGCCACGATTGGTGCGTGGGAAACGGTCATGATCACAAAACCAGGTTTCAACATAGAACCTGTACGGACCCTGAGGCGTCGTCATCAAATAATGCTGCCAAATGATTTGGAGCTCGGGAACCAAATTGCTAGGCACGTGTTCAACAGCCGGCAAGTCAATAGATCCCCTGGCTTGGTCTGCAGTGGGAAACAGAGTGGCATCATCAGCCCTAAAGGACATGCGGGGCGGTACCTGTGAAGACGACGCGGACCTAGGCAATGGAAACCCGTCGTCATCGACCAACGCAAAACGATTTCGAAACGCATCAACGGTAAGACACACACCAATACCATTGAAAACTTGATCAGTCTGCGTTCGATGGAATTGTGTTCGACCTGACCAGGCAACGCATCGACGGGCTCTACACAAGGATTGAACATCTAAAATGCGGGTGATGATCTCTTGGGAGAGAACCGTTGGAATGGACTGCGCCCTTCTATGAGTAATGTCCCCATGCAGACCCTGAAAAATGGCAGAAAACAGGGCAGTCAGCCTGGCTTGCTGAATCCCTTGCTCCAAAATTACATGCATCATACGCAGACCAGGAATATCGGAGGCAGGGGATGGCTTAACGATATGAAAAGCCAAATTCTCAAAAGGTCTCAACATATGCATCCACGGCGTGCACAATTGGGCAAGCCATTCAAAGGGTCGATGCGAGAGGCGGATGAGCCGTCCTACCAAACAAACTGGCGCATGATCATGGTGAATGAACCATGTCGTGACATGCATGACCGGCCCTTCTTCCGGAATATCGATAACTGACATCTCTTGGAATTGAGCTCTCATTTCGAGATCAAATTCATGCCAGTCAGGGGCATTTGGAAAAATCGGTGCCGCCTGCATCGGAATGTTGGCTTCAAATGAAGAATCCTCCGCCACGTGTTGATCAGCAAAGTGACACTGTCTTGGAATCGGATAACGGCAAGATGTGACACAGTCATGCATCGCAGCAGGCGGAGAAGAACCATGATCGGGCATGGGACGGGCGTTCACGTCAGCATGGTGTGGCAACGCAGGGTACACCTGAGCAAATGATGGAAGCTGCGGATCAAACAAGTCTTCAACGAGAGATACAGCTCGGCAAGTCTCGGCCCCGTGAACCGTAGCCGGGGGTACCTGTACACGGACATAGCAACCCGATAAGACCGTTTGAGTTCCAGCATGCTGGGAAGGCCAAGGGTTGTGATTAAGTGCTACAAGACACGCTTGCCTAGCGCTCTCACAATAGTTGGCAACTCTGGCCAGCTGAAGCACACCTTGTCTCGTAAGAGTCTCAAGAACTCTCACAACTTTTCTGTCGACAGCTGTGGCCATATACATGTGCGCAACTGAACCCTGTTGATGAAACACCACATCAATTAGGACCAAACTGTCGGAGGAGCCTGGTTCAATGTCCTGCCGTGTCTGAACAATGACACTAAATTCAGTGGCATGCTCTCCAGTGGGTTTGGCCAATAAAGGGTGAAGGGCAACAATATCCGCAGGTGAGATCGAAGTGGCCTCTAGAACATCCTGCAAGAGGTTCAACCGCTGCCGCCATCGAACCCAGGCATATTTGGTTTGCCGGTTCAATCTGTACAGGGTGACACGTCGAAGTTCATCCGCATCAGCAGTGGCACCTGCGGTGGGGTCTGTGGCAAGAGGGTCAGGTGCGCCTGACTGTTGATTCATATCTACATCTTGCTCAGGGTGAGGCTCCAGGGCAGGATCGATGCTTGAAACAGCCTCTGGGGGAACACTTGGAGCTGGTTCAGGTTCCGGTCGGCGACTGAGATAAACAACGAACCCATGCCCATGCTGCATTTGATGAACCCGATTAAAATCAATGTACAGCTGATCCCTGGCATGAAAGATAAGACAGTCAAATTGATTGCAAAAAGGCTGGATACCTGCACTTGTGACAAGATCTTGTCCACTAATGACAGGCTCGAATGAGACAGCAACTGCATACATACGTAGATTTGGTTCTGTGATGGTGGGGGAAACTGTAACCAATCCTGAGAAACGGCCACTGTACATCCCTTGCGCCAAAATCAAGTCAAACAAGATATGGGCTTCGTGCCAATTGCGTGGAGGATTAGGACTTACCAAGTCAAGTGTGAGATCCTCTCCCGGAACAATAAGGTCAGTCCAGGTGGCAAGAATCTGCGCTCTCCACAGATGAGGCGGCCCTGTCATCATGATTTGGCGAGCCTGTAAGGACAGGGGAATGTTGGTATGATGCAAGTACCAAGTACGCACCACAAACCCTTGAACAATCCGAACAGGGTTGGTTAAAAATTCCAGTGGAAGATTAACCATCATCTGCTGAGCAAACGGCGGGAGCCGGATTGGCGATACAGCACGGCTAGGAGAAGTGCCACTGGCTGTTGAGCGAGGCTGCGATGCATCAGCTGAACCCTCGTCAGCAGGCACGTCCGAATCGGGACACATTACATGGTCCTCCAGAGCTAGGCTGGCAGTGCTAGGAGCATGAAAACATGTACCGGCGTTGGAATTCGACATGACTTTGGAAGTGGAGACCTGAGTAGCCAAATCCAAGGTTGACGGCACCTTAAGCAACGCATGATCCTCTGGGATCAACACGGCCTTACGAAAAGACAGCGGATCACAACAGAGTCCAAAGCAATTCAAAATGGAACTGGGATGGAGGTATGCAGGAACTGGGCATGCAAGGTCAGGATCAACATCACATAAGCTGTTGGACGTCTTCGTTCCAAAAAGCAGTGAGTTGTTCATTGGGTAAATGGGACCAGTTGAAAGCCCTTCGTCAGTCACTGGTACGGCATGCAAATTGCTGGAGCCATCGTCCTCATCTGGACCCGCACTCTTGAGACATGATGATACATGGTTCCAACCCTCGATCACGCATTCAAGGGAAGGTAAATTGGCATCAAAATCATGAGCATGAGGGGTCAAATGGTCACCAACAAGTGCAAAATGGGTGAATAGCTGATCAATGGGACAGCCAACATCCCTGTCAAAATCAAAACTGGGGAGGGTTCTATTGACACCTCGGGATTGGTGGTAACTAGACCACGGCTTTGCAATATGCGGCAGCACTTCGGCAGGCACACTAATTGAATGCATGTGGATGTGATCATCAGTTCCGATAAAAACATCAACCAAATGATGAAAACGAACGGAAAGGCAGCCCTCAGCCTTGTTCCGGTCATGGGCATTCACACCAGGCATCTGAAAAGTGGAAGTTCCACATTGTAACGCAAGTTCCGTAGCTCTATGCGCAGCAACCCATTCTGAGCAATAGTCGGACTCTTGAACAATGGAATGCGACCACTTGAGATGCTGATCTACTGTTTCAGGCAAAATGCCTATCTCCTGGGGCCTCTGGACCGCGCACTCAAAGGTCGCACAAATCCGGCCTAGTGAAAAGACGAGTCCCCATCTCCTGGCACGTTGCCTCCAGGCATGGGCATTGGCGGCTCTGTGCGCTGCCGCTTGTTGGCCTGTTGTTCTGCCAACATTAACTCGTCTGCGTTTGCACTCAATGTCTTGAGACTTTCTCCAAGGTGCTGAAGGCTGTCTGTGATCTTTTGAGCACTTGAATTGACTGCATCCTTCGACTCTTTCGATTCTTCCTCCTCGTCGCTCACGGTCATAATGTCCGGAGATCCCTCTCGTTCTGATTTCTGCAGCTGGGATTTTGATACTGCGAGGTTGGTACGAGCAGTGTCCAGTGCAAGTCGAGCAGCATTCACCCTTGCAGAGAGGGAATCCTCTTGTTGTTGAAACTGCTGAGAATATGCCTGCCACTTGGACACCTGCTCTACCAAAAATGTCCTCCAGGAAGAGTGAAGACTGAGGCGGGCCGCATTGGCATTTTGCAATTCCGTTCTGGCCTTCCCAAGTGCGTTCACCTGCTTGTGAAGGGATTTGATTGCAACCTCGCCCTCTTTGAGCCTTGCCTCCTTCATCTCTTTCTGAATGTCCGGATGCAGTCCCTCCGGATGCTTCTCCAGCAATGCGTACATGGACTTCAGCTTGCTTTCGGCAGCAGAGATTGCTGTAGAACCCGCAGCCTGACCGGAATCCAGATGCGCGCTGTTGTTCGGAAGCGGAGGAGGCGGCGCCATGAGCCAAGGAGCTTCCTGGTAAGTCGGCATGACCGCAGGAGGACCTGCCGGCACCCCCTGATCTGGGGGTGCATGGTTTGGCAAAGGGTGTTGGGTCCCTTTGGCCTTGCCTTTGCCCTTGCCCTTGCCTTTCTTTGCGCGGTTGGAACTTGATCTCTGTCTGGCTGCATGGTTGCGTGGGGATTTGACCCACTGCTCTTCCTCTGTTGCCTGAGTATCCTGATACCAACCTTTCCCTCTGTGCGGCGTACTTGAACGACGACCCCATTGATGGGAAGGAGTCGAATGAGACGAAACCTGCCTTGGCTGGTTCGAATGAGGCGTTCCTACTGTCCAGTGCTGACCACAAAGCGGACAATGAATAGCACGCTTCCCGTTCAAACTTCCGCATGTACAATGCCACGGATACGTTGTGTTCTGCGTAGCCATTGCGACTTGAATTGCTTTTCCAATGACTCTCAAGAGCTGTGGATCTTTGGAATGATGGGCTGAAAGCCTGCGAAATAGACCTTGAAGTTGAGCAAGGTCCAATCGCCTGATACCAGTCCTGTGCAAGAACCACCGAAAACGGGCCTGGGACCGAAGTCTCCGGGCTCGGCGCCTGGATGTCAACGAAAAAGCCGCCAACTTGACAGAGAATCAAAATTGCCAGTCGGAGCATGTAAGGCCCAAATACAGCCGAAACTGAAGAAAACAACTACAATCGCGCTATCGTAGTGTGGTGAAGGAGTCCTAAACGGGGAGCAATACCAGGAGAATCAACCAATAATGCAAGCCCAAAGGATACCAAAAGCACCCAGTGTTCGGCACACTGCAGAAGCCAGTAAAAAGATGAATTGAATTGTAAATTGAACCAAAGTATAGATCCCAAGCACCTGTAAATGGGCCGATTAAACGACAGCCAGATACCGTGCGGAGTATGTAGGGGTTTTTTGGATCACCCCGAACCAAAGGCAGCAAAAGGTCCTGAGACCGAAAACCAGCCGCCCGCGGTCGAGAATGGCAGGGACCGCTAAGGCTACGGAGCTGAAGGGGGATACCCACAGAGCCGAAACCTTCTGTGGTTTTCACCATGTAAAACCAATAAGACAGTATTCCGATGGGGGTACCCCAAAATGGATGGTTTATGATGGAAAATCCTATAAACATAGGAGTTCAAGCATCCCAATTGGGGTTCCAGGAGAATGGCTTCACCCACGATTTGAAGCGTGCGTAGAACCATGCGCGCTTCAATCTGGCTGCATCCTATCAAGGCATGGCACACAGTGCAGAGATGTCTTGAGAGATTGTGTATCTCTGGCAGAATTCAATCTACTTGCAGGCTTGTGGTTTCACTTTCTTTTTTCAAAGTCACAAGAATTATGGGGCATGAAGACTTCCCAACATTTTGGACCACTGCCTTTTTTTTTGAGGCGATGAAATCTGCTGATCTTCCGCTGGGTCAGGCGATTTCCTCTTGATGAACACAGCGGCGAATGGGCTTCAAGTCTTCAACCAAAATGACAATGGCTGGGACCAGGCCGCGTTTTGGGAAAATGGTCGTCCAAGTGGCAGATGAGACGGACTGAGTTTTTTTTTGGGTCATGGTTGATGAAAATTACAACTGTACCAGTATATTATGGCAACTAATACGTCAACTAATATGGCAAGCCATAAACTATAAACTGGTCACTGGATTCCCTATAACCCCAATTTATGGCAACTTCATAGGGAATCCAGTGATCAAGATGAGCGGCTTTTGGGAAGAAGATACCTCCGGCAGGGGCAGATCATGATGACGCCGGACAAGGCCTGGGACTTTGAAGCCCTGGGTTGGGATGGGAAACAGCTTCCAGAACTGGCGAAATCATGGCTGTATCATGCTGTTGCCATGGGCCTATCATGGGGGTATATTATAGTCGTGATATGTTTATGATGTTTTATGATGTTTATGTATAATTTCACTGCTATTTCATGCTTTTGCATACCAACCTTTGGATGGCTGGTCAGCCTTTGGTGTTACGAATTCTTTCTCCGTGACTCTGAACTGCGGTGTGTTGTGGAATATGGTTTAATCATGTCGTATGGGTATGCTTCAAAGTAAGACCATATATATATAATAATAATAATATATATATATAATATAATATAGACATATATAATTAAACCAGATTAGACCATATCGACACCACATGTCCTAACAGTAGCTACCAAAGTGTGGATGCTCCGTTCTTCCAGCGGTCCAGCAGCTGAGGTGTGGTTGTCGCCCTATGGGTGGTCGCAAGCCATGCTCTCCAAGCATGCCAAGGCGATGTTGATCGCGATCTGCCAATGTGTTGCCAGACCGACAGCCCCTTGTGATTCAATGGGGTCTGAATATGTCTGAAGGGGGAAACCAGGAATTTGAGAAATATAGGATGTGTATCTACCAATATGATATTTATCCCCAGAATCACTGACGTATGCGACATATCTCATATCAAAGATCAAAGGCACCAAAGACGTTGTGTAACCAGGCTGCACAATTTTCATCAGGGCCTCAATTTACAAGAGGATTTTAAACTTTTCTAGATGATTTCAGTTATATTTTCCCATCAAAACAACGTTTTCAGGGACTGACCCAATCCCGCCTTTCCCACTGGCGCAGGACTTTGACGTGCCACTGCATGTAAAGATCCATGGAGAGCAACGTCGCCTGGAAGTTGGTGCATACAGGTGCATGCCCCCTCCGGGGTGTCTTCCATGGCTGGAGAATCCTCATGAAAAATGGAGGTTTTGATGGGATAACATGGGAAAATACATCTAGAAATGGAGGTTTCGAGCTGTTTTTGGAGCATTCTCTTACGAAGGCCGGCTTTTGCAGCCAGGTTTAATTAACAGGGTAGTCATACAAACTGAAGATGTGAAGGGCCCCCCTAGACATGTTGATCTTCTAGAAGATTTGGATCATGGATTGTACTTGCGGGATGAGTTGATCCCCCAACATCTTTGCTAGCTGGGTATGTCTGAACATGTGCTATATCACAGTATATCCCCAAATTTGTCGGATTTTCTCATGTCCCCCCATTTCCCCCACATTTTGTGATGTATCATTTTTTAAATAGGGCTAAAAAACGCCGCTTTTGTGGTTGAGAAGCCAAGCCAGCCACAGCCACATCTCCAGGTCGGCCAAAGGTGTCGGTCTTCGATTGGTGCATTGGGAAGGGACAGATTTGGAGGTAAACATCACCGGAAGGTGGGACCCGGTGGCACCCGGTGGGACCCGGTGGCTCCATGGTGAAATCACCAAAACACGGAGCTTTTGATGGGAAAATCAGCTATAAATGGTGGATATTTTTCTGGAATTTACTATGGAAATTTACATGATTCATGGAGAATCACCATGAACATCAGCTATAAATGGAGGTTGTGACTTGACTAGTCACTGTAGAATTTCTATCGCATCCTATTATCCTATTGTTTCATTACGAGAGCGTATGGAATAGGCGACTTAATAGAAGAAACACTCAACAAGGGAGATTGTGACCAAACATAGTCAGTGAGGTCGGCAGCATTTTTGAAAGCTTCTGTATCCGTGTTAGGATTTTCCAAGCATCATTTTGTTCTCTGATGCAGTTGGTGCTAAAATTCCGGCTCAAGACCTGAACATCCTGAAGTAAAGGCAACCGGCAGAAAGACATCTCCTTAAAATGGCGGCAAGTGTGGCACTCTACCAGGACAAGTTCGTGGAGATCTATTCAGATCACATCAAGATCAAGTCCTACTACGCCCCTGTTTTTCGGTCCAAGCGAATCAATATCGGCAAAGAGTGTGGAGTTTCTTTCGCCACGGATGAGGAACTGGGCTTCACAAAGGTAGACAGAAAAGGCTGGGGAATGGCGCTGAACAATGTTTGGTGGGCTCTGGACATGAGGCGGGAATTCATTTTCGGAGGACCCAGGCACTCGGGCATCGTCATCACCGTGGGCAGAGACACCTTTCGAAAAGGTTTCAGCGTTGAGGATGGAGAAGCAGCCGTGAAAGTCCTCGAGTCTTTGTTGCCAAGAACAGGGCAGTGAACCATTCACACCTGGCGTGCTCCTTTTGAGCTTGGCAGGGCCCTTTGTCTGCCTAGTGGAAATGGATCTTCTGGTTGAGACGTTCCTTTAACTCCACCTTGAACACTAACTTTTTGTACAGTGTTTGGTCGCAAGGACGGCCGCGTTAAACAGCTTGCGTTCTGTACAGAGGTTTGAGTGAAGGTCTATATACCCTTGCACACTTGTATTGCATGGAAGACCTAGGCCAACGGACGTCACAGAACAAACAGGAAAGGCGGCGAGTTGCTATCATGGGGCGTTCTTGTGGGTCTAATGCCCGAGGGATTGTGGCTAGGAATCCAAACCAAAGGGAGATGGCCTCATGCCTTTTTTTTTCCCGGACCCTGCATCCCAGTAAGCAAGAGTGGCCATGGTGAGGTTTGGAATACCCTCCGGCAACCGAATGTGGCAATGAACCAGTTAAACATGAGCGTTTGATTTTACCGATTACTTCCCGTTTGTCAACAAAAACAGGGACATAGTTTTTCAGAATACTTTCCCAGTAAAGTATCATCAACAACACCATGCTCAGCTGATTTCATGGCTGGTGAAATCTCAAACTGGCTCAGACATTTCTTGTTTTCCATGTCTAGAAATGGAGCAAAATCAGTCAGTTATAGATGATGTTGCCATTAAACCTCTATTTATATATGGGATTTCCCAATTGCCATGTCTAGAACTGGGATTCCTTTCCCAGCCATGGCCATGCTTCGCAGGTGCCTTGGCGCCTTGCGTTTTGTGGTGGCTGAGATCTTGACGGCTCCATCCATGCAGGCTTTGAATTCTCCATTGGAGCCGGAGTTGCTGGGCTCGAAGGTCGGATTTTAATGGGATATCAATGGTTACTACTGGTTACCCTCTGGTGATTTAACGTAGCTATTGAAAATGACCATTAATAGTGGATTTTCCCATTAAAAATGGTGATTTTCAATAGCTATGTTAAATTACTAATGGTTACTAATGGTTGATTAATGACTCATTAAATGGTACTAATGGTTGCTATTGGTTATTGTGTATTGCTGTATTATGGCTTCATGGTTATTGTTAGGTTTTAATGGCTTGTGACTATGACTTATGATGGTTTATTCATGGCATGCTGGTTAATTCAGTGAATACCTAATCTTTATTGTTCAATTATCCGTGAGAATTTTGAGCATTTGCCCGCACCACACCTTTGCTCTTCCGCTTGCCTTATGTGCCCGTCACGGTTTTGCGGGCCCAATAAAGCATTGTTCTTGAACTTTAGATACCGTATATCATATATCTCTATCATCTGCAAAGTGTGCATGTGTATGGGTCAAACTTAGCTGCCAAAATGGATGACTCAAGACTAAGCATGACCAGCCTCTGGCACTGCTACCCCCAACGACGTGAGCCATACGCATTTATCACCAATACTTTGATGGTTAAATCAACCTTCTTGATATTCAAATCCCACTTTTTGATGGCTGAAACCATACTTTTGAGGGTTGAAGGGTTCAAGTCCTGATTTTGAATCGTGGTTGAACCTTCAGATCAAGAATCCTTCCAGTTGACACAGTTGACACAGTTGACACAGTTGACACCGTAAATTTTTGACTTCCAACATCCCCACCATGTCCAGCTGCAGCCCTCGCCCTAGGTTGGTGAAGCCTCAGCCCTGGCCCGTCACGCTGCTGCCGAACCTGCTGCGGCTCCAGCTGCCGGGCTACGCCTTGGTGACGCTGGAGCTTAGGGAACTCCGAGGCGGGGTGGAAAAACCATGGAATGATCTATATAGATATTTTTAGATATCTACAGATTAGATATCTATAAATATCTATAAATATCTATAAATATCTATGAATATCTATAGATATCTATAAATATCTATAAATATCTATGAATATCTATAGATATCTATAAATATCTATAAATATCTATAAATATCTATAGTATTTTTCATAGTCTGTTCTTGACATCTAGGAGTGGTTTACCAGAGGGTAACCAAAAAGATTGAGTGGGAAATTTGCTAATCTTTGTGGGGATTGCTGTACACATCTCGAAATATACGTTTGATGCGATTTAAGATGGATTGGCTGATTGATTGAGTCATTCGCGAAGTCTTGTTTATTCATTTGTGAATTATTCAACCATGCTATGATGTGATGAAATAATATGAAAAAAATACGGGGTGCACCTCCCAATTATGTTTTTTTTTTTTTTTTTCGAAAAAAAATGAGGGGTTGGTTGTATTTTTCCCCAAATTTGACGGGGGTTCAGCGGCAGTTCAGCGACAACGTTTCGTTTTTCAGTGTTGTTTGTTTGCATCTTCTGGGATGGGGGTTACACTGAACTTGTTTTATTCTTTTTTGCTACCAATTTGCCGCTGCTAGTCAAGAAAAGGGAGGTGCATTTCCTATATTTGATGTACTATAATGCAATGTACATTGTTACATGGTTTGATTTTGGGATTGATTTAAGGATTCAACTAGGACAGACTTTACTTGAGATTTCAAAGGACATCAGAAGTGCACTCATTCCAATCTCACTTTGGCCTTTTGTCAGGTCAAGTCTTCATCGCTTGACGGCATCAAAAACCTCGAAGTTTGAGGGCTGAAGCATCGAAACTTTTGAAGCGTTGAATTTGGAGCTTGAGCTTTCATTTGCGAAACTTTTGCTCTGACAAGCACCATGCCACCGCTAATCCATGCAGCGAACACCGTTGCTGCGACGTTGCTGGTGTTGGGGTGCCGAAGTACAGCTGTTACAAAAGCGCTCTGCCTCGAGGAGAGACCTACATGGAGTTGAAAGAGCTGTTACACTGTTATAAACATTTTAATACTGTTATAGTATGTTATAGTAACATAGCATGACATAGCATGACATAGCATGACATAGCATGACATAGCATGACATAGCATGACATAGCATGACATAGCATGACATAGCATGACATAGCATGACATAGCAACATATAGCAACCTCTTTATCTTTGAACTAACACCGCCAAGCGGCTTGGCCGCCTTTAAAAAGATCACCGTGCCACTAGGCGGCGGGTCGAGGCCGCGGTCGGGGCGCAGCGCCCGGTGCTTCACCAGGTGAGTTTCCAGGTTCTGTAAGTTTATAACTATAGTTAATGGGGTAAACCTATGGTTTATGGTAGATATAACTATAGTGGATGTTAACGGGGTTTATCAACCAACTTCAACTGGTTGGTGGTTTCAAACATGGCTTCAGTCTTCCTAAAGATTTGGCACAATGGCACCAACTGGAAACACCTCATCAGCCATGCTGCATGGGTAGCAACAGCCCAATGCTTGGCCAAGCTTAACGATGGAATTCCACAATGGCATCGGCATCTGGTTGCGCAACGCAGGTCGCACTGGGCCTCCCTCAGCCAGGCTGGGGACGATCAGATTCACCAAAATTAGATGGTGATTTATAATGGAACTTGCCATATGGAAAGTGCCATAGCCTACTTTTGTGCATCATCTCATTGGAGAATGTTAGGGTTGCTTTGCCAAAGGCCGAAAGCACCGGCCGCACCAGCTCCGAAGCCCGCAGCGAAGAAGGCGGGGGCCTGGGCCACTGGGCCTGTTGGTTTGGCAGCAAATTGTGTCAATCATGGAGATACTCACCAAGACTGGTGTATCTGTGGATATGTTTGTTCTTGGAAAATTATGAAGGTCACCTTCAGCCAATGCATATTGTGATCGTTGCACAAAGATTTCTGGTAGCAGCAGCAGCGGCAGCAGCAGCAAAGCAAGAATCACAAGGTTCTGAACTACGCCACTATTGCAACATACATCATGGGTCTGATGGGTACCCCACTTTTGACAGGTATCCCGGTATCCATTTATAACCATCATTTATAACCCAAGTTTCATGGTTGAATCCAATTTGTTGATGGATAAATCGCAGTTTTTCCTGCTTAAATCTCAAAAATTTGATACGCCCCCCAAATCCAGTAGTTTGCCAACTAACTTGGATGATTTGGGGCTTCGATGGCTTAAGAAACCCATATCCGATTTTTATATATTTTTATATCTTCTATATTTTTATCGATACATACATATATATATATATATACACATTATAGTATTCAATGTATATATGCATAAGATTATATCCCAATCATATCCCCTATCATATCCCATAAGGTTTCCGCCCTTTCCAGGCTGCGGCAAAGCCTAAGCCGACGCCCAAGGCGCCGGCCCCCAAGGCCGCGCCCAAGGCGCCGGCAGCACCGGCGCCCAAGGCGGCTCCGCAGGCGGCTCCGCAGCCGGCAGCGCCGGCGGCAGCGGCGCCGAGGTGGTGGGGATCCGACGATGTTTATTTTTATGAGATTGAAGCAACCAATATCCCATTTCCTTAGCCTTGTATATGTATATATATATAATTATTATCATTGTCTGTTAAAAAAAATGGCATTTTGAAGTTAGGCGATCCATTGAAATGGATGGGATCTGAATCCGAATCTGGATTCCTCCAGTTGTACCTCTGCAGTTTGTTACAGGCCAAAGAGTAGAACTGCATCGGCGAACAATTCGGCCTGGAGCTCAAACTCCAGGGGTGAATAAACCGCGGCTGCGCTTCGACGGTGCTCTCAAGACCTGGCATACTTGGCGACCCCCAAATCCTGCATGGTTGGCTCGGAAAATAGATGACCTAAGATGACCTAAGTGGTACTGGGGTTCCAAGCAGAACAATGATACATCAGTATGGGTCATGATGAAGAAGTATTTGATTTTGGGTGCCCAACATGACCGAAATACCCTGGGTTATGGGCCCCGGTGATATCAAGATACAGCGCCCCGCATCCCAGGCGAGGAGTGCTGCGAGGTGTCGGGGTTGATGGCAGTTGGTGGCTCACTGGTTGTTGATGGTTTGATCCATCAGTTTCTATATGGCAGTGTGTCAAAACCTTTTCCTTTTCCCGCCCGCTGAAGATTCGGATTCTGGTGAGACAAAATCCGGCAGCCGGCGAGATCAGGTCGTACCCCCACAGAAATCAGAATACTGCGCCATCGCAGCATGGACTGAATGTACAGCAGTAGTTCCTCGCTTGACGAAACTGCTGTGAACCCAATGGATTGTGCTCGGAGAGGCAGGCATAAGAAGGCACCTTTGCCAACTACGGAAAACTGAGCCAAAAGGCTTACTCGATTTGATTGTACACTCTGTTCCAATAGCTTTTGCAAAACACTTGATCATGGCGCAAAACCATCCAGCAGACCGAATGAAGTTATAGGTGTCGTTCGTACGTCGACCCTCCAATGGCTCAAATTGCTTGGACTTACGGTTATACATGAAACCAAGGTGGTTTGTGCTAAGTTGGAAGTGGGCGTACAGCTGGTAGCTTGACAACCACATTGGAATTGCTGCTGGGTCCTGTGTGAGTTGGACCAACCACCTGTGCATGATTTGAAACCCTTCTCCCAGCGAATGGTCTGATGGTTCAACTATCTCCAGTGGTAACTGAGCAAAACTTATACAGTCAACTGCTGTGGGTGTCTGCTGTTCCATGCGTTCCCATGCATCCTCTTCTTTTGCTTTAAGAGTGGTTTTTTCCGCAACGACTTTGGATCCTATTGCAACAAGGAGCTTGTGCATGGCCCTGCAGGCCACATACCTTTGTTCGCTCTCAACTTGCAGTCGTCTGTATGCATGTATCACTGCTGCTGGCAGCAATATTCGTGCCCAGGCAGCTGCTGCATCTGCTGCTTCATTCCCCTCAATGGCCCAACGGTCAACCAGTGAAGAGTATTCCATGTGTGCCTGGTGAGAAGTGACCTTCAAAATTCTTTGAAATAGACCCATTGCCTTGGCTCTAAGCACCAAGGTATGCAATGTCTGCCACAAGTCGTGATCTTTCTGACGCGATGTAACAGAAAAATTCTCCTGTGAGAGCATGTTCTGTACCCTGTCGAAAACATCTTGGCAGTCGGTCCAAACATAAAAAGGTTTATGGTGGTACACTCCAAAGCGGCACGCTGCAATGACGGCAGTGATTTCTGCTCTCAATACAGTCTGCAAGATTCCTGGCACTCCTCCTGCTGCTACAGGGGGGAAGCCAGAGACTGGGAGCAACGCAAGGCATAATGACCATGTGACATGACGCAAATGTTTCTTAGTGGGATCAGTTCCACTTCCATCGGTAAACAAATGCAAAACTTCAGGCATGTCGGCAACATGTTCAAAAGTGGCAGTAGAATCACCAATTGTCATGAGTGCTTTACGGAAGTCATGATCGGCAGCACTTTCTAGAAACCATCCGTGCAACCTGGTGCAGTCTGGCTGGGACATGATGTACTCCCGCACACTGGGGTCCATCTGGTTTCTTTCCTCTTGAAAGTGACCACACTGCCATGTGCGGTGCATCACACTGTCTTCGCAATCACACCAAGGGCATTGTTTGCTTGTGAACCTGCCACTAGAAAACTGCTTATCTCTGGTGTAAAAAGAACCGTTCATGGCCACCCGCAAGAGTCCTTGTTCCTCCTGAGAGAAGAGGTGACTAGTATGGTTACTGCACTTTGTATCCACATTTGCAATTCCATGGAATTCGGCCCGTGAGGCCATGTTGTGGCCAATAGTAGCAGCCCATGCATGCGCAAGTCTTGTTTGCAACAGTTGGACTGGGGCATCCAACAAGTGCATTCTGAAACCCTCATGGTCGATGACAAACCCATTCCCATCCCATTGCCAGTTGATCTGGTGCAACCGAGTGAGTAAGACTCCACAAGGCCCTGGCAAGTACCTGGGTGGTGGCTGGCATGTCAAGAGGTCTAAAACCTCATACGCAAGTTGGGGTTGGCAGTACTGCCGGAAATGGGTCACCGTTTGCAAAATTGCGAGAAAGTGGGGGTCATATCTGGGGTCAGTGATGAGCCCAAATTGTATACATGACGAGGATCCATGCTTTTCCCATCTCAGTGCACTCATGGCTGATGCCCTTAGCGTGGTGAAATGGTCAATGCCTATGTCGACAGAACTTACTCCATGCAAACATCTAGGCCATGCAACTGTGGAGAGGATCCTCAGTTTCCTGTGAGCGCTGGCCTGGCTCCGGCTGAGCCATCCCCAGATGGGCTTGGATTGGGTAATTCTGGCCCGTACTGAGTAGTTGGTGCGCTTCTTGCTGTAGTTCAAGTGACCCCCCAAATCTTTGGCATGTAACAAAACGGTGTGTCCCTGGGCTTTAAGGGCTTTTCGGCAGGCAGTAGTGGTACCCCAGCTGTAGGTTTTGGCACGGTCAAGTTTGATGTCAAGTTGGGATGCAAATTGGTCCATGACCTCAAAGGCAGCACATGTGGCTTCAGGCTGTGTCGACTGAGCCTCCCAGTTATCAACGTAGCTAACTACTGCAACCGGGCTTATGGATCGGGTAACAATTGTATGCATGGCACAATTGATCAACACCATGGATACCACGGACAATGGATCACCTTCAGGGAATCCTGTGTGGCTCAAAATGGCTGGCGAACAACTTCCTTGTACAATGAAACGCCTCTCAACCTGTGCGAGAGTGCGCATCCAATTCTTCATGAAAAACTCAGGAAGTCCCATGTGCCTGCCCAGGAAGTAAACCACATGTCGTGGCAACGTGTTGAAACATTTGCAAACATCAGTCACAATACCCGTCCGCTCTTCATGGAAGTATTGGGCATGTTCGATTTGTTCCGCAAGGGCTCTCCACACCTGGACGGTGGATTGGTTGGGCATGTTACCCATCAAACCCGGTGGTGCTACTCTGTGGAGCCATTTCAGGATCTGTCGTGTTCTGATGGAACTGTAAGTTCTGTACACCATGCTCAGCACTGTGATTGGTCTATATTCAGATGGTGAGGCAGCAGCGCTGTGTTTCTCGATAGCTGCAATAAGCCCTACCATGGTGGCCTTGGGCCAATCATATCTTCCCTGCTCGATCAGGTTGACATGGTCGACCAATTGTTGGGTAAGTGCTAATGGCATGTTGAGGAGGTCTTCTTTGGCAATGCCATCAGGGCCAACTGCACTGGTAGACTTCTTTCTACGTACAGCTGCGTACCATTGTGCTGTTGTCAATGGTTGCATGTGCATGGGCTGTTCGGCAGAAGGCATCTTGTCCTGGATCTGCTGGATAAGTGGAATCCATTGGTTGATCTCAGTGTTTTTGTGTTTCTGCCACATGGGTTGCCAAAGGTCTTCAAAGGCTTGGAAAACATCCCTTAGGTCTCCGGCAATTTTTGGCTGGAGAAGGTGATCTCCTGGCTCAAGGGCTTGGGGCTGTGTCAACTTCAAGGTGCCAGGTGTATGGTCTTGGATTGCAATTGGTCCATGCTGTGAGTTAACCGGTTCATCAACTGCCAGCAAGTGGGGCTGGTATTGGATGGTAAGGCCATCTGCGCTAACCTCAGTTATGTTTGCATTAGCATTCACAACTACCGTGGAAACAGGCAGTGACCTAGGTTTTTTCACATCACGGAAAATTGCATTCGAGTCAGTCATTCTGGTCTCTCTGGCTTTTTGGCATCGAGCACGGATGAGCAGTTTTTCAAGTCCATCGAACTCTGCCTTGAAGGCGGTGAAAATGGCTTCAACTTCATCTGCAGTGGGCAGGTGCTTAGGAAGGTGGTGCGGTGCACTGGGTAAATTGCTTGACCGCTGTTGCCATGCTTTAGCAAATCCACCTGGGAACCCTGCCGCAGCTCGGATGGATTTCCAGAGTTCCATCTTGTCATTCTGAAGGTCTTTGTAAGGCTTCCTGGACTTCATCATACAGTTCAAACTCTGGAGCCTTCTCAACTGGCGGCACCACTTTGTGTGGACAAAGTGCTCGCCCATGAACATGATTTGTACATCACCTTTGCGCGATGGTTTATTTGGAGTGATGGCATGCTTGCAATTGGTAGGTGCAACGGTTTGGCATCTTCCTCTTTGCTGGGAAAGTAGCCCGTCATGACCATTCCATCTCATGTGCATGTCAACTGCATCTTCAAGACATGCAAAGATTTCCGTCATACTTGCAAGGCCATCTACAGGCTGGTGTTGCTCGTTGTGAAATCTGGCAAGGTCGATTTCTTCCCATGGCAAACGCCCTGGCTTTCTCCAAATTGGGACTGTCGGGCTCTTGTCAAATGCTTGAAACTCAGCAACTACTACAGCATGGTCAGCAAAGTAGGAAGCGTCAACATCAACCGCAAGGAGACGAGGGATGAGTTCAGGGGAAATCCACATGTGATCCTTCCGGGTCTTGCCATGGCATGTGGGGCGTATGCATTGCCCCCATTTTTGAGCTGCAATGTCCTGGATCTCCATAAAGCCATGATTTCTCCAGATGGTGAATTGTTCGAGTGAATCATGGTCTTCTTGATTGAAGTCTCCACAAATGATTCGGAACCCCTTACTCTGGAAAACAATTCTTTCTGTCAGTTGCTCCAAGACCTGATCTGTTGCTTCACGAGTGGCCCTTGTGTGTGGCTGCTTTGCATACCCATAGGCTACTCCCAATTTGACCCATTGCTGCTGGACCCGTACTGCACAGGCTTGCAATCGAGCAGTTTGCCATGTCTCAACACTCCAATCATTGGGGAGCGCACGTGCTGCAGTGTTAGTGAGCACTCCCACCCCTGTTGCCTTGCCCCCTACACATCCAGGCGCGGAGGTAAGGGGCTGGGCTGGTGCGCCTGGGATGTATTTCCATTGGTGGTGCAGAAACTTCAGTTCATTTCGGAATCGCTGGATTCCCTCGCATGTGAGGTGTGTTTCACTCAGTGCCCATGTGGTTGGGACGGCATGGTCGGATGCTTCTTGGAACATTGGAGCCTTATGGAGTGCTCCCGATGGGTTGGCTATGCCAAATCTTGGATTGGGCCCAGGATGGGCGGCTTCTCCTATACGTGCAACCATCATGAAGATGAATGTAAACAAAAGATGACAAAATCCATTCCTACTAGTGCCTGTGGCCTTGGCAGAGAAGCTTCGTCTCGGAACATTGGCACTCTCGGTACGGATGTGGGACTGTACAACGGATGCTGCATTCGGATGTTTCCTCTGGTGAGGTGTATTGGTAGGCTTCAACCCCTTGTTGGAAGGGGTCAGCCCTTGCTGTCACTCAGTTCTGCTCCTCTTGGCAAGGAGATGCTCGATCTGCTGAAGCTGCCTATCCAGTTTGTCATCAAGGTGTGCTTGGAATGCTTTGCCCTGCTGATCAACGTTGTGCTGGACCTGGGCAATCTGGGAAGCCAGGTCCTGAACATGCTTCCCTTGCTGGGCATGGTTTGTTTGAACAGTTTGTTCAAGTTTGGCCATCCTGTCTTCAACTGCCTGGATACGCACGCTGTCGGTGGATTCGGAGTCGATCTCCATTGTGTGGGCAACTGACTGATTTCCACCAGGCTGCAACTTCCGAATGACCTTGGCTGCAATGAGGTCAATGTCCTCATGCTTGTTACTTTCGGCAAGATTTGATTTCCTGGGTGCCTTGACTGGTGTGTGATATTGTCCCCACGGATCATCAAACTCCCATGGGTCCTTCTCAGCAGCTTCAGGCACATCGGACGCTTTCAAGAAGGCCATTGTTTTGGCCGATGCTTGGATGTTGGTCCTCAAAGCGGCCGGTTTGAATGGCTTCTTCTGAACCTCGGTGATGAGCACGTCCGCATGTTCTAACTGATATACTTCAAAGGGGGGTTTGCAGATTGCCTGGCATTCCCAAACCACCCCCTTTCCATCTGGAGTCCTGTGCTTTGGCTGGACCGGCCGTGCTTGCCATGACCATGATTGAAACAACTTGTTGAGTGCACTTCGGTTGGATCCATGTGGGATGGGACCTACGTGATATGTCATCACCTGGTCACTGGTCAGGAATGGCATCATGGGCTTGTGTTGCTCATGGACTTTCTGAGCGTTGTCAACCGAAACTCTAAGTCCAAAACGTCCACCTGACCTGACTATGCATGTCCATACGGCAGTGCTTTGGGAGGCAATCATGGCACCTTGTTTGTCATACTTATTGAGCCAAATCACCCTGAAGGCAGGGTCAGGGGAGCGTCCATCAGAACTGCGTGGTTCAATGTAACATCCAGCAACTCCTGAGTCTTTAAGGGCATCGGCAATGTCACTGCATTCCAGCCTAAACGAGGCCATGAACATGCTTGCTTCGGCAGGTCGTGTTCTCTCCATTTTGTCGTTCAACCATTGCCTGTCCCAAACGTCCATGATGGCTGATGTACCTTCCCTGGTAGGATGCAAAAGCTTGACAACCTCAACAAGGTGTTTGACTGGCTTGTCCAGGATCGTTTCCCATTTCTTGTCAATCTCATCTCGATACATGATGACTCGGATGACAGTAGTGTGGACCTCTTCTACCTTCACTGCATGTTCGGGTGTGATGCGACTGACGATACTGGCTCCAAGCTGAACCAACTTTGCCGATATGAGGATGGGCTCGCTGGTCTTCTCAAACCTGGCTGGGAATCGGATCTCTTCTCCTACTCCATGCATGAGTGGGTCATGATGGTCCAATACCAACAATGCGAGTCCTTGTTTTGAGACCGGCTGGGCAAACTTAAGGTAGGGGACGGCTTGTTGTGCATGCACTACAATTACCCCTCTTGCATCTGGCCCAATGTTGGCGATGGCTTTCTGGTGGACTGGCTGTCCGGATGCATCTTGGAAAATTCCTTCTGGAATACCAATGTCATCAGCTGCAATCTGGATGGGTGGCTTGGACTGCTGAGCATGTTTCTTTTTGTTCTGCTTTGTTCCAAATTTCTGCTGATGGTCAGTTCTGTTCTTGATAACCGCCTTAAGTTCACTTTCGAGTACCAACTGGAGTTTTGGGGTACACTGGTTGGCAATCTGTTTCAACTCCCGCCAAGGGTGAGTGCTACGCATAGTCTTTGTAACAGTGGAACGTCCTAGTTTGTCCAGGATGATATTGGCCCTGTCATTGGCTTGATCTTTGGGAACACCATGGTCTTGGAGCAATTGTTGCAATTGTTGGATGGCATCCCCTCCACTTGCGCCCCCAAAACAGAACTGGGTAGGCGACACAACGACATCAGCCAATTCCTTGACGATCAAATGGTGTTCAAACAGGCCTCTCCATGCAATGGCAGTGGCAGGTGACACAGGTCTGTACTGGCCCTTGTGGTGCGCAGGGTCAAACACGAAACTCATGATCCACCCTACGCACTGGAAACCACAGTCATTAGGGAAACTGCTCTCGATGTCAATGGTTTGAATCGAACATGTTGTTCCCATGTCATGTGTTGCCAACTTGACCCATTCATACCCCCCTGGAGTGGTCGAAATCTGGACATGTCCATGTGCAAACTTCATACCTACCGGAAACCAGTGGTGTTGTGCAAAGATTGCGGTGACAATATTGCATGGTCCCTCGGCAACAAGCATGGCCTTAGCAAACCAATTCTTCATGGTGAGGATCAGGTCCTCATCCTCGATGTCCCCGGGGACAATTGCTACTGGTGTGTGGATTGCTTGTCCAGTAGCCGTCAACATTGCCAGGTAATGGGCAATCTCATCATCCGCAACAAATGCCTCTTGACGGTACAGCAACGCAAGTCTGGTGGTCAAGTCATGCTGCAAGATCTCTGGGGGAATCGTGATGGCCTCATGCGATCTTCCACTGCCATATTTTGCCATTTCCTTGAGGAAAATCTGTTGAAATGGTTGCGTGGTGGCAGCTGACAAGACACGTGTACCTACACAAGTATTGACACAAATTGGGGGGTTCAAGCTCCCAAGTTTGGCTTCAGCGACTGTGATTGTTCCAACTGTGGCATGGGGTGCAACCTTGATGAAGGTGGGCTTGTCATCATCTTGTCGAATGACTTGGATGCAGTGTGCCGTGCTGGTGTCCTCATGACATTGTCTTTCATGAATCTCAACTGCTTGAAGCATGTCCTGTGTGAGTCCATCATCGTGATTAGTCCCCATGATTGCTTCATTTGCAAAACCTCCATGATCATTGGTGTCAATTGGGTTGGGCAGTGACAATTTCGGTGGGTCTGTTTCACGTTTTGTGTCATGAACCACGTGCCCATCAAGACCCTTGCAGTCAGTGGCCCCCACACCTTGAAGAACCTTGGTGGCTCCTGGCTGGGCATCATCCTCATGAGGGAAAACTACTGGGACATGTGCGGGTGCATCATAAGGTCGGCAAGGCACGGTTGCATGGCTTTCACAAGTCGGATGCTTCCTGGCTACTTTGGCCGGGGTACTCACAGGATGAGCCGGTCTCTTGTTTGATGAGGCGAATGCGGCAAGGCCACCTGTACATTTGTCAGGCTTGACAATTGGGATCTCCCTACTTTCGGCAGGAGTGCAATCATGCGGATGCTTGGCATTATGGTCAGAAGCTTCTGTCAGCTTTTGTTCACTTTCGGATGTTCCTACCTCGCATGGGTGGGGGGTTGGGCCACCAGTGACTGGAGCACTCGGTGGCATGGCCTGAAAAGACATAGGAGGGTGGAGTGCTTGTGTCTCCTCCGCCTTTTTTGTTTCAGGTTCTGGGGGCCTGATCCCTGGCTGTTTGTCTCCATTCACAAGTTCTTGCGTCTTGACCGCTGGCTGTTGAATCACCCCATTGGGCACAATTTGTAGCAGGTCTTTGCGTCCTGTCCGCTGGCTGTTTTCTTCGTTCTTGTCATTTTCAACCACTAGAGCTGTACATTGAGGCCCTTTGGCCGTGGCGACTCTACCCAAGAGGACCCCTCGGACTTCTTGCATGTACATTTGGAAACCATCTGTTTTGTACACCTGCTGTTGTGTGTGTGAAACCGCGGCAGCAAACCTACAAAAATGGTTCCAAAGGTGCTCTTCCGGCAAACGGACTGGCAAACCCTGAGCACTGTCACAGGCTGACAAAAGGTGTCCAGTGACCCAACATGATTGGACTGGCGATGCCATTTGTCCCAAGGCAGCAATGGAAAAACGCAATGGGTGCCATTCGAATTCAGGGATGCCTCCATGAATTACACACATTTCCCATGGATGGAGGTGTCTGGTTTTGGGCAGGGGGCCCATCGATGTGGTGAATTCACCAGCAATTCTCACCAGTGCACCAAACAAACCTTTGGCCTTCAGCCTTTCTTCGGACATGGGGTACTTACGGCATTTGCATGGGCATGGTGTGAGCTGGTTTGCCCATCCATGTAGTGCAGTGCGAAGGACCCCATCATGTTTGACCATGTTATGCTCAAATCCCCCAAACTCAGCAAATTTTCGGGTTTCATACTGGTCCAACTCAAGCTGTTTCATGTGGTGCGAAGGCCATGCAGGGCAAACCGGGATCACATCACCTACAACCGGCTGTCGGGAAAGCTTAGGCAAAGGCTGCAGTTCTATTTCAGGCAATGTTCCATTGGAAAGCAGGCACCACCAACGTGTCCTTCTGGTGGGCATGATGGATTCCAATGTCAACTCGGTTTCTGACTGTCCGAATTGGGTGAGCTTGCAATATTCAGCAATCACAGCTCGAACTTCCTTGTCCCAACTTGCCTCAACAACGCACTCAAGTTGGATTGCAAAAGCCCTAAGGTAAAAACCAGCTCGCAACAGGCCAATCAAGGATTTGGATCTGGGGTCTTTCATCCCGCCTTTGTCTCCAAGAGCCGACCAGGGCTGGCAGCTAAACCCTCCACAAAGCAACACCGGGCAACCATGGGCTGCATGCAGTTCGGCCACAACTTCGGCTGTGCTGATGTCACCTTGGATAACATTACACGCACCTTGCCTTGTTTGAAAGGCACAATTCATTTCCTGCAAGTCGTTGGTTGCCTTAAGGTCAAGGCCACATGAAGTCAAACCCTGTGACATCATTGCAATGCCGGCACAAACTTCCATGGCCCCTGTGTACATAGTGGTGTTGGGGATAGGAAGACCCAAAGCATATCCCCCGCTACAATCCAAATGAAATTTCCCTTCATTGACCATCAATTTGCACTGCAAGAAACTAAAGGCCTGGTGGTTGGCCAGTGCTCCCGAAACAGTGAAAAGTCGTTTGTGAATGACACTACGGAACAAGTGTTTGCGTCCCGTTTTATCATGAACTATGATGTCCCCTTGGATGTCCACGATGTCCTCGGATTGAACAGTGGTCCAGTCAGGTTCCAAGCAAAGTGGCGTCTCTCCATAGCTAGTCATCCCCCCCAAGCTTCAGTTCGAACGGACCTACCACTGGGAGGACTTGGGCCAAGGTCGTGTGTCAAAACCTTGTACCCTTCTGTTCACATCAAAATAGCTGGGATTTATGGATGTTCATTCCCCTAAAAATGGTATCAATAGGTATTTATCCATACCCATATGATTCTATATGGTTCTAATATAATTGTCGTGAAATGTTGTTCTAACATGGTTTGATACAAATTCTTGTCTCATTTTTTGCAGCATTTTCTAACTGCCCGAATCAAAAACGGAATGAATTCACCTGTTTTTTCCTTGAAAGATCTGGCATCATTTTTGTGGTGCAATGGCTTGCCCCTAAGCATCATGTGATGGGTTGAAACCATCAACCAGTGCAGGCCCACGGACAGCCGCGCCAGCATGGATTCCAGAAAAGGCAGCGAGCGAGGCGCACGGACCGCACGGATCTCCGACCCACCGCAAGATGGTCATACCAAACCGGGTACATCGGGTACTGAGGCATTACCTCACCTGTGTTGCCACTGGAGAAACGATTGGTTTGCTAAGACCATGCAACCGTGACTGAAATCAATAGTGTAACTCGAAAGACCAGTGGAGTGGATTAGTATAGTTGGTGATTTCTATCGTTGTGTATGGCTCTAAATTCGGGAAACCCCCAAAACGCATTTTTCCGTTGTGATGAATGGCAGCCCCTTCAGGCGAGACACCTAAGGCAAGTCGCCGGCTGGTGTGGCTGAGGATAGGGTTAGGATATCACTTTGGATCTACTTTGCTAAGGCATGTCACATTGGAAGACCTTTAGCAACAGCCTCATCCTCACCAATTCATTTTCTTCTGGAGGAGGCTGATCGCTGTTTGCCCTATGTTTTGGGACGATCAATTCATTCGATTCAGAATCGAAGGGAACATCTACAGAACATCCCCATATTTGGGTGTGAAAACCAGAGTTTCCTCTTATTTTTTTCCTTAAACTGATCAACAATCATCATATATATATAATATATATATATATATAAATAGTCCCCATAATGTCGGCCCATATGCCTACATCATGTCCATATTAATCCCCATGTACCGGTCATTTCACAAATCGCGACCATGGCCCATAAAATCTCCAGTGATCTCCAGGCAAAGTCCAAGTCCCGAGCCTCGAGCCGTCAAGGTGGCTTCAAACTGATTACATCCCTTGAAATTTTGGACCAAAGTGATTTTGTCCCCTGAATTGCCATATTTTCATCATATTTTCCGTGTTTGAAAAATGGCATTGTCTTGTGGCCCCTTGAGACACTGTGTTTCTCCAACATGGCCAGGATTCAATGGGCTGGAACAACCAAAGGCTCGTGTGATCGGGGAGGAAGATAGTGCCCTGATATGTTGGGTGCGGATCTGTTGGGCCTTTGACCGGGCAGGTCCCAGCAGGTCCCAGCAGGTCCCAGATCGGGCATGGGCCAGGCGGAGCAACCGCTGCCGATCTCGGATGGGCCGAGGTGGGACGCTGGGAGAAATTCTTGTGGAAAGAGTTGGGACTCACCATCCGAGGTGTTGAAATTAGGGGAGCCGATTTTTGAGGATCCTGAAGGATCCTGAAGAATGGACCCCCCAATAAAGCCCCAAAATGGGTCGGATGCCATTTTGGGTTTCATTAAGGGCCCAAGACCCCAGTCACCTGCAGGACGGCAGAGGCAGAGAGAGAGGCGCAGCGCAGAGAGCTGGAACAACCTTCGAGCCCCTGGGAGTTCAGAGTTTGAGTTGGGGGGATGGAGCCTTAAAAAACAAGAGTTGAACAGAATGGCTTGACCATTTTTTTTGGTGATATATTTTTCATTATGAATCTTAGGACAGGGTTTCCGTCGAAAAAGGTTGGTTGGGTGGCCACTTCCTTGAATGTGCAAGCAATAGTCCAACGGTGGAGAACTGAGGTGAAAGGTTCAGGATGTGTCCTCCAAGAAACGAACAGAGAAACCATGGGGCTTCCTATTCTCCAGCTTGGAAAAGCATGGACTGGATGGACCTTTTCACAGGGCCTGGTCAGTTACCTGGGACAATCTAAGGCCGAACGACCATGTCGCAGACGCAGCCATCGCTGAAGGCTCTGCATTTGAAGACAGCTGTTGCTGAACCATCTTCCGCTTCCCAACATCAGGCTGAACATTTTTTATATACCCCCAAAAAAATCACCAAGCCAGAATTGGTAGAAGGGAAAGCTCACAGGAAACCATCATGTTTGGAGGAGTGTTTTACTGTCGTTTCCTGTGGATTCCCTGAAATCAGGCTGGACACAGTGCCAACTCACCACCTGAGATGCGAATGTCGGGGCCATGGGGGTGGCTATGGATCGAAATCTATAGGTTTGGGGATGATCTCCTCCATTTATATGAACCATATTATAATATAGTCTCATGTCTCATTTTTTCTAATTAGTCTCTTGCTCAAAATCTTATGCCATTTTTGGGGAGACGAACATCCTGACGGTGTCAAGGTTCATGGAGCCCATTGCCAGGGCCTCAAGAAGTTTTCGCCACCCAAAAAAGTCGCTGACTGTGGAGATAACACAAGGCTGTCGCGGGTGAGTATACCATTTTTTTGCAGCAGTTAATATTTATATGATTATAATATGTATATATATATATACATATTATATAGATGGAATACATATAATCTAATATACATAATATGATATATATATATGTATATTATATATATACATGTACTATAATTTGTATATGTATACATATGTATACATATGTATATATATATATACATAATATTATGCACATAGTCTAATATACATATATATATATAGTATGATATATATTATATATACACATATTTACAGTATGTAATATAGCACATATCTATTTTATAATAGATTGATATACTGAAAACTGAGTGCTATGAGGCGCCTGGCCAAGCTCGCAGCTTCCCAGCCTTCAATGGCCCTAGTGGCAGATCACTGCAGGCAGGGACCCAGCGGACCTAGCGCTATGGATGGGATTTCACCGTATAACCGCCAGAACAGTTGCAAACCTTGGGGTTTAACCATGTTTAACCATGGTTTAATCATGGTTTAACCATGGTTAAGCCATCAACATATCTCAAAATATGGGTGACATGGATATGGCTCAAGTCATTGGGATACCATTCCTGGATTGGGGGGAAACGATGAAACATTGACGCGTCCGGTAATAGCATGTAAAGCCACGTGGGGGAAACGATCAAACATTGCTTTGAAGCTTCTCAATCATCCATCGGGAAACCAATGATAGATTCTCAGATCAGATAGATTGGGGAAAAACAATGCTGCAGTATTGTTGATTGAGATTGATTGTAAAGAGCTCAGAATCATGGGCGCCCGTTTTTGAGAGATCACCTTTTTGGGACCGGGTTAGCACCTAAATTCTTGAGCAGTGGGTCATCAGTCAAACCTGGTGGTACTTAAAAGGATTCCAATTTTGGCGAAACCATATGGATATGGATCGAAAACCTTTGAAATACCATATTTCGTGGGGATAAACATCAACATCTTTAAAGAGACAGGTAATATGAATCATTGGCGGACGTGGGCTTTAACCATTGGCTCTTTGGAATATGAATCATGTGTTAAACAAATATACTGTAATTTACAGTGAAATCTGCTTTTTTATGACATGTAAAATCATCAGCACAAGGTCCCGGCCTCGGTGCAACGATTCTACACGCCGCTGCTTGGCAATTCCTTAAAAAAAAGGGCACCACGCTGCCATAGGGTTTTGTGACCTGACCATGTTGGGAAAAACATGGAAAAACGACCAAATCTGTTCACTACATGGCTGCATTATCTTCATTTCTAAAATTCAAATGGCCACATCCTGGGTGTTGATCCATCATGCAGGATGATTTTGAGGCAACAAAGCTTCCAAGCAGCTGTGCTGATGTCACATATACGTCACATATCAATTGGGCTCAGGTATATTGTCGCGAGACCTGCCAGTGCCACGATTCCTGTGGCACCAGCCAGCGGCAATTCGATCACAGTTGCGGTGACGCAGATGTCGCCCCCAACTGTTTTCAGGTGCAGAGATGGACAAAACAACCAGGCCCCCAAATGAAGATAAAGAGGAAAAAACGTGAGTTTGCCACAAAATACAAAAGACAACAATAAGAGCAAACTCTTGGCATTCTCCATCATCAGGCCCATGTCAGAGATATTTCTCTCAAAACTCTGCACCACTTGGGATTAAAATGCTAGATCAGCCAGGGGACACAGTAAAAAAACTTCCAAGGTAATTATTTCGCACAGATGTTTTCCCTATCTAAAATAGTACAGGATGGTGCGCCCCAGTTATAAGTTGGTTTATAAACCCCATTAACATCCATTAACTATAGTTATATCTACCATAAACCATAGGTTTGCCCCATTTTTCCAATAGGTCGCCGAGCCAACCGGCCATCTCGCCGTCGCGCACCTCCCTCGGCGCCGGCACGCCAGTGACGACCACGCTGCCGGCCACGCTGCCGGTGAGTGGGAGGCTTGAAAAAATGGAGAGATTTCATGAAGAGATCTATGAAGGGAAATTTTGGATGGAGATATTTGATGATGTCTGTATTATAATGTATTATATATATATTTGTATATATATATATATGTATATGTATATAGACATACATACATGTGTAATATATGTATATACATACATGTATAACCAAGAGTGGCAACTACAATGGGTTCAATATCTCAATATTTATGGAGGGGATGTGGGGACCAAACCTTTATATTTCCATATTTCTGGAGAATGAACATCCATTTGCAAGCTTTGACGAACTAGGGTTTTGAATTATAGATTTTGATCTGTCCCCATATCTACAAGGTTGACGGCAAAAAAGATCAAGAACCGATATACGTAAACACACACACATATATATATATATAGATACTATGAACAACTGGGGAGATTTTATGGGGATATTCACCAACAGTATTCGATTTGGAATATAGTAGGGATATAATAGAATATAATGAACAAAAGGACATTTAGAATTAACATATGTCTTTAACAGGCAGCGTGATATTATCGGTGGGGTGCAAGTGTATGATTTATACATTTTGACGGCTGTTCCCATGTGCGTGTGTCTGAAAGTGGGGTAAACCCTTTTAGGTGGCTACCCTTGAGCGGAAAATTATGATCAACCACTGGTTTTTTGGGACAAACCCTGAATATCATGTTGGTACCCTCTGGTTATGTCAAAATAGCTATTGAAAATTGCCATTTATAGTGGATTTACCCATCAAAAATGGTGATTTTCCATAGCTATGTTAGTTTACCGCAGGGTATCCAATCTGACGGCCTCGGATGCTGCGGATCCCAGGAATCTTCAGCGCGCGACGACGGGCGCCACTAATACGCCAGCCACCACGGTGAGAAGTACTCAAGCGAGCACTGCACCAGCACCGGTCTATGCACCTGTGAGGCTGGGACGCGATGTTTGTGGGCCTCCGGAAACTTGGTTGCTAGGATTTGGCAATCAGATGTCTTGTCAGATACCTGTTGGTCGACTTTTGATTTTTCAGATGCCTTTTCGGTCGTTGCTGTCAAACTCGACATGTCGATTCTCCTGGAGGTCTGTGACAGGCAGCCCCTATGGTACACCGGGCAGATATCAGCCACTGGGCATGGGCTTAAACAAATCGTCACATCGACGGAAAGAATCCAGCCTGATGGCCATGATGGCCATGATGGGCCTGTTTCTTCAAGTAACAATGCGTTGGGCTATTTGTGGATTGGTTTACCAAAAGATCTACTGTACTTTGTGATCTTTGTGCCTTGTAGCTTGAGGAATGTGGACCAACTGTCCCAGCTTCAAAACAACCATTGGGTCTACCAGTTGAAGCGACTTGGGATATCCTCGGGGTCCCAAAATTCGGACATTTGCAGTGCCTCGATCCACGGCCCTAGCTGTCCCGATCCCAAAAACAACTGCCTATTTCCCAAAATCATTTGCAAACCATGTCATTTCCCAACTTCAAAGCACCAGAAAAATCCATATCAATACCCCCCAGTACAGGACCCAAAATGAATAGATCCAATACTAAACCAAGGTCTCTAGGGGTGGTAGTAACTACTATTTTTTTTTTTGGGAATGGATGAGTGATGTTGCCAATGGGGTTGGGTGATGTCGTTCACCAAGGCCTAACATTTCATAATATGAAATTGGCATATATTGGCTATTTGTCAACATTTCAGGATAGTGAAACCATATAAAAACCTCCATTTCTTGATGGTCAAACCCAGGGAAAACCCAAGGCCCACACCTACGGTGTTGGTGTCTCCCGCTGCCACCATGCGCGTCATCGAAGCGCCCGCGGTGCCGCCTGGCACCATGACCGCGCCGCCTGCGCCGCTGCCCGGACCCATGCCGGGGGTGGCACGCTTCGAAACCAACAGGGAGGTGCCCAGGGGCCCAGGGTGGGGGTTGAGGGGCTAGTTAGCATCAGAGATTTTTTTTGGTAGAAGTTCCAGCCATTGAACTGGGAGTTGATAAGAGTATCTAACTATAAGAACCTGTAAGAACTAACTGGGAGTTGAGTTGGGGTTGGAACCAACTTATTAGCTATGATGCTGACCGGAACTGGAGGCTGTGATGGTAACTGGAAGGGGCCTATCACCACCATTCTAGATATGTGGTGACAAAATAACAGGTAGCTCGGCAATCACACAGGAGTCTTGGACTTCGCTTTGGGGTGGAGACATACTTGTAGCGGTTTGCTTTGATTTTGTGCATGATAGAAAATGTGAATTCAGCTGGAAATCGCCTGAAAAAGAGTATATAGCATATGAGATGGATTTTCAGATCCTAGATCTTGTCACCACGACACCATTTGACATAGCCAAAGAGTTTTTCGGAGATGCTAACGACAATCGATGTTTGCAACATCATGTATAGAGCTGCTGACGATGGTTCCAGGTGAGTCGACCGAGCATTGTCCCAACGCCATGGACTGGGGTCTTGGGAGAGGGGATAGCATGGAAGTACTGCGCAAAGAGCAAATGTCGTTTGGCTCCGAAGTACTGGGCAGGATTCTTCTTGAACAGCATGGTACAGAAGCCCCTGGGCAATTCCAATCTTTTTTGGATATCTACCCCTCATAGCAGCATAGTTTTTCACAGCAGGGCCCCCAGGCACCAGCACTTCACCTTCACCAGGACCGTTTCGGAGCCCATCACGCCGGGCGCCACCCTGGCGGCCCCCGCCACGCGGACGGCGCCGATGCCCGTGCCCGCGGCGCAGGCGGCCACGGCGCCGGTGCCAATGCTGGCGCCGATGCAATCGATGCAATATCCCTTCATGGCGTATCCGCCCACGTCACTCAGTCCCAGGAGTCCCCAGGTATAGTGGGAGTTATAACTTGTAACCGTTGCAACCTAATGAATTCAGGGCAGGGGCAATGTCCAGTTATAACTGGGGTCATAGTCCACTTCCGAATTGGAATGAACCGATCTAACTAAAAACCTGAGATTGTCCCTGGTGTTTTTGGCAGATTTGGGTGATTTGGGTTGATGGGTTTCACAGGTGGCATGATACAAAGGAGTTGGCGGCGGCTACTGCAAACAAGGAATAAGGTAGTTGGTGAACCGGGATGGCAAGTTGCGTTAGTAGAGGAGGACTAAACACAGCTATCACAGATAGTCCCAACTGAGAGAATACTTGTGGTACGGAGCATTTTTTTTCAAGGCTTTGGACATTGGGTTACAATATCCATCAATATCCCAAAAATCCAGAAATGGCAAACCACACTGCATTTACGAATATCTCAAAAGTGCCGCGCATCATCCCTGCTTTTGCTTCTCAAAATCACTCGCTAATATGTTTTTCTGTCCCTAACTCTCAACACACGCGCACACACACACAAGAATCAGTCCAGGATTGCATGCTGAACCGGTCCATTTTTCCCGAGAGCGCCTGCGAAGGGTTCTTCGTAAAAAAGCAGCCGTTATACTAGATCTTCACTCCTTCACATCTGCTGATCTAGATCTTCACACCTTCACATCTGCTGATCTAGATCTTCACACCCTCACACCTGCTGATCTAGATCTTCACACCCTCACACCTGCAGATCTAGATCTTCACACCTTCACATCTGCAGATCTAGATCTTCACACCCTCATATCTGCAGATCTAGATCTTCACACCCTCACATCTGCAGATCTAGATCTTCACACCCTCACACCTGCAGATCTAGATCTTCACACCCTCACACCTGCAGATCTAGATCTTCACACCCTCACATCTGCAGATCTAGATCTTCACACCTTCACATCTGCAGATCTACATCTTCACACCTTCACACCTGCAGATCTAGATCTTCACACCCTCACATCTGGAGATCTAGATCTTCACACCCTCACACCTGCAGATCTAGATCTTCACACCCTCACATCTGCAGATCTACATCTTCACACCCTCACATCTGCCGATCTAGATCTTCACACCCTCACATCTGCAGATCTAGATCTTCACACCCTCACACCTGCAGATCTAGATCTTCACACCCTCACATCTGCAGATCTACATCTTCACACCCTCACATCTGCCGATCTAGATCTTCACACCTTCACATCTGCAGATCTAGTCTTCACACCCTCATATCTGCAGATCTAGATCTTCACACCCTCACATCTGCAGATCTAGATCTTCACACCCTCACACCTGCAGATCTAGATCTTCACACCCTCACACCTGCAGATCTCACACCTGCAGATCTCGCTCTCTCTTCTCTATTCTCTCTTAAGGCGGGGGCGGTGCCGCCGGAGCGCCACGAAACGTAACCCTTTCGCACGAAATGGACGTTGGACGTCCAAAACCTAGGTAAAATTCGATTTGAGCGTCGCCGGCAACAACTTTCGCACGAAATGGACGTTGGACGTCAAAAACTGAGGAAAAATTGCAACTTTGAGGTGTCGCGCGCAACCCTTTCGCACGAAATGGACGTTGGACGTCAAAAACTGAAGAAAAATTGCAACTTTGAGGTGTCGCGCGCAACCCTTTCGCACGAAATGGACGTTGGACGTCAAAAACTGAGGAAAAATTGCAACTTTGAGGTGTCTCGCGCAACCCTTTCGCACGAAATGGACGTTGGACGTCAAAAACTGAGGAAAAATTGCAACTTTGAGGTGTCGCGCGCAACCCTTTCGCACGAAATGGACGTTGGACGTCAAAAACTGAGGAAAAATTGCGACTTTGAGTTGTCAATCGCAACCTTTACGCACGAAATGGACGTTGGACGTCAAAAACTGAGGAAAAATTGCGACTTTACTTTGTCAATCGCAACCCTTACGCACGAAATGGACGTTGGACGTCAAAAACTGAGGAAAAATTGCGATTTTACTTGGTCAATCGTAACGCTTTCGTCTGTGTAAAAGTGTCTGTGTGTAAAAGCGTCTGTGTGTAAAAGTGTCTGTGTGTAAAAGTGCCGTGTGTAAAAGCGTCTGTGTGTAAAAGCGTCTGTGTGTAAAAGGGTCTGTGTGTAAAAGCGTCTGTGTGTAAAAGCGTCTGTGTGTAAAATCCTGTGTGTAAAAGCGTCTGTGTGTAAAAGCGTCTGTGTGTAAAAGCGCCTGTGTGTAAAAGCGTCTGTGTGTCAAAGTCTCTGCGTGTCAAAGCCTCTGTGTGTAAAAGTCTCTGTGTGTAAAAGAGCCTGTGTGTAAAAAGCGTCTGTGTGTAAAAGCGTCTGTGTGTAAAAGCGTCTGTGTGTAAAAGCGTTTGTGTGTAAAAGCATCTGTGTGTAAAAGCGTCTGTGTGTAAAAGCAACTGTGTGTAAAAGCTTCTGTGTGTAAAAGTGTTTGTATGTAAAAAGTGTTTGTGTGTACAAGCTTCTGTGTGTAAAGCTTCTGTGTGTAAAAGCGTCTGTGTGTAAAAGCGTCTGTGTGTAAAAGCGTCTGTGTGTAAAAGCGTCTGTGTGTAAAAGGCTCTGTGTGTAAAAGCGTCTGTGTGTAAAAGCGTCTGTGTGTAAAAGAGCCTATGTGTAAAAAGCGTTTGTGTGTAAAAGTCTCTGTCTGTAAAAGCGTCTGTGTGTAAAAGCGTCTGTGTGTAAAAGCTTCTGTGTGTAAAAGCCTCTGTGTGTGAAAGTTTTTGTGTGTAAAAGCGTCTGTGTGTAAACGCTTCTGTGTGTGAAAGTGTTTGTGTGTAAAAGGGTCTGTGTGTAAAAGCGTCTGTGGGTAAAAGTGTCTGTGTGTAAAAGTGTCTGTGTGTAAAAGTGTCTGTGTGTAAAAGCGTCTGTGTGTAAAAGGGTCTGTGTGTAAAAGCGTCTGTGTGTAAAAGCGTCTGTGTGTAAAAGCGTCTGTGTGTAAAAGCCTCTGTGTGTAAAAGCGCCTGTGTGTAAAAGCTTCTGTGTGTAAAAGCCTCTGTATGTGAAAGTGTTGTGTGTAAAAGTGTCTGTGTGTAAAAGTGTCTTTGTGTAAAAGCGTCTGTGTGTAAAAGCTTCTGTGTGTAAAAGCGTCTGTGTGTAAAGGAGTCTGTGTGTAAAAGCTTCTGTGTGTAAAAGCGTCTGTGTGTAAAAGCGTCTGTGTGTAAAAGTCTCTGTGTGTAAAAGCTTCTGTGTGTAAAAGCGTCTGTGTGTAAAAGCGTTTGTGTGTAAAAGCGACTGTGTGTAAAAGTCTCTGTGTGTAAAAGCTTCTGTGTGTAAAAGCGCCTGTGTGTAAAAGCTTCTGTGTGTAAAAGCCTCTGTGTGTAAAAGCTTCTGTGTATAAAAGCCTCTGTGTGTAAAAGCTTCTGTGTGTAAAAGCCTATATGTGTGTGAAACTGTTGTGTGTAAAAGCGTCTGTGTGTAAAAGGGTCTGTGTGTAAAAGGGTCTGTGTGTAAAAGCGTTTGTGTGTAAAAGTGTCTGTGTGTAAAAGCTTCTGTGCGTAAAAGCACTTGCGTGTAAAAGCGCCTGTGTGTAAAAGCGTCTGCGTGTAAAAGTGTCTGTGTGTAAAAGCGTCTGTGTGTAAAAGTGTCTGTGTGTAAAAGCGACTGTGAAAGTGTTTGTGTGTAAAAGCATCTGCCTGTAAAAGCGCCTGTGTATAAAAGCGTCTGCGTGTAAAAGTGTCTGTGTGTAAAAGCGTCTGTGTGTAAAAGTGTCTGTGTGTAAACGCGTCTGTGAAAGTGTTTGTGTGTAAAAGCGTCTGTGTGTAAAGGAGTCTGTGTGTAAAAGCTTCTGTGTGTAAAAGCGTCTGTGTGTAAAAGCCTCTGTGTAAAAGCCTCTGTGTGTGAAAGTGTTTGTGTGTAAAAGCTTCTGTGTGTGAAAGTGTGTGTGTCTAAAAACATCTGCGTGTAAAAGCGTCTGTGTGTAAAAGCCTATGCGTGTAAAAGTGTCTAGTGTCTGTGTGTAAAGGCGTCTGTGTGTAAAAGCCTATGTGTGTAAAAGTGTCTAATGTCTGCGTGTAAAACCTTCTGTGTGTAAAAGCTTCTGTGTGTAAAAGCGTCTGTGTGTAAACGCTTCTGTGTGTAAAAGCGTCTGTGTGTAAATGCGTCTGTGTGTAAAAGCGTCTGTGTGCAAAAGCGTCTGCGTGTGAAAAACAATACGAAGGATAGGATGCAAACCAGTGTTTTGTACTTGTAGTATATTGTCTTGATACTACTTGTCTCGCCTGCCTAAAATACATCTTTAATATATTGTCTTGCAATATAGTGTCTCAATACTAACAACAGAAGACCCTGCTCTCTCTCTCTCTCTCTCCCCCTCTTTCTCTCTCTCTCTCTCTCCCTCTCTCTCTCTCTCTATCTCTCTCTCTCTCTCTCTCCCTTTCTCTCTATCTATGTCTCTCTGTGGTTGCAAGACACGTGTCATATGATGCCCTTTACCAAGCAGCACAGTGCATATGCATGGGTTGTCACATGTATCCTCTTCTTAATCAATCTTACTTTTCACAACTTACCCCTCCATAGCTCATATAAAATTCACCAACCTATCACCGACTATTTTTTACGACTACCATACTCAGAGCTGCTTGAAAAACGTCTTTTTCGCTCTCGGGCCAACCGTCGTCTAGTTTTTTCCGGTGGTTAAGAGGGACCTAAGGAGGTTTGGTTATCCACAATTCCTAGTAAATGAGGGCCAAGGAGCTACGAAGAGCCCCCAACCACATGATAAATCTTACTTTTTCCAGTTTGCCCATTGATTCATCCAGTGATTCATGGGGATCGTTGTGATTTTTTCTAGCACCCTTCAGCTGAGGTACCGGCCCCCGATGATGGCCCCTTGGTGGAATAGAGGCCGTCCTATGGAACATCGCGAGACAAGATGGGACACTTCGATAACCACTTCGATATTGAAACGGCTTCAAGCTATATAATCACCTACAAATCTAAGATGTTCTAATGTTATAATATATGTATATATATATATATCTTAGATCCACAAACCGATTTTGCCAGGAATTCTGGTCATGCAGTGGTACTGCTTCCCTCATAGAGTTTGCCGGAGGTTTGGAAACTTCCCATGCACCGCTACTAAGCTCATTGAGTCGCCACACAACGCACAAGTCCTCACGTAAAGTCGTCAAGTCACTAGCTGACTCACTCAATTATGTATATATATATTACTATATATATATGTATAATAATGATAGCTTCTCAACTCAACTATTTGCAATCTTTTGATGATTTAGAAGGAAGGTGATATTCGCTCCAGCAAGATTTCACCGTCGAAAGAACTGGGTGGATTTGACCACCAGAAATGCGGCTACCAACGAGGTTCCAACAGTGACGCACTGCCAGTGACCAGTGGTGGACCGAAGATCAGTGAGGTTTGAAACAGGTCCAACATGCGAAGACGGGCAAAATATGCTCCAGAAAAAGTGTGGCCAAACTTGAAAACCTAACTGGTTGATGTGAAAAAGTTCGACAATCTTTGCAGCTGCAGACAAATAGCGCTGCAGATTGTCCAGTTGGGCTCGTCAAGACGAGAACGGCCACTGAGAGCAGTGCGAGCACTTCACCAGATCTAGGATCATTTAGGGGACGTGATGGGCCATTAATTTTTTGACGGAAACTGTCTCCCCTTTGCTCTGGAAACTGCCATGGGGAAGTAAGAAATAAAGTCACTCGCCCGATGTACGCAAAAATTGCTTGGCCTTGAATGACCAGCTGGGGCGCCCTGGAAACAGCTTCAGCTCATTCACATCCCTCGATTATATAAATAGTTGATTCCATCATAAGAGCTTAGCCTAGCCTTGCAAAGTCTTGGTGGTTAATTTTCAATCCGAATTTCGTGCCCAGTTTCAGCAGCACGCAGAAGCGCTGGTTTCAGTGTCCTTGTTATCGCAAAATCTCGGCCGTGGCAGACTCTCCTGGCATTGATAGAAGCCATGTCTTATGTAACTTATGTACAGAAAAAACAGAAAGGTCGCAAAACGGAAATGTCTCATTGTTTGTTTAGTAAATAATAGAAAATAGTACTAAATGGAATAGTTCCTTGTAATTTCCTGTTTAGTTGGTTGAGAAGGATCCACGGAGTTGGAGTACGTGAAGAATCACACGACTGTATATTATTTGGGTTACGTCATGTTGGATCCATCCTGGTATCCCGTATCTGCGTTGCAAATTTCGGCGGATTCCATTGGTTCCCTATCAATCTTGAGAAATCGCTACACCTTTGCTGGTTCAAGTATTCACAAAATGGCCTCATGGTTTCAACTCATTCAAATCCAAATAGATTTTAGGATGATTTCTCTGGATGATCTGGTTAGATCCCAATTAGCAGATGCCTCAGGGAACTGCCACTGGCCACATGTCCAATGCGCGACCCAATGGCTTTCTTATCATCGCTGCGGTCACCAGCTGCAGTGACCGGTCACGACCCAAGAAAAAACGTGCCATGAAAGGTCGACTGTGAAGCTGGTGGCAGTTTTTTGTGAACTCTGATTGGGGATGCGAACTTTAGTGCTGCAGTGATGGTGTATTTCAACTGGCATGACGAGCAACTTGGACCATGGATTCACTGGAGAGAACTTTTTCTGTTTCCTGGTGGAAAATACATGAAAATACACCATTTCGGGAATCTCTGGATGTTTTCTTTTGGATATCCCGGATATCCCCTTCAAAAGCGAAGAGATGTTGGTGGATCAACCCCGCAGGTGGAGCTGCGAACAAAGCACGGCGGCCGCAGCTTTCGCCTGGAGATGCTGGCGGCAGCAGGATCTCCCGTGCTTCGGCGAAGCTCCGGTTGGGTTGGTATCCACTGGCGAAGAACTGCTGAGAAGCAGGGTGAGCCCCAAGAAGTAGTCTATAGGTAGATGGTTTTGATGGTAGGGGTCATAACCTCGCTCATGACCCAGAGTATCTAGTTACTACTACTATTATATATATATATAACCATAAAACCATGAGCTTCCAATAGTGTCAACGCTGGATCCGAAAACCCTGATACTTCCGGAGGCTCACCATCAACAAAAAGTGAACACTTTTTTTCTAGATTAAGATCTGACCCCGAAATTAACATCAATTGAACATGTCAACGGTGTATGAACTGAAACCTGACACTTCTAAGTTTGCCAGACATCTTCACCTACAAGAGCACACTGGGTGGAAACGGCGACGTGGTAAGTCCAAGCGACTTGGTAGATCCAGTAATGAATTTCTGGATGGAAGATATCCTCCATGATCTTCATGTCGGGTGAGACAGGGGATGGTGTATCATTGAAAATATCATTATTATCTCATTTCTATGAGAAATTATTCTATTGTCTGTATCTATTAAATCCATTATCATTATATAATTTATATATTATTATCATTGGGGTTTATATTTATAATATTATATATATACACATAATATATATATATACTGTACATATATATATATATAATATTTACATGAGTAAAACGGGATTTCATGTAACACATGGGGTATCGGCCCCAACCTTGAATAGGTAGAAACTCAGTAGAAATATTACGACCCCATTACCCCCACATGTATAGTCTACATTAGCTCACCATGCGGTAGTAGTTTTAGCTGATTCCAACCTTCGATTGTATTGTACCGTCATCATGAAGACGACCTGTAGCTAGAAGCGTTGGCTGTATGTAGAGCCCTTGTATAGCATAGGAATTGCCGTCCCCACTTTCATCCAGCGGGTTCAACATAGTAGCCTTTGTTTGGCTCAAGATCAGACAGCTACAGGTTGGTGGTGAAAAATGCAAGTATGTGGTTGTAAACTAAGAGTTTGCTATTGAAAATTGCCATAGAAATAGTTATATAATTTACTAAACTTAATGGTGATTTTCCATAGTTAAGCTGGTTTACCAGAGGGTACGTGGTTGTCATGTTTTATCCAAACACCGTTCAAACACCACGAAAAAAGGGGTGATAATCCCAGTTAACTTGAAAAAGGGGGTTGAAGCCACCAACTTGGACGAGCTGGAGTTTTCAAGAGATGATTCAAACCAGTATAGCTTTGCCAAGCGGTCGCGGTGAGGCATTTACATTTCTTCAGTCCTCCAAAGTAGGGGACTTGAGGATTCTGGCACAGAAAGCGTTTCAACTTGGCTTCTTGAGGCTTGTGGCTGCAGACCATAGCGTGGTGGATCCTACAAAGTCTCTGCAGGATGCAGGACTTGAAGATGGAGACCACCTGACAGCTGTTGCCGTAGAGGCAAAGCTAGCGGCAACAGAATTCGCTTTCGCATTGTTTTGCCCTGGAGGTGGCAAGGTTGTGACTTGGGGCCATCCAGGTTATGGCGGTGACAGCTCTGAAGTCAAAGATCAGCTCAAGGGTGTCCAGCAGATTCAAGCAACTGACCAGGCATTTGCTGCGATCCTGGCGGATGGGTCGCTTGTGACTTGGGGCATTCCAGATTCTGGCGGTGACAGCTCTGAAGTCCAAGATCAACTCAAGGGTGTCCAGCAGGTTCAAGCAACTTCGGGCGCATTTGCTTCGATCCTGGCGGATGGGTCGCTTGTGAATTGGGGCGATCCAGATTATGGCGGTGACAGCTCTGAAGTCCAAGATCAACTCAAGGGTGTCCAGCAGGTTCAAGCAACTTACCGCGCATTTGCTGCGATCCTGGCGGATGGGTCGCTTGTGACTTGGGGCGATCCAGATTCTGGCGGTGACAGCTCTGAAGTCCAAGATCAACTCAAGGGTGTCCAGCAGGTTCAAGCAAATGACAACGCATTTGCTGCGATCCTGGCGGATGGGTCGCTTGTGACTTGGGGCGATCCAGATTCTGTCGGTGACAGCTCTGAAGTCCAAGATCAACTCAAGGGTGTCCAGCAGGTTCAAGCAACTTCGGGCGCATTTGCTGCGATCCTGGCGGATGGGTCGCTTGTGACTTGGGGTGATCCAGGTTATGGTGGTGACAGCTCTGAAGTCCAAGATCAACTCAAGGGTGTCCAGCAGGTTCAAGCAACTTCGGGCGCATTTGCTTCGATCCTGGCGGATGGGTTGGTTGTGACTTGGGGCATTCCAGGTTATGGCGGTGACAGCTCTGAAGTCCAAGATCAACTCAAGGGTGTCCAGCAGGTTCAAGCAACTCCGGGCGCATTTGCTGCGATCCTGGCGGACGGGTCAGTTGTGACTTGGGGTGATCCAGGTTATGGCGGTGACAGCTCTGAAGTCCAAGATCAACTCAAGGGTGTCTAGCAGATTCAAGCAACTGACAACGCATTTGCTGCGATCCTGGCGGATGGGTCGCTTGTGACTTGGGGTGATCCAGGTTATGGTGGTGACAGCTCTGAAGTCCAAGATCAACTCAAGGGTGTCCAGCAGGTTCAAGCAACTGGCAGAGCATTTGCTGCGATCCTGGCGGATGGGTCAGTTGTGACTTGGGGCAATCCAGGTTATGGCGGTGACAGCTCTGAAGTTGCTGATCAGTTTGCATATGTGTGATTACATGTGCAGCCAGCATGGCTCAAAGTGGCCCCTGAGTTCAGAATCCTTCAGTGCTTTGGCTTGCTTTGAGAAGCGCGTTTTAAAAGGACCCTGTGCAATTACCTTGGCTCAAGTCGCACGAGGAAAATAGAAGTGCGCAGCTAGTGTATGATTCAAGGGTGTGATAAGCCTTTGGGTGGTTGTTTCCCCTTGGTTTTCTCTACCTCATCCTTTATGTTTGTTGCCATAAATGGACACTAGCCATAATGAGCATTTTTGTTTGTTGACTAGTCAGATTGACCATGGACGGTGTTGATCCATCCCTATATATATATTATATATATTATATATATATTATATATATATTTACAGGTATATTAAAACCGTAAAATAAAACACCATCCCATGACGAGATTTTCCACCGCCCCAAGTGTTTCAGCTCGTTGGAGATGAGGCTGAGCCAGTGACGGTGAGCTTTGAGGAGCTTGACAGAGGTGGGGATGATACTCAGAGGTGATGATTTGGGTCATATATATATACACTGTGTATATATATATATATATGATATATGATATATGATATATGATATATGATTATATAAATATATATATATACATATTCATGTTTGATTAATATTTGGAGGTTTCATGAGGTTTCCTAAAATGTGGAGGTACTCCTTAAATCATCCAAGAATCCAAGAATTCGACCATTTTGGCTGGAAACTCATAGTGACTTGGGGATCCCCCATTTTGAGAAACTTCCATATGACAATCTATTGAAATTATGCTAAAGTTGATTTAGGATCAAGGTATCCGTCACGTTGATGCGAAATAGTATTGGTCTTTATCAATATACAACGACAAATTCGTCAACATTCATGAGGGCTTGCTAGCTTGTTGATTTCTGTTCATCGTCATGGCATTTTGCCTTTTTATCGTTTTCGGGACGGCTATCATGATAAAACTGGTCTCCCGACATCAAGATAGAGGAACGTTCCTGCTTGGTAACCATCCAAGCTTTGGGAATACAACCTCCAGTAGATTGCATGGCTTTTTAAGCCAAATGTCTTAACTTGGCAAGATCGTGGACCGTCACATTTTCTAAAGTCATTTTCCCATTGAGCGCTTCCACGGGAATGCTCAAGGTGGTTGTGTTAGCCAATGAGCATTCTTTTGATGGTGGCTCTGTAGTCGAGATATGAAAGGCAGCCGCGAATGCTGAAGGTGTGGTAGGTGAATTGTTCCAGAACAATTTGGTAAACCCAACATAAAGCGTACTCCATACACCCTACTTCATCACCTGGGGTAAATTAACCACAGTTGGGTCTCGCACTTTTCCACATTCTATACCTGGGGTAAACATCACAGGTCCCATGATTAACGCCCAAATGGGAATGGCTCATAAGGCTCACAATCGCATACCACAAACTTTAAAATCACGTGGATGCTAAGATTTTCTCAAACACATGATTATGGGTGCTATTACAAAAAAAAACACACCCACCAAAACATGGGTATGGATCAATACCTATTAATACCATTTTTAGGGGGATGAACATCCATTTACCAGCTATTTGATGTTCACCAGGGGTACAAGGTTTTGACACACTGCCACATAACCATATATTTGTGGGTCTTTAAAAGTCACCCGTTTTGACGCCGCGACCTCTCAGGTACCTTCTCCTCCCAGGAGGAGAAGATCCGGCTGCAGATCTGGAAGGCAGGGATAGTCCCAAAGTGGCCACATGATTTTTTTGGAAAAACCATGGGGTTTCAAACATTTTCAAACCACCTTTTTTCACAAGATCTGATATTTTTGAAACTGTTTGATTTCTTTGGGTGCCCACTGTTTTGGACACAACCATAAATCAAGGGTGGTGGCTTGTTTCAGAAGCTTTTTCGTTTTGCTTGGAACACGAGAGGATGTCAGTGATGTTTTCTTGTTTTGTTTTTCTTTCCCATGGGAGTTTGGGCCATCAAAATGGCTCTAAGAATGGCTTGCATTGCTGCCAGTCGGTATATGATTGCTGGATGCTTGCCCCGTTACACCTACCCTCTATTACTTATCAAATAAAACAGTTGTATATGGCCGTTTCAAGGTAGTTTCATGGAGGGGTTTGTCTCAAAATCCGGGATCATTACCCCACTTGACCTTTTTTGGGAAACTTTGGGATTTTGGGGTACCCTATTCTTGGACAAGCCAATGTTCTTAAAATTCCTCCTGTGATTCCTGTGGCCCCTTGGTTGACTGCGTACCGTGCTAGGAACAGATGGAAGAACTTTCCAAGGATGCGTCCATCCATCATCGAGGCTGCGTTGAGGCAGGGTTTTGGGGATCCGACATTTGGAGGTTTCAGAGTAGATTAGTTAGGGCCTGAACTGGAGTTCTTGTGTGTTTCTTTAAGATGTGCACCATGTTTTAAAGAGTGTTCGGTTTCGTCTGGCTTCTGTCATGCATCATACGGCTCTCAATCCCGAGAACGAAGATGAGTCAGGGAGCAGAATCAAATGACAACATGTAGAATCATGTAGACAGGTCTGCCACACCAGTGGAAGACATTTCCTTCGTTTTGTTTCCGAGAAGTCAGCAATGTTCTTTTGCATTATTACTTTGTTGCGATACGTGGCCAAGAATGCCAAATCCAGAAAACTGAGTGAATTCAGCATCAACTCCCCTTGGCGCGTGGATTGGGCTAATGATCCAATGCTGGTGTGGTTCCAGAATTTACCCTGGCCGGAAAGCGTCAGATCTGGCCAGATCATTTGCAACTACTGATCTTGTTGGACGGTTAGCGGGGTGTATTTAGATCATATATATATATACATATGTATATATAATATATAATATATATAATATAATATATATATATATATATACGTACATTATATGTATGTATATATATATATATGTATATGGTATATAGATATCTCATTGCGCTGGTTTCTCATCCGATATTACCTTCATTCTAATACACATTTTCCAAGGCCATTTTGAGGCATCCCCCACTGTGGGACGAGCCGATCTTGAAATCCTTGGGACATCTCCTGAAAATAGGCCCTTTGCGACCTCCTTGTGGCCGCCAGCGAGGAGAGATTGCCCGGATGGGTGTGTTTTTTCATGGAAAACATGATGACATACCCAGATCGCAAATAGGGATGCCTTTCTCCATTCGAGAAGGGCTTCCCCTCAGTGTTGGCTCCAGCTTCTGGTTGTGGCGTGATGTGAAAGAATTTCTCTTTTGTTTGAGTCTAGAACCTCACTAATCTCACAACAAGGCACCAGTCTCAGCTCCCTTTTGCGATTGACATGGCCTCGAATGGTGCCCCATAAAATGGTAACCTTGGGGAACATGAGAATCAACCATGGTCAAGTTGTATGGCTCAGCCCAGGACCTCGCAGAGCTCGCAGCTGCTGAATGCGAAGGCTGTTGGGCGATGCCATCTTTGGGTTCTGAAGGCCGGCAGCACCGGAATCTTCCAGCGTGGATGATGGGATTTTGCCGTTTTTTTTGCCACGAAAGACGATCGCATTTTGACTGCGCTGAAAAATCAACAAAGACAGAGTACTTCCATAGCAATTTTCATTGGGGTTTGTCGTGGCGCGCGTGCAAATGCCACCGGGAATCGCAACACTGAAAATTAGGATCATTGACCAGTTTTTTTTTCATTTGACCTTCACAATTGCTCAATCTTCACTCTTTTGCTAGTTGTGCGATCTTTAGTGTTGATTATCAATCATACAGTACCAATATGTGCTGCCCACAGCACTAGAATGGCCGGTGGACAGTTGTGCGTATTTCTCGGCAATATGGTATCGGTCATATCATATCCCAGTTTTCCCATTCCCCAAGAGCGGTAGCTTGGGGTTGTTCCATGTTGTTCCTTCTATATCTTCTATCCCTAGTTTAGTACCTTATCCCTATTTTAGTTTGTTCTATACCAGCATTTTTGGTGATTTTTTTATACCTCAACCTTGGTGTTGAGTGCGCATGACCCTTGACTGAGGCATTGACCTCTGCCAAGATTCAGACAGCGGAGCTCCGACCCCTGTGACGCTTGGCCTCGCGGACCACCATTGTGTGAAACATATTTTCCGGCCCAGGGGACCAGGTTTTGGGTATGTGTTTTTTTAATAAATATACCAACAATGTTTGTGTACCATGTGTTGGCCTACGCCCATCTGTAACAAAAATGGTCTCCTCTTCCAAACATGGACCCTTAACTTGTGTATTTTGGGGACACCGTTCTTGTTTGCAATTGCCGTTGTCGTATCGCCCTTTTTGTTGCTTATTCTGACTCAGTACTTGGTTGATATTCTTTTGTGTGCGTATGCGTTAATTTTTGAGACAGATTGGCCAGTTTGAGTCTTACGTATCTCACTCTGCGGGTATCAAAATGACTTGACCCATACCAGCATCCATTGATCAATCATTGGCTATTCACACAGGTTTCGTGGCTATATCCCACTGATTATTGGTTGCGTTCACGGATTTTTACACTGCTTGCAGCTCAATGGTGGATATAATCCCAAACCCATGGTGAAATCTCCAGCGGATGGTGCACACCATCGTATCACCCACCGGGATTGTCTGATTTTTTTTCGGTACCTGAAGTTCCATGTTTGACCAACATTTTTCGGGCATGGACCAAGTTTAGACAAACCTAAAGAGAATGTTGTTGACGATATACTGATATACTCTATATTCATTCTATATCCCCATTCCATTATCAGGTATCCATATCATTTCACCCAGTTACTAGATTTTCTTAGTTATGTAAATGTCAATAAGATTCCCACATATACCATGATATTCCATATCATTTATCCTATGATCTTCCACCGTGAATCTCCATGATCTTCCCATATCATTTCGCCGAGGCGTTACCTTCACCTTGTGCCGCTCACGCACATCCATGGCTTTAGCTATCCTTTGGATGACTTTCGGGAGCGAGCGCAGGCCGAAAACCAATGGGCTTTGCAGGTCAAAGATGCAGGAAAAACTGGCCATTTTGGGGGTCGTGTGACTTTTTTCCATATATATATATATTATATACACATACAGTTTCTTGTACTTAGCTTGCAGGAACCTTCTCATCATTGGGGAAGAGTGGGGAAGAATGACCCAACATTTGCTCAGTTTTCAAGGGCAGCATTCAAACATATGCAGGAACTGGTTGTTGGAATGAGAGTATTCAAGATGGACTTCACGCAGATGGTTCCCCTAGTGACAGATGGGTGTATGCGTCAAGATAGTCATCCACCCTTGAAAAAGTGGGTGGTTTAATATTTGCGAAATACTTCGAAACATGTTCAAATTTCAAGAATGGATGGTTTCATATTCAAAAAACATGATCTCTTCCAATTTGGTGTGTCCTTCATAGCATTCTGAAGGCGCTGGGACGCATGCCCAGCTGCAAGATGTGGTTGGACCATCCCAGCTGCTCGGGGCACCAGTTGGAGTTGCGGGCGGAGACTGAGCTGAGCCTTGGATGTTGAGGGATCTTGAGGGAAGGTGGGGCAGAATCTGGCAGAATGATGGTTTCACACGATGGGGTAAACATCTAATGTATTTGATGATGGTTGTTATGATGGTTATGATGGTTGTTATCTAATGATGGTTGTTTTTTTGCACATGAAGATTATGTCAAGTGACCGGTTCTTGTTTGATGGGCGGCATTGAGCAACCTCAAAAGCGGAGAAACTGATTGACAACTCATGAACATTGTGATGATGTCCGGGAAAATCTACGGGGTTTTCTAAGGGGGGGCAGGGGGCGGTTCTGTAATTTTTCTCCTTAGCCAACCCGTTTCTTCATGAGTCTTGGTTGTTGAGCCATGGCCCATGGCTGCCCATGCCAACGAAGGCTACACGCCCGCGTCCTGTCAAAGCCAATGCTGCTGGGCGGTGCCTGGCTGGAACCTGGGGAGCAAAGAACTCTTCGCAGTGCCTCGGTACTAAACCAGTGGTTGGGAAGCTCCGGAAAAGGTGATGTTGAAGGATTTGAGGATATATTTTTTGGAACATCAAGGAAACCAGCAGTGTTTGGGCAAGTCAACGTGTTTTACATCATCCAATGGCACCAAGCCAGGCGGCGACATCTTGGCCATTCGGGTGAGTGAGCTTACGGCGAACGTGCCGTTGATGGTATGGCGACTTCAAGTCACTGATTCATCCTCAGCTCCGACATTCGGTGGTGGTGCGAGGCTCATTCCCCTGCAGCTTGTTATGATTGGAGATCTAAGTGGCCAAAGAGAATTATCAATGTTCCAAACGAAAGCTTGAGAGTTTGAAGAGGCATGTGGAGTTTGGCTTTTGAGCCTACATGAATTCATGCACAATGTTCCGCCTGTGTTTTCAATCTTTCATTGCTTGCCTTTTGCGTTTTTAAAGCGACGGTCCGAAGCCAATCGCCATTCCTTCATGGGCAATGCCCAGCAAATGCCAGAGCTTGATGTCTCAAAAACAAGCAATGTGGAAACCATTCGGGTTAAGGCGCCTAAGCGATTTTGGGACACACCCGCCCACATATGACATAGTCCAAGAATGTCCAAGTTATGTAGGGGATTCTGCACAGGAAGCCAATGGCCATGCTTCAGCAATGGCTCCAAAATGAGTCTATCCAAATTGGATGATTAGCCATGCTTAGACAAGACACCTGGCCATTAGGCATTTCCTCACCCAATGCCATCAGCATCCAAGGCATAGGCCCGAGGACTTTCAGCTTGCTGAACGGGTGTGCCTCGGCCCACCGCCGAGCTTCAAGCTTTGGGCACCGCAGTTGGCGCAGACGGAAGGAGCTTGTGCAGTCATCGAGCGGCAGGCAAGGCGTTTTGAAGAAATGCCAGTGCTTGGAACCAGATGCAGTGGCGCCTCCCGGCAAGATTCGTTTGCAAATTCAAAGACCGTATCACATCATGCACCTAAATGCGCATATCATGCAGTTGAAACTGCCCACACTAGTTACCCTCTGGTAATTAAACGTGACAATAGACCGTCCGCCATTTATATTCCCAGTCAAGTGCTCATTTAGTTCGGGAATTTCCCAGCCAGCCATGTTTGATGTTTGATGACAAGGGAAGGTAACACCGTTTGAGCAGCGGGCCCCTGAATCTTTACTGGCCAGGCTGGAGAACACATACTTCGCCGGCCGCCTTGCGGGGAGCTGCCGATCTGGGCGAACTATCAGAAGCTGCTGCCAGGTGCTGGGGATTGAGTTGTCAAGCATCATCAAATATCATCACGGTTCTCCTGCCGAGTGTTTCTCAAACTTGGAGCGTCCAAGAACGATTCGCTTTGGCCCATTGGCCAATGACAGGTTCGCAGGCGAAGTTGGCCCATGGCACTCTGATTTGCATATCGTCTGCCTCGACGATGTGCGGGAACTTCCGGAGGTGCACGCGCTGATGACGATGTGGTTTGGTTATATTGTGTTGGCATTGCCAATGTCAAACCAAGCATTGGTCACTGTAACATGATACAGCTTGGCAGTGTACGAATTGTTAGTGTTTTCATTTGGCTTTGAACACTTTGTATCCATCTGTCTTCGGTCTTCGACACCCGGAGAAGCCGTGCCTTCTACAGGTGCACTTTTCTTGTCTTCCAGGACTGGGTCGCATTGCTTTTGAACAACCGGGCATCCGAAGATCTTGGAGAGTGTCAAAGTGAGGTCTTGTTTTAATTATGGGGGTTTCGGTGGGGGTACCCCAGATGGTTTTGGATATAGTGGGAAATGCCGGAAATCCCGGAAATCCCAAAAAAAAATGGATGATTTGGGAGGACACCTCTGGGTCCTTGCCGCGGCTGATCGCCTCGCCCTGCCGGACGGCCGTGGCCTCGCCCAATGCGGTGACGATGACGGCGGGGTGCTGGTTCTGTGCTAAACTAGTTTGTCCAAAAATGCGGGATATCCACTGGAAACCCAATATTCATGGAATATGTCAAAATTTGTGGGAAATGGATGGTTCATGAACAATTTTCTTGGGGTGCTCTATTTCCATATATGGCCCAAAATTGGGGCATCGAAGGGCCCACAGAACTTTGTTTTTCAAAAAAATCTAACAATTTGGAAATGGTGGTCAAATAATTTTGAGGCAGATGCGCCAAGATGGCGTTTCCATGCTATTCTTGGAGGAAATTTGAGTAGAAGATGCGGGAATTTGGGCGGCTTTCACCTTTGGAAACACCCACGTGCTGAACCATCGGGCTTACTAAGCAAAGCTGGTTCTTTGCAACTCCTTCGCCGCCAGAAGCAGGTGTTTGAAACATGCCCCGGAGGATGTTGTGGTGGGGTCGGGATGCTGCTGCCGTCAGGTGCGTGAGACACTGGTTGCTTCTGGGCCATCGCAGCCTTGGGGGCTGACAAGGCAAGTGCCGATGGAGCAGATGGAACGAGAGGCTTGTCTAACAGCCGGCTTCGTCTACGGTTGGGTTTGTCTGCATCGGGGCGCCAAAGAATCTAATGGTTCATTGGTTCACAACCATTTTTTACCACGAAACTTGCTACTCTGGTGCATCCACTATTTTTGGACAGACCCTGTGGAAGTGGGTATGGTTTCTGAACATCCCCAAAACCACAAAACAATTGGTCTCCCCATTGTACATGATAACATCATTTGGATGATTTTTGGGTTTCTTTACGGTTGGCAAAATTATCCCCGAAAATGGCTGGTTTTAGATTCGATGTGACCCGAAGTGGGTCCGTAAAGACACCCGACAACCTTGGAAGATCCCAACAACTTCGGGCCATCAATGACTTGGGATGTTCTGCAAAATGGGTATCGTGATGTGGTCTACCCATTGAGGACCCACACTCACTAAAATCGCATACTTTTCACAATTTGGTGTCTCCATCATTTTTTTTGAACACTCCCAAACGATTTTCTTGGATCAGCACTAATTCCATTCTCTTGAAATTTGAGAGATGACCATGTGGGTCTACTTATATCTACTTATTAGATTCTGTTCATATTCCTGTTGGTCACTAGTGTATGAGCTAGCAGGCAACTACCTTCCAACCAACATAACTGTGGCAGGGGTTGGTGATTCCATCCCCATCGTCCGTGTTCAGGACGAAAAGACTGGCCCCGAGGAGGCTGTGTGCCTACCTGGGTCCAATCTTTGGGGCGATGCTCTGTGCGAGGCACCTGGGATGTGAGACACAGAGAAAGTGGAGGTTGCCCGTTGCCCCAACGAAAATAGGAGATTTGTGGAAGTTTCCACATTTCTTGCAAACATTCTAGACACATTTGCTGTTTTCCACCAGCCCGAACATTGGATTAGTCTCTCCTCTTCTGTGACCGGAAACTCACATTTCATGCCAAGATTCGGAGGAAAATTATGCACTGAAGGCTTCAAAGCACACGGTCTCTTGCCGAAGGTCTCAAAAGGCGTTGAACGTTGTAGCCAAGAGCTTGTAGCCGATGGCGAAACTACGGAAACCACAGGGGTGGCATCGCAAGATGTTCTTGGCGTGCCTTGGTGGGTATTGGGCTCTTGGAAAAGCCAGTTGTTGATAGTTTTTGAGTGTGTTTGAACAGTCTTCCTTCACCTAAGAGGTAGACTGGATAGGGTACCCCTAAATCCTGAAATCAAGCATCATTCTACAATATTTCACCCAATCAAAAGTGCAAAACAATGGGGGTATACCGTATACCCCATATGTTGATTAGCAAAGTGCCGGCAAGCCTAGGACTTGGCTGGGGGATCGCTGGAGAGCGCAAGGGACTGGGAGGCACCCACTCAAGGTGGTGTCGTGGCCAGGTTGGTGATAGTTTCCATGGCATATAATGATCTTACGGCCCCCAGTTCAATGCTCAATCAGCTCAATCCCACTCCCCAGCATACAGGCATACATAGGATTCATACAAATCAACGCAGCACCCCAGCAGCAAAAGCATACATACAATTCCTTC